>CM056723.1:25633130-26028459 GCA_029844215.1 Przewalskia tangutica
TAATACAAATATTATGGTTGTGGATAAGAAATTCTAATTTGTGGTATTGGGCAATCAAACCTCCAGTACTTTACCAGCATTTATATTTAAATAATCTCCTGCAATGCACTAAATTTATTAAAAACTTGAGTATATGTGCGTCGTTTCTGCTAATGATAATATTCTGTTGAGTTTGATCAGTTTAGTTTTTGTGAAAGATATTTGGACGGGGATACCACTAATGAGATGTGATATGCGAGGATTTGTATCCAGTCATCATCACCACAGCTACCCGACAACCAAGCCACTCTCCGACTTTTGTTGCTCTTTCTCTTAATTTATGGCATAATTGGTTGGGACACTCGGGAGAGCATGTTAAACCCCGCTTAGAAAAAATAAATTTATTGATTGTAAACAATTTTGGAGTTCTCATGTTTGTCGATCTTGTATTTTAGAAAACATATTAAATTGTCTTTTCTCTGTCTACTTGAAATACTATTATTCATTTGATATCATGTATTGTACTTATGGACATCCAGATTTTAAGTTATTGAGTCATAAGTATTACATGCTTATTTTGGATGATTACTCTAATTTTCTTTGGACATTTTCATTAGAAAGAAATCACGGAGTTCTGATATTTTCTTGCGATTTAGTGTGTTAAATCTAATCGATTTGAGAAATCTATTAAGTGCTTCCCGATGTGACAATGGGAGGAATTCATAAATGACCAATTTAAGGAGTTTTGTCACAAAAATGGTATGGTATTTAGTCTCTCTTGTCACTTTGCTTCTCAAAATGGAAAAGTTGAATGAAAAATACGGCGATAAATAGTTTAATTCAACTTCTTGCTCACGCGTCCATTACATTATAATTTTGGCATGCATGCTTTACAAATGACTACATACCTCTTAAACATTCTCCTATAAGTTACTTTCAAACTACTCACTGCATAAATTCTATATTATCGTGTCCCCTACATAACACATGTTGAGGATTTTAGTGTTTGTGTTATTCCCTCTTTTCTTCCTGATGATAAACAAACTTGACCAGTTCCACTTAATGTATATTTTGGAATATTCACAAAATCATAGGGGTTATAAGTGTTATGTTATGTCTAGTGAGAAAATTATCATCTCTCACGTTATTTTTATGAGTCAAATTCTGTTTGCCAACATGCGCGCGTCTTCCCAGCGCCCATGATTTTTTGGACCTTTGAGCTCGTCGGCTTTTGCAATACCGTTTAAACAGCCAAATAATCAAGCCCGAATGAGGAGCTCGTTGCTCCTCTCGCGCTCGGTCGATCGATGTTCAAGTGGGCGACCGCGAATAGGAGCTCAACGCTTCATTGGACGAGTTAAATGGCCGAAATGGGCGGCTTAAATGATGGAGCCCTCGCCTCTCCAAATGCCTAGTCGACCCTCTGTACGATGGCTGACTTCCCGACCCGTTCATTTGACTCGATCTGTCGATACGGTAATAAATGCGTGAGATTTTTTGTCTAAGCGTCATTTTGTCGGCGTCCTCATCTAACCATCTCGATTCCCGTAACCAAAAGTTATCTATTGGGCGAATTGAAGGCCATTATGTTAGATGAAATTGATCTCTTATTAAAAATAAGATGTGGGAGTTGTTGCCCGTCAAATGTAAACATAATATGTCTATGTGGATTTTTGTCATAAAAATCGATAGTTCCTCTGAAGACCACAAAGCAGTCTTGTTGGTGATGGCGGAGTCTCGTCGGTTGGAAGCATCTTGTAATGAAACCTTTGGCTCGGTTGTTAAACAGCAACTATCCGGACAATTCTCATTTAGCTTTGTCAAAATCATGGTTAATCCATCGAGTTGGGCGTAAAGAATGCATTCCTCCATGATCACCTATAAATAGTTTACATCATCACCACTTTGTTATTAGAGACCACTATTCATCGATTATGTGTGCTTGTTGAAGAAATCTTTATATGGGCTCAAGCGAGGCCCTCAGGGCATGGTATAACGAGTTTGTTGGGTTTTTCCACCTTTGGGCTTATACGTAGTAAATCTAATTAGTCTTTGTTCATTTCTAAGAAAGGAAATGACATGGCATACGATTCTTCTCTATGTTGATGATATCATCCTCACTTGTCATCGATTCTCTTCGCGATCTATTATGTCACTGCTGGCGAATTTTCTATGAAGGATTTGTATCCTTTGAACTATTTTTGGGCATTGATATAACTTCAACGTGCGGTGGTATATTTCTTTGTCAAAATAATATCAGGAGATAATTGAATAAGTGAGCGTATGTCTTAAATGCGTCGCTTAGCCGATACGATGCTAAATTGAGTAACTCTTGAGTCTCATACGACAATTCGACCGCATTCTGCTTGATTTAGTAGAGGCGTTGCAATATATCATCTTTCTGAGACACGATATCTCGTATATTGAACATATGCATTTACATATGCATGACGAAAGAAGGAGCATATGAGTGCTCTCGAATGAATTATGCGGTATATTCGAGTACTCTTAATTTTAGATTAGATTTATATAAGTCAACCGTTTACGGTCTCGCGTCTTATCACCGTCTTGATTGGGGTAGATGCCGGATATCAGTGCTCGACTTTAGTTATTATGTATTTCTCGGAGATAATTTAATCTCTTGGTAAATCTAAGAAACAACCCGCTATCTCGGTCTAGTGTTGAAGCGAATATAGAGGGTAGCTAATGGTGTCTCAGTAACCTTATTGGAGCTCGTTGTCCGATCAAAAGGCAACCATAGTTTATTATGATAATGTGAGTCGCGATATATGTCGAACCCAGTACAACATAAATGCACTAAACAGCGTAGAGATAGATATTTTATTTATCAGTGAAAATATTACAAATGGACAAGTCAGTGCTTTCTCGTATCTTGGATTTATCATGTCAGATATATTCACAAAAGGTCTTTTGCATTTGATTATTTTAAAAGGCAGTCTAAGCGTCGAGAACCTCATTGGAAATTGTGGGGAATGATAGATTATGAAAATAATCTCGTAATCAAATCAAATATGATATATTTAGGTTGTATATTCTACCATAATTGTAGCCTAAGTTAAGTCTTGTATTGATGTATATAATATTGTATTCAAGGAATGAAATAATTACGAAAAATATTCCTACATGATATCAGTCGGACTCATTCCAATTGTTTGTTAAATCGATGTTGGGTCTTAAATTATATTATCCACACTCCAATTAACAATGTACGGCGTGCGAAGTGTTAAGTCTCGCATCATAAATGAAATGGAAAATGGACTCTTTATATGAACTTGACAATTCTCACTACAAACTAACTTTTGAGGTTGAGTTAGGGTCCAACATCAATTCTTTACCTTAAATATAATCTCTACCCATGAATCATTACTTATTTTTGTAATTTAGCTTTATCTAATGAAATTTCCCCTTGAGTTAGTATGGAATTTTATGTTTCTCTCTCCGTTAATTATTTATGCCTTCATTGTTTTCACTTCAAAAAAGATTTATCACTGTACCAACGAATAGGGTGTTAATGTTTTTCTTATTTCTTTAATTTAAGTAATGCAGTTGTACACTTGTAATATGTCCATAGATGAGCAATATAATAGACGAAAATGCTAAACGTGACGAACTCTTGTCTAGCTATAATTGTTACTCCATCTTGTACTCTCAGTATGACACCATCCTGTAATAATAATTGAATAAAACTGTAAATGATGATAACCTATTTTAATCATGAGAAAAAACATGTACATTTGTACTAGTAATTTGGGTTGAAATTTGTCTTTGGTGGAGGTTGGTCCGTCTTCAATGACTTAAACATCATAGTTTCGTATGTTGAAGACTCTGTTCTTCACGTGTGCATAATCTACTAAGTGAGTAAATGGCAGTAGGGCGAGAATAAATCAAATTCCATTGAGAAATGAAAGAGATATGGTCATGAGTAAGGTGTTTGAGACATGGAAGAGTGGTGTGGGACAAATCTACCACATCGGTAGGAAAAGGAAGAATTGTTAATAATATAAGCCTGGCTGAATAAGGGATTGGGACCGAGGGGTAACTCGTGTGTTTGAAGGAGGAGGACTGGCGTGCTTAGGTTGAGACTAGGCCCAGCGCGCGCCGCGCTTCGATGGGTAGGGTCGCGGGGTGTTGGGATGTTACGACATTATCTTTTGGACTGGACTTTATTATAATTACAGTTTGGTCCATGAAGTTTTGGAAACCAAAGTTGGCGGCGTCGCGGGGCGAACTGCGAACTTGTATATGGCGTTTTCGAGTTAAATATCATTAAGTTGTTGGAGCGTTGGACGCGATTCACGAGCGTTTTGGCTCTTCATTGAGCCTCTTAAACACCTCTTAATAGTCATTAACACGCATTAACACCTGCTCTTCCTTACACTATATAATCGAAGCTTTACTTTCAGGTTGGTAGTACCGTTGAGCACATAAGAGATATAACTCTGCCTTGGATGATTTGATTTGATGAAATCTCTTCATTTCTTGCAATCTTACACACTCGAATCCTTATTCTGGCGAACACTTGGGTTTCCTTTGCTCGTTTGTTTGATTGTTGTTTTATCTTAGGAGATAAGTTATCATTACAGTAGTTGAAAGAATATCTGACGATATTATCTTGGGATATATCGAGAATTTGGTCGATGACAAGCCAATTATCTTGTTATATTTCAGTTTCTAAACATATTGTTATTCTTGTTCTCGAGGGAGCTTCTGCGATTTAGAACAAGGATTTAAAGATTTCAAGGAGGAGCAAGACCGAAGATCAAGATCATCACAACTTATTGATATTGTGACAAGTGATGTTAGGCTTGAGCTATTATATTGAAATTGTAAATGATTATCCTTTCTAAGCACTAGTGATAATTGTATACTATTCACATCGTCGCTGTAATATCAGTCTTAAGATAATATTGTACTAGTGCTAGAAAGGAGGACTGACAATTACAGGTTAGAGTTTGGGCCTCTCTTTGACGATAGTTACAAATCTATTTTCGTCAAAGGTGAGATCTCAATGATTGATCTTTAACTTGAAAGATAATGTTTATAGTCTTGTTGGCAAGGCTAAGGGTCAAAGAAGAGTTGTTGCCACGATCCAGAGTGGTGTAAACAAGTGTCTACAAAGGTGGAGGATGTCAATTGGAACTTGAGGAGAAGGCTGGAGATGACGGTTCATCTTGTAGCAGGAAGCCTCCATCTTATGGTAATGAGGATTTGGACACGTGACGAACGTGGGTCAAATCGAAGTATAGTGAATTACTATTCCTTGTCGATAATGAGATTAAAGATAATTTACGAAAAAAGTGAATAAGGCGATGCTAAGAATATGAAGTGTTTTCATTAAAATATATATTTCTTACACTTAAAATCGAAAGTTTAATCTCACTTTCCTTTAGGGTAATATTGGTTATTATAAACAACGGCCTAAAAGATATGGACTTAGATTGTAATAAAATGATTTTATGGACAATCCTAGCGAGGAAGAGGACTAAAGACAAGGACTAGAGGACTAGTGACAATTACATCGCCGTTTCTGACGAAGATCCGTCTTCGGCGGGATAGTAGCGGACACTCGGTCATACAAAGCCTCGGGTGGCTGGAGTGGGCGGATCCGTCACATGACTTGGCGATGTTAGACACTCGGTCATACAAAGCCTCGAGCGGCCAGGTGGTTGATTTACGGATCTCGATAGATGCGAAGGCGAAAGGGAGAAAAGAAATTGGACACTCGATGCGCGAAAAATTGGAGTGGTAGGAGAATCTAGATCACATATGATCGATTCTGCATACCACAGGCGAGAGGTTGTTCATGTGGAACAGCTACCTGAAAATAGAAGAAGTTGAAGAGGTTGTCTCAAAGGACTTAAGGAATGGGATCACTCTTAAGCGGTGATACATGTCCTAAACTTGGTGTCGATAATATTTGTTAGACAATATGGCTTGAGTTTTTAGCCTCGTGTCTCACGGTCGATAATAACCAAAAGTGAGTGCCGATGGCGTAGCAGTGGATGATATATTTATGTCGTAAATACATGCTATCATAGATTAAGACACGTTAAGCAGAAAATCATTCAAAGGCCAACAAAGTTTACGTGGATGATATGTTTATAATCCGTGCATCTATGCTATCATAGATTAAGACACATTAAGCAGAAAATTATTCAAAGGCACCGAAGTTGACAAGTGGATGATACATTTGTAATCAGTGCATCAATGTCATCATAGATTAAGACACGTTAAATAGAAAGTCATTCAAGCCAACAAAATTTGAGATTGTTGCGTGCATCGACAAAACCTCCAAATAAATGTGAGGTAAGCGAAAAGGAAAATTCACCTTTAGTTCCATCAAAGTTAGAGAAAGAAGCAGCCTCTACATAACTTGGTAACACCTACTTGGGTGATTTAAAATTTGTACAAATAGAGGGAGGCAAGTGCGTTGTGATCTTGGTTGATGATAATACAGCGTATTGTACCGCTTTGTTGTGAAGAAAGATGAAAGCAGTCGAAATGCGCGGGCCGTAAAGTCGCGACACGCCAGCCAGCGCCACGGCGGATATGCGTCAAAACTCTCGAAGTTTACGAGCCACGGCGCCTCCACTGCCTGCGAGGACCACGGCGCTAACGAGGCCAGTGCAGGACATGATGCCTGTTAGGTAGGGTCGCGGTGCTTGAGCGAAACAAAATCTGGATTGAGAAATTCGTAATGATAGAGGAGAATGGGAAGCGACTCGCGCACTCAGACTAAAGCGGTTTTAGCCAGCGCGGTCCGTACACAGAGACATGTGGGCAAGGCGATTCTTACCTACTAATGTGATTCTTAATAGAACTCCGCCTAAGGATAAGAATAACTCTCCATGTGAAACATAGAAAAAATCTCATATACAAATTTTGTGATATGGGATAGTGTGGCAAAGGGTTGAAACACCTAAGACAAAATAGATCAAGTTGAACCTAAGACTGTAGATTGCATATCCACTGGATCTGTAAATAACAGTACTGTGTGTCGCATCTTGGTGTCAGAGAATGCTGAATTCTTTGAAGTTATCTTTCCTTGAAGAGGAAAAAGAAGTAATTGCTCGAGGTTAACAAGAATCCACGAGGGCCTGATTATCTGAGCGAGACATTCCAAATCTGAGGACTGAAGTTCTTGTTGTTGAGTGTATTTTATACACTCTTTTGAGTCACTTTTAGTTTAGTATTTTACTCTTTTCGTTTGTGTTAGTATAGTGTTAGGTTGTTTTTCTTTCATTTTGTGTCACAGCGGTTATAAAGGAGAAGCTACTTTTGAGGGCCGAAATGAGCAATTGAGATACAAATCGCACAACCTGACCAGAATAAAGCCTAAGAAGTGCCACGAAGAATAGAACAAATCGGTGAGCCGGACGAGAAGTCATAGAGGCAGCGCGATGGTGGCGAAAAATCGGCCCGAATCAGTCGAAGGCACGCAGGTGCTGACGGAGAGAATCGGGGTGCCTCCGTTTCGATTATAAAATCCTAAAACCACGACCATATACCACATTACATACCGTATTCTAAACCTGACTTTGGAGAGGAGAAAGGAGGCGAGACACAATTGGAGACATCTCGTTGTTCAAGTTATTTTATTTTCTTTACTTTATTTGGTTTATGTTGAATTATAATTTAGTTCTTGACATGACAATGTTTAGGAGCTAATTACTTTAGTAGGGTTTCCATGAATCTTCTTGAAACTCTTTCATATAGTTTATGTTGATTATTGATTTCTTACGTCATATTAAGATCTATTGATATTGTTATGATTGCTTGATAATTAAATAGCTATTAATTGTCATCACTTATATGATTCGAATCAAAAGTGCGAAGGGTGAGATTTGAATATCTTTGTAATTGTCTAGACATAGGTTAAAATGGAAGTGGGCGAAAGTATCCAGATACTTGTGTGACATTTAAAGGTTATTGTTCTTAATCCTCGTGTTTGGTAAAACTTATCATAGAAATATAGAATGTTTTACGCACTAGGTTGAACTCTTATATGTCCTAACCGAAATATAATGTGATTAGTTAACCGACTATCTTAATAAGAAGGAGAATCATTAACATTGCATTAACATTGAAAGAGTGGATAGTTGAGGATTGGAACCTATTTCCTTCATAACTGTTACAAACCCAAAGTCTTATAATCTTTAGTTTATTTTCTGCAATTAGTTAAAATTCTTAGTTATAATCCTCAAACTAAAGAACGTCAACCAAATAGATATCATAGAATAGATAATCAGTACTTAATAAACGATCTGCGTGAATGATAAACGGTCTTACGAGTTTTATTACTTGAGCGTCGTGCACTTGCGTAAGCACTTAGAAATATCATGGCGACTATTGAACTTAATGTTCGGATCTACAAAACTCGAGGATTACAGATGTTGAACCAAGCGGAGCAAAGAGGGGACAAGACATGTTCTGACCTTACAGCTTGTATGGTTGAAATATACCATGGACAATTAACAAAGAATTGTCAACACCAAAAGCATCGCTTTGGAAAGAATCTAAAAACAAAGAAATAGATTCCGTCAGATAGAACCATGTTATGGTTGATCTTCCTCCGGAAAAAGAACCTTTGGGTTGTAAAATTGGATACTAGAGTTGAGTATACATTATATGAATCTATTAACGGGTATAAGACACCGGCTACCGGGACATGTGTTCCTATGTGAATAGCTTAGACATCCGAGTGTCATGCGATCTTCACGTGACATGGATGTCGAGACGACCTTCTTAGGAGAATTGGTTTTGAAACATTAGGCATCTTCTGAAAATCCTTATGATCGGAAATGTCTGCATTTTGGTCTGAAAGTTCGGATAAAGCGAAATAATGAACTTTGACATGAAACATTGACTATAAAGTTAGAAAGCCAATAGTTGGAAAACAAAAAAATTTGAAATAGGAAGAAGTAAGTAATCCGGAACAACCCGAGGGGTTTGAGGTTCCAGGAAAGAGAAGAAAGTCTGTCAACTTGTCAAATCTCTGTGCGAACTGAAACAAGCCCAAAATATTGGCACTAAACATTTGATCGTACTCTCTTATCGAATGGTATCTCCTCAAATGTATGTTTCAACGTGAAAGGATATGATGCTACGGATGACGTCTTAGGAGTTGGAATCACTAAGACATCTAACGGTGGTCTTATTCCAAACTCATCTGTGATGAGTTAAACGATCTAGTTGAAGTCACGATAGATTTAAATCATAAAGTTAATTGGAATCATGGTGCACGCGTATGCGGAAGGGATATGCTCGAGTCGCTGCAAATGACACAGTATCGGTTCATAAAAGAAGACGATTGAACTAAGGTTCACTAGTGCTTACGGAAATAATCAATAGAAGGTGTTAAATTGGATGTGGCGACATCCCGAGTTGTCGTTTATCTATGATATTACGGATGTCCGGTGGTTTTGGGAGAACAACATGATGCAAGCGTACATAAGAACCAATGTGCGTGGTGTGTCTTAGGAAAATCCTCCAAGCAAATCTTGCATCGGACGATTCATGATGGAATCAAAGGTCATGGCTTTGCACAAAGTATGACAAGAAGATGAGTAACTTCACGATATCTTATAGGATATCCCTTCATGGGAGTAACTCGTGGCTGCTCTAGTTTGACCTTTGTGAGAGCACGAATGGCGGTGTCTGGACATACTTATCGCGAACATAAAACCGTATAATGATTGATCGGGTGACACGTCGCGATTACAAATCGAAGGATATCTAGGACCGCTTTAAAGATAAAGGGTTACCAGCATATCAAGATATGCACTTTGCAGGAATTGGCTTAAAACCAATCAATAAGAACGATATAGTGGACCTGACCTTAAAGGCGGGAGATCCCAAAAATAAGATTTAATGGGAAAACTAAAGCGTAAAGGTTGATTGAGCTCTTCGGTGGAAGCAAGAGCACTTGAGATATGATTTCTTCTTAGAAACATAATCGAGCGTTCATGATAGACAAAGGTGCTGTAGAGGGTAAATGATAAGTTTCCAAATATTTAATGATCCTCAACAATTGAGGTTAGATTGGGGAAAACTTTTAATGGTTCCTAACGCTTGTGAAACGAGGTATTGCAGGATACCTTGTAGGAGACCACTATTTAAGTGCGAGGACAGGCGCCTCAAATGAGCACTTAAGAATCTAAGGGTGTCCACGGCTGACGGACAAAACACAAAGAAGTATTGAGTAGGAAAGGTGTTGTGTTGATACCGTTGTCTTGGCATATACTAAACAACGGCGGTTCAAGACATCACGTTCACGCGCATGATAAATATGTCCGATGGTATTTTACTATGGAAGGTTCAAACCTCAGGCTACCTCTCCGGATGCAACATTGATCATGAAAAGATTGCTGAAAGAAGGATCATGTGTGTGCACAAAATCTCTTTCGAGAGGATTGTTGGAAATTTGCCTTTGGTGGAGGTTGGGTCGCCCATCTTGATGACTTAAACATCATAGTTTCATATGTTGGAGACTACAGTTCTTCACATGTGCATAATCTACTAAGTGAGTAGATGGCCAGTAGGGCGAGAATAGTCAAATTCCATTGAGAATGGAAGAGATGTTGGTCATGAAGTAAGGTGTTTGAGACATGGAAGAGTGGTGTGGGACAAATCTACCATCGGTAGGAAAAGGAAAAATTATTCATAATATAAGCCTCAGCGATAAGGATTGGGACTGAGGGTAACCCGTATGTTTGAAGGAGGGAGGACTAGGTGTGCTTGGGTTGAGACAGGCCAGCATCACGAACCACACGCCCGATCCGGGTCGGATCGCAGGCTGTTTTACATTATCTTTTTGGACCACATACTTTATTATAATTACAGTTTGGTCCACAAGTTCTGAAACCAAAGTTGGCGGCGCCAGTGTGCGGGCCACGACGCCAACTCTCGGGAGTTTGGAGACGCGGCCTTGACTGCGGCCCTGCGGCTATGGCGTTTTACAAAGTTTAATGTCATTAAGTTGTTGGAACGTTGGGAACTTATTCCTGAACGTTTTGGCACTTCATTGAGCCTCTTAATAGTCATTAACACTCATTAACACCTCCTCTCTTCCTTACACTATATAATCAAGCTTTATTTTCAGATTTGAGGTAGTACGTTGAATCATAAGAGATATAACTCTACACTTGGATAATTTCAGATTTGATGAAATCTCTTCCTTTCTTGCAATCTTACACACTCAAAGATCCCTTCTATTCTAGCGAACACTTGAGTTCCCTTTGCTCATTTGTTTGATTGATGTTTTATATTGGGAGATAAGTTGCCATTACAATCGTTGAAAGGATATACGGGGCAATATTATCTTAAAGATAGATCAAGAATTTGGTCGACTCGGAAGCCAATTATTTTGTTATATTTTCCGACTTCTAAACATATTGTTGTTATTGTTCTCAAGGAGCTTGCTGCAGTTTCAGACAAGTATTTCAAGATTTCAAGGAGGAGCAAAGACCGAAGATCAATATCATCAACACTTATTGATATTGTGACAACTGATGTTAGGCTTGAGCCTATTATATTGAAATTGTAATTGATTATCCTTTCTAAGCACTAGTGATAGTTGTATACTATTCTCATACATTCATTGTAATATCCAACAATTTGAATATAATTTTTGGATGGGTCGGATAATGAGATAATAATATGCCCACTTTTCGCGATCAAAAATCTAGTTTAAATATTTTTGATCCACAGAAGATATTATTACTTATTTCTTATGCAGTATGGTGGAAAAGTTGGTCATTCCCTGTTTCAGAGACAACAACAACATATCGATAAAATCCCATAATGTGGGATGCGGAGAGGTAGAGTATATCTGTGATCTTACCTCCATGATAGATAGGCGAATCTTAGGGACACATTATCAGTATTCCAAAAGTACTATTACTATTCTTTCGTAATATATAATCTCATTAGAAATTATTTCTCGAGTGTGGTTTGTTATGTAGAGAAATTCATAATTGTTAATTGTGATGTCCATGACGGAGGGTGGTCTGTCAAGGACGGGCCAAAGAGAAAGACTGACATATTTTAGATTAGCAAAATTTCTAAAAAAGAGGTGCACATAGTACCTTAGGTAAATTCTACATCGGAATGAGAAAGAAAAATGGAAAGTTTTTATGGGAAGGTGGACACCTATTGGGAGATTGATACAATTTGAAAGTGTAAATATTACTGTGCTTATTTCTAGGACTTAAAACCTTAGCGTATAGTTTAGCTAATTGTTTTCTCATATTTTCATTCAATTTATGTGAAGATATTCGATTGAATACGAGTTTAAAATGAAAAGAAAAACTTTTGAAATTTGTATTAAATAAATGATATATATTTGTGTGACTATAAATTATCTCATTAATAAAAAAAATGCAAAGTTTAAAATTAAATTATTACTAAATATATAAAAAAAAATTATGATTCGGTCCTTCCTCGGATCAGTGCATAATAGGAGCTTAGTGCACCGAGCTCTCTTTTACTAAATATAAAAAATATCATTCTTTTTTTATATTGACTAATGAAAAATGTATCATATTAATTAGGAGAAGTTACTTAATTGGTAGTCTAGTTTCTCAAGTTAGAGTTGTAGTCTTGTAGATGCTCTTGTTTCATTAATTGAAAGTTTGGTATCTTTCTTTATATATCTTTAATTAAGATGTAATGTTTTCAAAAAATAAAATAAAAACTGTCAATTGAATAACATTGCACGAGTTTGAATTCCATTGGGGTGTGTTCGGTAAGGGAAAAATATTTTTCAATTTTTTCATGTGGGAGAGTCACCCGTCCTCGTAACGTAAAGGTGTGGTATCTATCGAACTATCTTTCTCATCGCGGCTCGAACAATCTGATTCAAGGGGTGGGGGTGAGGGATAGTGGGTGGGCGTGGGGTGGTAAGATTTTTTTTTCATTTCTTAATATTTTTTTTTATAAAAATAAAATAAAATATCTGAAATAAAAAATTTGGGAAAGGTGGGAGGGTTGGATGGAGTGGTGGTGTGATGTGGGGTCGGGGTGGTGGTGTGGGATAGGGAGATGAGTGAAGATGAAGTGCGTTCGAGGGTGGGATTTGATTGGAGTGGGTGGTGGAGGGTGGAGGGTGGGTGATTGGGGTGAGTTGTGGGTGGTTGGTGTGGGGTTGGTGTGATATGGGGTGGGGTTGATGTTGCTTGGGTAGGTATTTTTCGAAAAATATTTTCTATTAATCAATCGAACATGAGAAAATAAGTAAAAAATATAAATTTTTTTAATATTCAAACGAACATGAGAAAATAAATAGAAATTCACTTATTTTTAAGAAAAACTTTTCCATGATTTGTTTTTTTCATCATATCAAACACACCCTGGACCTTCTCTATTTTCTTGCCAACTAATATGTTGGGATAATATGTTGGAACATGTATAGCATGAATTTAACAATTTAGAATTTTAAGTAAGATATTTCAAATTCATTTCAATCACAATCAATGGAAGCATGAACACCTAACTTTATGCATGTCAATTTCATTTTCATTTTCTCAAAGTTCCATGAGCTTTACTTGCTATTCTCCACTAATCATGGACATACATACTAGAGATCTTGAGGACTTTTCGGGTTGTAATGTAGGCTTAGGCGGGGTAGGTAAGATTAGACATTTAAGCTCAATTTACATACCATAAAGCGTTTTCTCGTTCAACCATTTCATCTCATTCTTTTGGTATTCTTTTCAAGTCATACCTATCATTCCCTTTTTTTTTGATTGAGAGCATGTAATACATTTACATAGGCACCCCAAACTTAAATTTTCCATTTTTCATTGGGGTGCATAACTTTTCACTCTCTTTTGTATTTCTTTTCACTCTTTCCTCCTATCTTGATTCTGCTTATCGCACTGAGGAACATAGGGTGTCAAAGAATAACTTTTATTTTAGGCTCAAAGGGGCTGACTAGAGATACATTTTAGTGCAGGGTAGGTAATGAATGGTAAGAAGGGCTAACAAAGAAATGTCTGAATCATCTCTCTAACATGTACATCCTAACTATTTCGCCTCAAATAACAAGCAAGCAGACTCATAGACATTTTTTTCACAATTGACAACACATTGGCTAAGCACAAAATATTCCAAATAATTAGACTTATATGAATCTTTGACATATCTAACTTAAGCACATAGATTTTAGCTTATCATTTCATTAAATTATCTCACTTAATTCACTAGGTGTTTCAACTAAACACAGCATGCATGATCATAAAAAAAATCTGACTCATATAAAACACAAAAAAAAAAAAGACTCAAAAATAGACACACACAAATAAAATAAGAAAATCCCCCCCCCCCCACCAAAAAAAAATAAACTACACATTATCCCAAATGTGTAAGACTCAAAAATAAAAGGGACGACTTACAGACAACATCGGCTCAAAATGATGGTGGTGGCAGTGAATATTGCATTAACGGAGAATTTCTCATTGGCGTCGCGGCGCTGCACCGATTTTTTTTTGCTTTCCAGCGTTTTTTCGTGCTTCATGTCCACTTTCCTCATCTGTCATCACAACACAAACAAAAATATCAAAAGTGAGACTGTTCAATTTAAAATAAAATAAACTAAAACAAAAATTTAAATAGCATAATTAAAACCTTGGGTTGCCTCCCAAGTAGCTTTGTCTTTAACGTCTTTTAGCCGGACGCAATTAATCCTTACTAGTGTCTGGTGGATCCTTCTGCAAGCGACTTGCAATTCGAATAGTTATTTTTGTCGGTCTCACTTCAGCTACACCATTTCTATAGAACACAGAAAAGGGTAGTACTTTTATGCTTGCCCCCAAATTGCTCAATACTTGCTTGCATTCAAAATTCCCTATAGTACAAGGAATAATGTAGCTCTGTGAATTTCTAGACTTCTGGGGGTTCTCTTGAGGGTATGGACTTTCTGGTGGAGGGTCAGCAAATACATCTGGTGGTGTTTCTTTGCAATGGATACTGTGAGCTTGAGAATCCAAAGGTGAAAAATTAGATTCCAGTAACCCTTCTTTCTACACCAACTACCTTTCTCAACTCATGCGAGTTGGTGTAGTTGAACTCCTCACTTTGCTTACCACTTCCACACGTGGTGTCGCTAGGCAAATTTTCTTGAGGTGTATTGATCACTATATCCATCAGTTGCCTATTTGTGTCTCCAAATTTTTAGAGTGACACGCTGGTCTCGATCGTAAAGTATGCGACACTTTGTGAGCTTGAGTATGGCTTCGCAGTCATTTCGATCTTCTGTGGAACACATGGGTTAAGTTGTTGTTGATAACTCCAGCCACTGAAATTAGTAGTAGTCCATGTGTCCTTTTTTTAATTTACTCACTTTACCTACAAAATAAGAAAAACAACAACAAGTGATAAAAGATGCTCGAGAACAAGTTAGAAACTTGTTCTTGGAGCGACAAATTAGAAATAAAATAACATGTTCAAATATATACAAACCAAATTAGACATAAGAATAGATAGTTCGTTATTAAAAATGCATGATCCCAAACGGCGCCAAAAACTTGTCGAAGCGATTTCCACGCGCTTCACGAGTGTCGTATCGTTCACAAGTAATATAGTGCGGTAAGACCGAATATCGATCCTCGAGTGGTTTCTAATTACAGAACATCTATTCTAGGTTATCTATTTGGCAAGCGATAATTGAATTGAGTTTTTATCTAACTACTGGAATAATTTCAAGAAGTAAACTAATTTATTTGAGTTTTATCAGTTATGAAGGAATTAGGGCTTCCAATATCCTCGACTATCCACTCTATTCAATCCTTAATGCAACTAGAATGGCTTAACCTTCTACGTTAAGATAGCGGTTAACTAGACTATCTTATATTAGGTTAGGATATATAATCGCTCAACCCCAGTGCAGAACCCTTCTATATTTCTATGATAGGATTTACTACATAAGAGGATTAAGAACAGTAACCTATAATGTTACACAAGTATCGGGGTACTTTCACCCGCGATTTTAACCTATGTCTATTCAACTACAGCATATCAAAATCTCTCCTCTCGGTTCTTGATTCGAAATCATATAGATTATGATAATTAGTGATCAATTAACTTTCAAACATTCATACCAATTATTGAATAAATCTTAAACAAGTGAAGAAGAAATCAAACTAATGTATTAATTCATGAATAAGAGTTTCTAGTAATTCAAAAGGAAAGCCCTAATAAAAAGATTAGCTCATAGTCATAGACATGCTAAGAACTAATTTAATATCCATACATGAACTGAATTAAAAACAAAGAAAATAACTGAACATGTCTCCAATCTTATGCCTTGATTCTTATCTAAACGGTGTTATGTGGTGTAGAATGGGGTTTTTAGAATATGTACAAGATGCCTCCTTTAGGTCAGCCTCCTTCTCTTTTATAGCAAACCCTAGGGCTTAAGTATGTTGCAAATTTCGTGTCCTATGGACCCTTTTGCCCTTGGCCAAATTAACCATGAAATCTCGCGTCGGCGCGCGCTATGACTGGCGCAGGGCCATAATTCTGTTGCCTCTCGGCTGTTTAAGTGTGACCAAGTGACTGCATGACTTTCGTCCGGGTTGTCAATTTTTGTCCTTTTCTGCCTCAGATTCCTCCTTTTATGCCCATTTTTTGCTCCTTTTCGTCATTTGCCTTTTTGAACCGATGTGACTCAAAAGAAAGAAAAACAACTCTAATACTATACTAAACACAACAAAAATGATTAAAATACTTACTAAAAATGACTCAAAAAAGGTATATAAAATATGCCTAACAGATACCTCCCCTACCTTGACACCCGAGACATTTCGCCTCATGTTCCAACCCACTCCCTAAACAACACAACACCACCCCGAAATGAGAATCCATTGCACCACCACCATAGACCTTACCGCCGCACTAAATGAACCTTATCCACACCTACCGCTGAATATTTGTCAACCAATACGACATGTCCAACCACTGGAGATGATTTGCAATATGAGTTAGGATATTGGGGTAATCGAGTTCTTAGATCAAAGCGGGGACAACAAATGGCTTATCGAGGTCCTCAGGAAGAGGTGGAAGAAATGGTACTATCCTCGAATGGTTAGGAAAGGAGATTACCAAGATCGTGATGGTTACCAAGTTGATGAATATGTCGAAGAACATTATAAAGACCATGGTAACCAAGGAAACATCGGTGGTCGAGACACGAGTTTTAACTCCATCAAAGTCACTCTTCCAACCTTCAAATGAGGTAGCGACTGGGATGTGTTCCTCGATTGGATCACACAATGCGATCAGATCTTCCTCACTAATGAAAAGTCCGAAATGAAGAATACATCCTATGTTATTGCTCAAATTTGAAGGATTCATCTTGATATGGTGAGAAACGCAAGTAAAGTTTAGGAGAACGATAGACTTCTCCAACTCCTAATTGAGAAAATTGAAGATGATCATGTTAAGAAAGTATGTATCCGATAAGTACAAGTAAGAACAACTAAAGAATGTCTACACCGGACAAAATCTCAAGAGTGTAGAAAGTATTATAATGAATTCAACATGTGAAAATGAGGATTGAATTCGAAGAAAAGAATAAAATGTCATAACTCGGTTTCAATTCGGGTTGAACCAAGAGATCGCATCCCAAATGAGGTTTCACAATTATAATTGTCATGACCTGACCCGACGGGCCGCGACTAAACACCCTAATGACGCCATTATACTAACATGTCACGTAATTAGACTGACACTAGGGACAATATAAAATCCGCATAACGCTCTGATGCATAACATACGTCTGAATAGCAAGCGGCCGTTGTCTTTACATGAACAACCTGTCTGAGAAGTCACATCTAAGCAAATATAACAAAGGACGTAAGCCGACAAGGCTGCCACTATATACGGGAACATCCCAAAACAGAGTACAACAACACATATACAAAAAATAGGTTCACAACTCCATATACGTACAACTCACGACTGTCTACAGACCTCTAAGACTATGATGACCACATATGACGGGACAGGGCCCCGTCGTGCCCCTAAATATGCATAGGTCCAAGATTAAAGATATGTACCCAGTTGACTAAGCTCCGAGTCAATGGAGCTCTCACAAATAGCTGAGTGGAAACTCTAGACTGACGGATCATCAAAGCGAGTACACTGTCTGCGGGCATTTAAACACACCCAGGAAGGGTCGATAAAAAGAATAAACCGAGTATATGAAACATAAAGTACAAAATAGATAATCATGACTGGTTAAAACGTACATGAGACATGTAAGATTATCAAATGTCAATCTAACTGTGCCATAGAAAATAGATAATCAAATCAAAATCAGGAATGCCTGTCCGTAGAATCATTTTGTCTATATATATTGTCGGCCCTTAAGTGAGGGACTCGGTGGAATAATCATATTTATATACATTGCCGACCCTTAAGTGAAGGACTCGGTAGAATCATCATATCTATATACATTGTCGGCCCTTAAGTGAGGGACTCGATGGAATCATCATATCTAAATACATTGTCGGCCCTTAAGTGAGGGACTCGGTGAAATGATATAATCACATTAGCACGAATAGAATATCATGAGTAGCTTTATACATATCAAATCATCACTTGTCTCTAAATGGAATGGATAAAAGGCACTATCATATCATGTATCATTTTAAAACATCATTTGAAAACTCAATAAAATCATTAAATGAACTTTTTACTAGAAAGTCAAATGCACTTCTCATGACACATATCTTTAGGAATTAAACTGTGTAGAAATCATGTACGTCCGCCATACGTTCATTAAATCATGTCAAAAAGAAAGAAGCAAGAGTTTCACATACCTTTTAGTCGAACTAACCAACTCAATATTAGAATACGTCTGCCTAATACTTGACCTATAATAAAGGGCAATACGTCCGTCAATCTTATGATTTCTAGAGTAAGTTATAACGAAAGACAACTCTCTTCCCTATAAAAATTCGGGCAGCATTTCCCCTATTTATGTGCATATCCACAACTTACAAATCAAGCCAGCAATACCAATAACAAGTCATAACTTAAGAATATAACCAAAATAATCTCAGATATTCCATTTACGTCATCGTAACGCATTCCTTCTCTTTTACATTTATACAATATCACAACTACAACAATCTAGGTGATTACTACACCTATTTCTCATGTTAATCCATATTAGAACAACCTTAAAACAGTCAATCAACTCTAGCGGCAACAACAAGAGTCTGAGTCATATAATTTGCAACATAACACCCTTTTTACACTTTACTTCCTTTAAGACATGTATTAGTAATTACCATAACTTATATACATGTTTATTATCAAATTCCCAACATCTTAACTCCACAAAATCAGCCCATAACTCGACACGACAATATCCAATAATTTCAAGCAAGTTTTTGGCCAATCATCCACAAAAACAATTCTTTTCTTAATTCCTTAGAATTCAATTCATGTTTCAACACTTCCATAACTAATTACACCTTTAATTATAAAGATTTATTTTCAATTTCAACATGCGATTAGTGACGATAATAACAATAATATAATCGAATTCAACGTTCATAAATCAGTCCCCAAAAATTGGTAATTACAATATCACAACAATCACATGCAATCTCAAATTAAAAGTTCTTTTCATCAAGAGTTTATCCTTAAACTACAACATCACTCAATCGTCCAATTACTCAATGAAAAGAAGAATTTCTTACCTCAAAATGCCCAATACAATTCCGATTTCCAGCCCACTGTTCTATCGATTTTTTCCCAATTTTCACTTTTTCAACTCCAATTTGACACGCATGAATCCCACAATGTTAATCCATCACTCTTACACGTTTTTCTTCCTTAGATTTAAACTTTAAAAACTGGAAATCACTGCCCAAAATTCGGCCCAGCTGTCCCAATTTTCTCACTGTTTTTGGGCAGATTTTGGCTTTAAAATTTGTAGTAACTTAGTCTATGTAGAAGGGATAAGACATTCATCAATTGGGATATGGATTTGGGTGTGGTTCTTGGCTAAGCTTGAGAGGGAAAGAGGAGAGAAGAGAGGGAGGTTTTTCTCTTTTCTTGAATTAGAACATAATGAAGAAGAAGAATGTGTAATAGGTTTAATAAGGCTAATTTTTTAAAAAATCTGAAATTTACAAATTACACTTTGGTCCATACTAGAATAATTAAATTAATCCCGCCTCCTTTAATTCCCGAAGTTTCATAAAGCCTCGTTGTTACACCTCGTAAGTTTAAGACAAGGATTAAGAACGTCATTAAGGATTAAGATTCAATTTTTGAATTTAAGTATATTCTTACGTGTGAGTCGGAATAATTTTGGTAATAACGTATGTGGCGTAGAATTTCTTTAATAATAATGGTTTATATATATGCATGAATCGTCATGGATTAGTAAGGTATATGAGATCTGACGGTAGAATTTAAGGCAACGAGGGTTGAGATTAAATTAAGATTTACTACTTCGGGTTGTTTCTAACTAAGAGGGCATTAAAAGGGCCAAAGTGTAAAATTTTAAAGCTATTTTCAGATTTTAAATTAAAACACCCAAAACCCTTTTCATTTCAATTTCAATTCCATTCTTAAACACTAACTCTCATCTATTTCCTCTCAAATCCAAATCCGAAATTAACCTCAATCCCATAGTCAAATTAGATTCTTACTTCTCTTCTTCCTAGCCTAATTCCTCTACAATTACAAGCTTAAGAAATCACCCAAAAACAGTGGCAAAAAAACGTGTCACTGCCGAGAGTTGTAGCCCAGGAATTTCGAATTTTTTGATGCAATTTTCGAAGGAAAACATGTATAAATGATGGGTTGACATTATGGAATGATTGCATGTTGAATTGGAGTTAAAAAAATGAAGAATTGGGCAAGAAAAGACCAAAACAGTGGCATTTTTCGCTGGGACAGAGAGCAGATTTTGGATCTTTGTGATTTTTAGTCAAATTTGGAAGGGAATATCTCCTAGCATATTAGGAGGTTTTGGGTGTTTCAAAATCCTAAAATGAATTTCATCGAGTTTAGTTTCCAACGCAACAAACTGCTCGTTGATAGGACACTGTAGTAGAGAGTTATCGACGTTACAAGTTCAGCTAACGAAGTAGTGGCTAAAAATCGGGACTGTTTTGGGGATTAAATTAAGGTATGAAAATTCTTCTTTCTATGCTATAATCAAAGTTGCATATTGCTGTAGTTGAAGTAATGGACTTGTGTTAGGAAGAAATCTTGAATTTAGGCAATGCATGTGGAATTTGGATGTTGAACCGAAATTGGACTATTTTGGGCATGCGTTGGATTTGTATGTTGTGTTGTAAATTCCATTACTAATTGCGTGTTAAAAATGGAATAACTTGTGAAGATTTAAGATGTGTTCATTATATGGAGTTGTTGGAAAATAAGTTGGATTATGTATTAAGGAAAGAGTAAATGGTTGCATGTTAAATGACCTAAAACTCATGAATAACTTTCGGACATTGTGCGACCCTTTATGGGCTGTTTTGGTGTCATATAATCCTTGTTTCTATTATTGACATCGTCACTAATTGTGTGTTAACAATTGAAAGTGTTATACCCCGTAGTTCTGACCCTACGTATGAGAGCGTACGAAAGCATGTAAGACTTAAAATTTTCAAATGATAGGTTGACGGATTATTCCGGACGGGTTTTAGTCAACTTTGAGGCGGGTTATGACCCGATTCATTGAGAGTTCCTAAGTGTTTCAAAGTCCTAGGGCATAGTTCGTGGAGTCGAGATTCCAACGCAACCAACCGTTCGTCGATAGGACGTCGGAGTAGAAAGTTATGAGAGTTACAAGTTCAGTGCGCAGTCGGACAGAAATGTGTTTCGGACAAAGGCGACAGGGCATGGCGCCCTAAAAATCGAGGGTCGCTGAAGTTGCAGCGCCGCGGCGCCAGGACAGCAGGGTCGCGGCTCCGAAAGTTCAGAGAGGCTGCGGAGGTTTCAGCCGCGCACTGTGGCGCTGGATTTTGGGCGGAAAAACTTAGAAAAGTCGATTTTTCTTTTAAAAGACCTTGGGAGGTGACAAGTGTCCCCCATCTGATTTCTTGCATGCAATATATTGACTAAGTCTTGAAGACTTGGTCATCTTCCATTTCTCTCTCTCGAAAGCAAACGCACCTCCTACTCTCTACATTTCCAACGGAAATCCAAGCCTCCGAAAATCAAAATTTAAGAACAAAAAGGAAGCTTGTGGCTAGCTTGTGGTGGTGTTCTTGGCACAAGCTAGCAAAAATCTTTGGAATAAGTTTGGCTAAAACTTTAAGGTAACATTTCTTCCTTTAGAATTAGTTCTAGTGTCGTATGCTAGAAGAATGAACTTGTGGTAGTAAAATAATGCTCTTAGAGTCATTGCATGCTAGAAAACGTGGTTTGGATATGAAGAATGGGTTAAGAAGAGATTATGAGCATGTTGTAGCCTAAAAACTACCTTAGAATTGTTAAGTGAATTGTTGTAACTTATGGGGCAGAATTTTACACACCCAAGTTTAGGTGTGTAAGCCCTTTGAATTGTTGGATTGATTGAGCCTTAAATGTGGCAATTGGATGATAAATTCGGCCTTGAGAAAGGTGGCAAAGTGAGTAGAAACAAAGGAAATGCTGCCCAAATTTCCATAGAATTTAGTGACTTTGAACTTGGATTGTTCTACATTAAAATTAGAGGTTAATAAACGATCATGACTATTATAGGTTGAAATATTACTCATGTAGTTTGGACTTGGCAAGTGGATCGACCAAAGAGGTATGTGAAGCTTTCCTATCTCTTGAGCATGAATAGATGTAACTATAGTACGGTAGACGTACAAGATTTGGTATTCTTACTTGTTTTAAGTATATAAAGACTTGTGTCGTTTTAAGAATGTATAAGTCCCTTAGTTAGGGGGAAAATGTAATTTTACTAAAGTGAAGGGTTAATATAACAACTTTATGGGAAGTTGGTTTATTAGCTTTATAAAGGATTAATGAGAAGAGAATTACTCTAAGTAAGGCAAGTAAGGACATATGATTTGATTTATGAAAGGCAAATGGATTTTAAGGCATCAATTGCCCAAGAGCTTTATGTATGAAAAAGAGTCACTTTTAAAGAATTGAAGATGTAGTACTTGGGTTAAATTCCGTTTTCTTTATTAAAGATATGATTAAGTGCCTTAAGTAAACTAAAATGAGAGGGTATATGAACAAGACTAATAAGAGGTTATAAGTTTTCTTAACTTATTTATGATTATGATATGATACGATTTGAGCTAGGGTAAGAGTATATCCGAGGCAAGCCCCAAGATCGTTATACCACCTACTCGTGGTAAGAGTATGTCGAGGCAAGCCCCAAGATCGCCATACCACCTTCTTCATGTAAGAGTATATCCGAGGCAAGCCCCAAGATCGTTATACCACCGCCGATGTAAGAGTATATCCGGCGGCAAGCCCAGATCGTTATACCATCCGCCTGGGTAAGAGTATATCCGGCGGAAAGTCCCAAGATCGTTATACCACCGCTCCGTGGATTTGCTACCCACGACGCGAGGAATACCTCACGCGAGTCCTTATGGGCTTACGCGGGTGAAATAGTCCCACGCGGTAGTCAAACTATCATGCGAGAATATCTCACGCGTCCACAGGACCCACGCGGTGAAATAGTCCTGCGAGTAGGGTACTTATCGATACTACTGGCAGGCACCTGCTTTGATCCTAAGGCCCCTATTTTACGCAAAGATTATATTTATATACTTGTCACTCTCATTGTTAGTAAGGCACAGTAAAATGTATTTTATGGACTTCCATGACTACAGATTACTTTTATACTTATGATATCATTATTACAGTATTTTCAATCTTTACATACTTGTTACATATTGTGTCGACCCCCTTCCTGGGCCTGCTCATCTGCAGGTAAGTGCATTGAGGATCCTCGCCTAGGATCACTATTCCTGTCGAAGCTCCATTCCTCCTAAGCTTGTTTATCGGTACGGATATTCCCCGACGCCATAGGTATTTTGTACATTCGTGGTATGGCGGGGCCCCGTCCACGATTGTTATCTTTAGAGTGCGTGGTCACACGTATGTTTTGGGCTATAAGAACCAGGTTGTACCGCTATACTGCGTTTAAGTATGTTTTATGGAAGCGGCCTTATCTACCGATGATGTTACTCCTTTTATAAAGTTATGTGTTATGTATGTTCCGCGCTATTCTCGACATATACCGATGCGGTACCCGGTAGGTGCCGTGACCCGGGTCATCGTGTGAAAGAAACATCGGTACTTGGTGATGTAATTAGTTATATAAGGACGCGAGACTAAATGGATTTAAGAAACCAAGAAAGGAATTATGAAATCTTTTTAGACATTGTCGTAACATTTTAAGTATTGAATGAATATGGTAAATAGTACGATAATCACCTTGATGATTTAAATTATCATCTTTCATAAGTAACGAGAAACGGGTTATACGACGGCGTATACGCGGTATACGAGCCTAGTTAGATTACATATTGAAATGGTTGGATTGTTGGTTTGAATTGGATTGTTAGTTGGAGTTGAATCACGGGCTGATTCGGATTGTTGGAAAATTGTGATACGCACATAAACAAAGGAAATCTCGCCCAAATTTTTATAGAAATAAGGGAGCCGTTATTCATATAACTTACATTAGAATATCAAAATTGGCGAGCGTATTATTCCTTATTATAGGTTGAAGTACTAGACGAGGCATACCTTAATATCGAGTTGATTAGTTCGCCTAAGAGGTATGTGAGACCTTTCCTTCTTTATTTTGGCATGATTTTTTATGAAAGTACGGCGGACGATTTAACTCCTACCATTCGCTTTTAAA
This sequence comes from Przewalskia tangutica, assembly GCA_029844215.1. Lineage (NCBI taxonomy): Eukaryota > Viridiplantae > Streptophyta > Magnoliopsida > Solanales > Solanaceae > Przewalskia > Przewalskia tangutica. Next base: position 25,657,984 of record CM056723.1, read on the forward strand.
AATGATTATTTACTAGTGATTATGATTTCGTGAATGAGTTTATGGTAATAATTTTATTGAGAGTCACATAATGATTTTAATTGCATACAGTTGCTCATGATATCTACTCGTGCTAAGTGCTACTATTTCACTCCACTGAGTCCCGGGCCAGGTCATGTTCGTGCGCAGCCATGCATCATTCATTGAGTCCCTCACTAGAGGGCCGAGACACGTTATATATATATATACATATTACATTGAGTTCCTCCTTAGAGGGCCGAGACACGTTACGCGCGCATATACAGATTTCATCGAGTCCCTCCATAGAAGGCAGAGACATGTTATACAGTTTTATATACAGACATGAGCATGATGATTTATGATTCAATATACATGATATGATTTTCAGACATGATTCTCAGTTTTATGAAATTTGATGACTATTTTTTTACTTGGTACAGTTGTTATTCAGCCAAAGATTTTATGTTTTACATACTCAAGACATTATTTTATCGACCCCTCTCTGAAATGCTCATGTCCGCAGTTCAGTGTTGAATAAGTGACCCTAGTCTAGGATTTTTGTACATGATTGGAGACTCCTTTGTTCCGGAGCCGCTATTTTTGGTACACTTTATCTTTCAGACTTATGCATATTTTGCACGACGGTCTGTCCGTCATATGTCAAGATTGCACTCTTAGAGGTCCGTGACAAACGATTGTAAATTGGATGTTTGTACCTTATTTTGGGGTTTTAATGTTGTTATCTAGTGGCGATCTTGCGCTTGCTTATTTTGATTATGCCTTGTGCACGTGATGTTGGTGGGTGGCGGTATTAGTCGGCTAGCCTATTATGATTTGTTGTTTTGTTGTTGTTTGGCAGCTTGGCTCGCCCATTTTAGGATATGTTGTAAAAGCGGCGTTGTCGCCAAATTTCTATAAATCTATGTATTAGATAAATTAAGAGCGACAGTCGCCAAGGACATCCAATTAGACGCTAGTCGCGCCCGTCGGGTCAGTCGTGGCCGATGGTATCGAGCGATTAGTCCTCTGAATGTCTACGCACCATGTCTAGTAGAGTCTTGTTTATGGGTATGTTGCGCACCATACCTATACACGAGAGGTCTGGACATTTAGGATTGATTTCATTCTTTCATCTCGTAGATCGTGCAATAGAGCTATGTCATTAGGATAACCCCCTTCCTAATAATTATCATGGTTGCAGCTATGTCTCAAAAAGACAATGGCTCGGAAGGGAAAATCGAGTTATTCGGACTGACTTGCGCGCCGTCATAAGGGAAGTGAAAGAGTTTGAAGAGAAGTATGATGACCGTGTTCGAGGTACTAGGTCCACGTCGTAAGATAACTCTTCAGAATCTTCTATATACTGAATAAGGGATGGTATCGTCAAGGATTGAGACCAGGAGCAATGTCCGAGGTTACGTATGTATACTAGAATATGTTGGAGTTATGAAAAGTACGACAAGTAAGAAATAAGGTAATAAGTGTTAAAAGAAGTGGATTTGCTTACAATTACGAGTAGTGAAGAGATCCCTTTCAGACCATGAATGAGGTGTCGACTTGTGAAATGAATTGCAGTAGTCTCTATCTTACGAATTGGTATTCGCTATGCTACGTTATCCGCTCTATAGTTACGGAGATTGAATTTTTCCTTCCAAAGATAGAAAATGAAGCTTACCTACTATTTTCTCCTTCATACCTTTAATTAAATGTTGATCTCTAATTGTTAGAATCTGTGACGGAATAATAAGATTAATATAAGAATGAAAGCATTTTCGTATTTTGGACCGAATGCTGGCAAGTATTGGATATATGGATTAATTGAGTTTCTTTCGCAAATGACTTATAACTTGGGAATGATGAGCATCCTATTAGTGTATAGTTGTGTCAAGCACTTTAAATATTGTAACCTTTGAAGTTCATATTTTCAGTTAAGAAGTTATTTGAAGGATTGGTAATCGAGGTATGTATTTGTGCACAGTTTCAACGCATTAGTTCACGCAGAATTCTAAGATGAGGCTATTTGGTCTTGTGGAACCAAAGGTTAAAAGATAGAAGAAGCTCATAATACCTCGCTTAATTTGTGTAGGGGGTGACCTTCTAAGTTCTAATCTTACCGAGCATCCAAATGGAGGAATATGGTTATAGTAGAAGCCTCATCTCTATGAAGTAGATATTAAGTTGTACATAATAATTGATATCTCGATGGGTAACATAGGGGTACAAAGAGAAGTTTTCATGTGACCTTGGTGTATGCGTTTAATGATGTGGCTCTTAAAAGAAAATTATGGTTAGACATTGGAAGAGTGAAGTGTCATGTCGCTAAGACTGAGATAAGGGGTTTTAAGCAGTATGTAGCAGATTATGGTGAAATGAGTGACATGCAAGGTGTATAGCAAAGACTTACTAATCAAGAATGAGTTGATAACCTACACGCTTCTAAGGTGTTTTCAAGAAACCAGTCTATATGAACATTCTCTTGGGTTAATTGACGAGAAGTAGGCATAAAGACTTAGTATAAGTTCGATACTTTAATAGGTGAAGGTTGAATCTGAATTTCTACTGCACTATAATAGAAGGATGGAAAACAGATAAGAGAGGTACAAAGATATAGATGAATTCAACGAAGTGATAATAGATATTCAGTGTGATGTAGCCAAAGTGACAAATGTTGACGCAGCCAAAGACACCACTGAGTTAGTAAGACCAACGAGAGGATAAAACAAATGTCATTTGAGGAGACAAACGATAATAATGCAAATAAGGAGGAACAAAGAGATACTGAGGAAGAATATGGTAATAAATAGAATAAGGAAGATGATGATGGTAAGGTGGTAGAAGAAAATAGCTCATTAAGGACCCACAATTGATAGAAGAATCAAAATCAACTCTTATTACTAAAGAACAAGTTGAAGGAGTTTTTGTAGCAGCAAAAGTTAATGAGGAGCGGAATGTTGACAAGAGTCAGGAGGTGTGTACCAATGGTAACAACTCTAATAATAGTAACGCAGTAATATTAAAGGAAGATGGGATAATGATGTCCAATGTGGAGCAGAATATGGCAGTGGAAGCGGCTATGTCTATCCTAAGTATAGTAATCAGCAGAGAAACTTAATCAGAGATAATATGAGGGATGATTAACATGACAAACTTAAGGACTAACTGGTGAAGGAGTTACATGAACTAGGTAGATATACTATGGTATATGCAAAGAGTGATGCATTGGGAAGGTTGTCTCTGGGATAGTTTATACTATATTGTCGCATTTATACGCAGGATCCTTGGCTGATAGTGATTTCAATGTTATTATAAATGGAAGGGAGACAATAGGCGAACTTCATATATATCCTACAGAGCGTGAAGATTTTTGCATTTTGAACTAATTCATGTGAAATGTTTGAAATTGAATTTAAAGGAAGTCCTTTTAAGTAGTGGAATGAAAGAACCGATATTGACTGTACTTTTAAGAGGTTCGATAGGATGTTGGCAAACATTTATTTTAGCTTGGGTTGATGTAATATGAAGCATTCTTTAGGCGCTAAATCAAAATTGGAACACCATTGTTGATTAAGATGATTTCGCTTTCTTTTATACCAAATCAAGAATGTCAAGATCGCCTCTATTATTACGGAGTAAGGAAACTTTTGGAGATGTTTTTAAGAAACTAAGTTTTAGGGAGGATATTGTTAGATTTAAAGAGGATTTGTTTGAAGAATTTCCAACAGAAGCAAATAGAATGATTTTACAAGGAGTTAAGGCAGACTTTGAAAGAGTATGAAGAAGCTTCTGGTCATTTGATCAATAAAAGGAGAGTTCTATTTATATGCATGCTAAGACTCCTAGTAACTTGATTAAGCAAGGAAAATGTATCTTTGGTTTCACAAATGGAACATTTCCATTCATGTATTTAGATGTCCAAAGATTACGTGTTAGAAAGAGGAAGATAGACTATGCTGAATTAATTAAGAAGATTAAAGACAAGTTACAGGCTTGGGAAGAAAAAATATTTTCACCATGAGGTAAAGCAGTGTTGATTACTAGTGTGTCACAAGTGTGCCTATACACATACTGCCTGCTATAAGACTTGCAAAAAATGTGATCAAAGATATACATACAAATAGTTGTAATTTTCTTCTGGTGTATAGTGAGGATGATGTTAAGGCTAAACATTGGTTTACATGGTTAAAATGTACTTGTCTAATGATGATAGTGGATTGGGATTCAGACCTCATTTTGGATATATTAAATGCATTGTGTAAAAAGCTATGATTGAAATCTAAGACCACCACCTCTCTATGGGTTGACTTTTTTAGGGATATGTACTTTGAAGCATTACCCTCAATATGTGCAACGGGAAGACGGTTCTCAGGCCTTGAAAATGGTTGTTGAGGTAAAGGATAACATTGAACAAGAAATATGATGGGAAACAAAGAGTGAGACCGCTAACATTTGGTTTGATAATCGGATCAAATTGGAAACATTACACCATGTACTACTATCATAGTTTCTTAGTGATGAAAGGGTGGAAGATGTCAAGAACTACTACTGGGATTGATGAGATTTGTCAAAGCTAGATGATCTACCCGATGACATTGTCTCACATGTCACTACATACTTGATATATACATAATCCTCGTGGATAATGACAAGTTCTAGTAAATTCATCGTGGAGTGCGTAGGATTTGTTAAGATAAAAATTATATCATCATGATGTATATAAGTAAATGTGGGTAAAAAAAGGGTGTGTGTCATTCAAGATATATTTCTTCCTATGGACGATGTGGAAATTAAAATTTCAGTGGATAAAGTGTTGCATAATATCGAATTAATATAGTATCAAGACGTCACTGATATAATGTCTTACATCAAGGAACGAGATCACTTGTTTCGCATAAGGAGTCAAAATCTATACGAGCTATGTTAACAACGCAATGGTATACATACGAATTGTCATACGTTAAGCATGCAATACAGATTTGGGGGAAACGTTACATACCATTATAAATTGAAGCAGATGTACAAGGTAGTACCAGTCGGAATATTGTGGCAAATTCAAAAATAGAGGAATATAGCACCGCATACAGACTCTTTAACTTTGTTCAAGGTATTACATAAGATTCAGTTGAATATTCACAAGTAATTTGGTTCTTTGACTATTTTGAATTGGTGAATTGCATGTGTGTTATATCAGGCCCAGTGAGGCATCCGCTGGTTCTTCGGATACAGGTGGATAGACATAGTTATAAAGGAGACTCTACCGAAATTTTTCTCGCATAAGACTTGTAATGAACATTCGAGGACGAATGTTTCTAAGGGGGAAATAATGTTACACCTCGTAAATTTAAGACAAGGATTAAGAACGTCATTAAGGATTAAGATTCAATTTTTGAATTTAAGTATATTCTTACGTGGGTATGTAATAATTTTGGTAATAACGCATGTGGCGCCGGAAATTTCTTTAAATCTCTGTATTAGATAAATTAAGAGTGACAGGTCAGCAAGGACGTCCAATTAGGACGCTTAGTCGCGGCCCGTCGGGTCGGGTCGTGACACTCGTATTCTCGTTGTCGTAACTTATATACGTTACTAATCCATAACGAGCTATTTATATAACTATCATTTTCAATTTCCATTGTCACGCCCGGTGTAACCAAAAAAATTCCGGAATCACATCCTTCGTGTACTAACTTCCGATAAACATACTTAATAACCAATATTTGTATCCTATTTCCTTAATTACGTTCTTAATTATCGCCTTAATCTTACGAGCTGTAACAATAATGATCTTGGTGAAACACTTAAAGCGATAATTGAAATTGAGAAGGGTCTCAAAGAGGATAAAGCAGTCAAATTCAAGGGCTATTCATCTTCATGTTGAAAGAACAAAGAAAGGAAAACTTCTTCATCCAATTGTCAAAGGAACAAGGGCAACATACAAGACTATAAGAAGCCTTTTGTCAAGAATAACTAAGTTGAGAAACAACCTCCCAAGTTTGCACCAAAAGAAGGAGGTACTAATGCTAAACTTCTTCAATGTTTCAAGTGTCAAGGATATGGTCATATAATGAGTGAGTGTCCCAACCGGATGACATTCATTGTAAGAGATGATCCTTGTAGTGATGAGGATGAGAGAGAGTATAAGGAGGTTAATGAAGGGGATACTCAAGAAGATGATGAGTGTGTATATGATGAGGGAAGTGAGCGAAATGAGGATGTTCTCGCTCCATGGGTTAGCGCGAGAGCCTTGTTAATCAAGGATATTCCTAAAAAGGAGAGCTTACCGTGTCAAACTATGTAGTGATGAGGCAATGCTAAGCAAGGCTATGGATGATCCTAGCCAAAGGGAAAACATCTTCTATTCTAAATGTCTCATCAAGAGAAATGTATGATCCTTGGTCATTGATAGCGGAAGTTGTGCTAACATAGCAAGTACCACCTTGGTGGAATTCTTTAAGCTTTCGACCACCAAACACTCAACCCCATACAAACTCCAATGGTTGAATGAATGTGGATAGTTGAGGATGCACAAAGTGTTGATTAAGTTTAAGATTGACAAATGTCCAGATGAGATAGTATGTGATGTAGTGCCAAAGCAAGCTTGCCATGTGCTACTCGGGAGGCCTTGACAATATGATAGAGCTACGAATTATGAAGGGAGAACCAATCAGTACTCATTTGTGCATGAAGGGCACAAACATGTTTTATATCCGTTGTCTCTTTTGCAAGTCAATGAAGTCTACCGAAATATGAGGGAGTTAAAGGAGAAAGGCAAGAGTGTGGAAGGAAGTAGTGGAGAAGTTGAAGTCGTAGAAGAAAGTGACATAGTGAAGGCACCTAGGGGGAAAGAGAAAGTGGCTTTCTTAGCTAGTTTAGGGGAGATTAGGGAGGAGAAACACCTAGTGGTCCTTATCATGCATACAAACTATTCTTTGCGTACGAACTAACATCTTCATTGCTTAGTTGTATTTCTTCTATTTTGTAAGATTATGATGTTGTGTTACCTCGGAACTTCCAAATGGATTGCCTCCTTTAACGGGAATTGAGCACCAAATTAAATTGGTGTTGGGTTCACAATTCTCAAACAAACCGGCTTATAGAGCCAACCCAGAGGACACCAAAGAATTCCAAAGGCAAGTGGATGAACTCCTTGAAAATGGAGTTGTTCGAGAGAGCATGAGTCCATGTGACGTACTAGTGATATTAGTTCCCAAGAAGGATGGATCATGGCGTATGTGTGATCGGTGTATTTTATATACACCTTTTGAGTCAGTTTTAGTTATTCTTTTGTCCCGTTTTGCACATATAAGTGTCGTATTAGGATAGTTTTCCTTTCTTTTGAGTCAAAGTGGTTAAAATGGCCAAATGGCGGAAAAGGAGCTAAAAGAGGGCAAAAGAGGAGATCCCAGAGCTAAAAACAGAGAAAGTGGCGAACGAGGTCAAACCAGACCGCACGGCCTCCTGCAATCGAAGCGGTCGCGGCGCCACTATCCGAGAGGTGCGAAGACTCGCGGCGCCAAAAGCAGAGCCGTGACACCTAAACATCCGAAAAGCTACAGAAGTTGCGGCCGCCCTCCGCATGCCAGAATCGGGGCGGCGCAAATCACCCGACGGATTGCGAAGTTCCGTGCGCGGCTCGTCTGTCAGGCGCCGACGCTGAAAAATAAGGTTTCAGACGGATTTTGGGTCAGCTGCAGGAAAAGTCGAGGCGGTTTTATTTATAAAAAGAAGAACCTAGGCGCTTTTAAGGTTCCCCTTCTTGCACAACACAAGGCTTCTTGCTTGGAGATTGGAGCCCATAGTTGAGTAATTTGTTTTGCTTTTCTTTACTTTATTTCAGTTGTTGTATGATGACAATTGGATTAGTTCTTGTCATGTCAATGGCTAGGAACTAATTCCTCTATAAGGCTTTCCATGTCAATCTTAGAAACTTATGTTATGATTTAACGACGCTTACGGTTATTCTTCTTCTTGTTGAGATCTATCCAATAATTGAATTGAATGTTTGGTAGTTAATTGACAACTAATTATCACTATATGATTTCTAATCGGACTCAGAAAGGGGGATTGTGAATATCCGTAAGTTGGGTATACATTCTCGGATCGGGGATGAAAATACCTCAATTATTTATGTAAGCGTTAATGAGAGGCTTAAAACCCTAATTTTGCGCATCAGGCGTGGCGGTTAACTAGGTTCTTGTTCTTAATCCTCATATAGAGTTATCCTTATCAGAAAGGTAGGTAAGGTGCACATCGGGTCGAGTGTTTATATAACCCTAACGGGAGTATAAAACGATTTAGTGAACCTGCTTTCTCCAAAAGAAGAAGACCATAAGTTATTGCATTAATAAGTAGCATAAGCAGATAGTGAGGAGACGTGGAAGCCCTATTCTCATCACAACTGAAGTAAACCTTTATAGTTAAAATAGTTTTTATAATTCTTAGTTATAAACAACAAATCCAAAGATCAATTTACCAAATAGATACCAAAAAATAGATAGTTGGTAATTGAACCCTAATCCTTGAGGACGATATTCGGTCTTATCAAGACTATACTACTTGTCACGATAACGTGCACTTGCGTTTAAAGTGTGTGCATCTTACCGCGCATCAAGTTTTTGGCACCGTTACCGGGGATTAGGCATAGTTCAATATCAAATTTGTCTATTTTTAATTTCTAATTTGGTTTTTAATTTCTATTTTTTTAATTTTTACGTTTTTTTTTTTTTTTTTATTATTTTTGAAAAATTCGAGGTACCGTGATTGGTTGTTTGTTTTTGATCTATTTCAGGAAATCAGTTTATGCGAAGGAGAAGAGGAGCAGACACTCTTGTTCCCTTCAATCCAGAGATTGAGAAAACCTGCAAACAGAACAGAAAGAATCAGCGGATTGCAACTTTGATAGAAATGGACGGAGGTCAAAACAATAACATGATGAGAGAAGGGTTAGGTGAAAATCAACATAACCCAGGAATGCCTCGGCAAGTACCAATGGACGTGGAGGAGAGAGTCCAAATCCAGCCAGAAAGGAGTTTGGGGGACTATGTGCTGCCAAGAGTGAATGGAGCACGCGACATTAGGCTCCCCGCACAGAGCCAACAACTCGAGATAAACTGGTGATTCTGAGCATGGTACAGCACACAGTGCAATTCGGAGGACTGCCATCGGAGGATCCACATATGCACATAGCTAATTTCTTGGAGCTATGTGCAACTTTCAGATATAACGGCGTTACTGATGATGTCGTCAGATTGAGGCTCTTTCCCTTCTCACTCAGGGATAGAGCAAAAGTATGGTTGAATTCCCTGCCGGCCGATTCGATTTTTACATGGCACGAGCTGACACAGAAATTCTTAGCCAAGTTCTTTCCTCCGTGTAAAGCAGCAAAACTAAGAGGGGAGTTGAACAACTTCTACCAAGCAGATGGAGAGTCCTTATATGAAGCTTGGGAAAGGTTCAAAGATCTACAGAGAAAGTGCCCACACCATTGCATTGAGTTGTGGAACTTGGTCCACATCTTCTACAACGGGCTGAGCAGTACAACCAGAACCATTATAGATGCAACAGCAGGTGGAGCATTCATGAGGAAAACAGCCCACGACGCTCATGAGTTATTAGAAGATATGGCCACTAACAACCATGTCACAGAAGAGAGGTCGACAAGTGGGAGAAGAACAGTGGGAGTCCACGAAATAGATGCTATTGTCGCTTGAATGCCCAAGTGGCCCTTTAGCGAAACAATTGCAAAGAACATACAATGTCGTGAAATGCGTGCAGATGCCTAAAAGTCGTGAGACATGTCGTGGCACATACATTTGATAGGTGTCCTTCAGCTGATCCCAACAATATACCAATGGAGCAGGCAGAGTGTCAGGCCATAGATAATTATCAGAGGCAACAGAACAACCCCTACTCCAATACTTATAATCCAGGGTGGAGGAACCACCCAAATTTCTCGTGGAGAGGAGACTGCGGGCAGCAGAATCCAGACTAACCCGCAGAACCAATACCAAGCGGCAAGAATCAATACGAGGCGCAGAATCCAATACAGGGGGCGATGCGTAATCCGAGAACCGTAATCAGCACTCTTCATTCAAGCCCCACAAAGATCACTGGGCTCAATGCACCGGCCAAAGAAAAGCCGACGAGTCAGCAATGGCAAGATGCACAACGCCTGCACTCCAGCCATGATGTGTTAGATCCTCATTCAGAACTTGGAAACACAAGTGGTCACTAGCAAAGCAGTAAACAAAGGCCAGGGGACATTGCCAAGCAACACAGAGGTAAATCCAAGGGAGCAATGCCAGGCAGTGCAATTGAGAAGCGGCAAACAGTTGGAGCAGCAGTCACCTCAGCCAGTAGTTGAGAAGAAGGCAGAGTTAGAAAAAGAGAAGGTGATTGAGCCCAGCCCTGTAGTAGAGAAAACTCCAGAGAAGGAGTATACAGAGAAGATCCCTTTTCCCCAGAGACTACAGCGAAAGGTGGTTGATAAACAATTCTCCAAATTTTTGGAGACATTTAGGAAGCTGCATATCAACATACCTTTCATAGAAGCATTAGAGCAGATGCCCTCCTATTTCAAGTTTATGAAGGAGATCTTGGGGAAAAAGAAGAAGCTGGCGGAATATGAGATAGTAGCACTAACAGAAGAGTGTAGTGCTATCTTGCAGAAGAAGTTTCCACCAAAACTAAAGGATCCTGGAAGCTTTACACTACCTTGCACAGTGGGCAGGGTGACTTGCAACAGAGCTTTATGTGATTTAGGGGCGAGTATAAATCTGATGCCTTGTCGGATTTAAAAGATCGAGTCAGGTGAGGCCAAACCAACCACGATAAGCTTCCGTGGCCGCCGATGCTGGTTCATCCAAGAGGCAAGATCGAGGACGTGATTGTGAAAGTAGGGAAATTCTTCTTTCCTGCAGATTTCCTCATTCTTGATATGGAAGAAGATGCGGAAATCCCTATCATATTGGGGAGGCCATTCCTAGCAACGGGGAGAGCTTTGATTGATGTTGAAAGAGGAGAGTTAACATTAAGGGTGGAGAATGAATAAATGGTGTTTAAAGCTTTTAAACACGTCATTGAGCCACCAACCATGAGTGGGTGCTTTGCAATCAGCACCATCAAACCCCCTTGCGAGCCAATACAAGTCAACCAAAGAAAGATGAGCCCAAGAAAGCAGGCATGGTTTGCCGAAATTCCACTAAATGAGGTATGTGTTCCTGAACTCCCCCTTACTGATAATGCTAAGAAGAAAAAGAAAACGCGGAATGTGGAGGAAATGGATTTGTTGTGGGGTTAATCACCCTCACATTTATTAAGCTAAGGAGTTTGCGTCCGGCTAAAAGACGTTAAAAACGTTACTTGGGAGGCAACCAACGTTTTCAATTATGTTATTTCAATTCTTGTCTTTAGATTATTTTAATTTCTCTAGAAACGATCTCACGGTCTTGGGTTCTCGTGTTTGTGTTCTTGGCAGTGCAGTAAATAAACCGGAGGACGAAAAAGTCAACGAAGCCGGATTTCGAAAAGCGGGTAGCGCGCTCAGGAGCAAAGAATCGAGCAGGCCGCGGCTGAAAGAAAGCGGTACAAAATTCGAAAAATTTGCCAGTTTAGGCGCGCTTCCAGTGGTCGCGGCGCATAAAGTCCCGAAGGAGTGCAGAAGATTGGGCGCCGCGGCGCCAAAAGCAGGGCCGCGGCGCCTAAGCGGAAATCCAGAAACCAGATTTTTCCCCAATTCCAATTTCAAAAACCTAACTCTCCCTCTCCAAAAACCCACGAAATTCCAAAAATTTGCCCACAAATCCTCCACAAATTAAACCCAACCACAACCAAAACTCTTAAATTCCTAAAAATCCTTAGCCATCTCAACCAACAAAGCTCCATTCCATAGCCTCAAACCACCAATTGAAAGAAGAACAGCTTGAATCTTCTCATAAAAAGGTATTCTTTTTCTGTTCTTGAGTCCTTTACTGAAGTCACAGGAGGTAGTAGTTTGAAGGAGTATTGTAGTTGAAGTAGTTTGGGTACTGAAAAGTTGATTGTGAAGTTTGGAGAAAAGAGTAGAAAAGAGTAGAAAAGGAGTGTGGGTATTGGGTAGAAGAATTGAAGTTTGGGGGTGTTGTGTTCGCTGCTAAGTTGTAGATTGTGTAGGAAACATTTGTGCCACTAAATTGAAAGCTCCAGAACCTATTTTAAACCATGGCCACCAGGAAGAGAAGAGGCTCCACATCCACCCCAACCCCACATTACGATAATACTAGGTTTGTGAGCTACGAAGCCTTCCAAAGATACAAAAAGTTTGATTACAGACCCTTAATACCAGAAAGGGGAATGGACTACCAGAGGGAGTCATATGGGGAGGAAGATGTTTATGAGCCCATCCGGGCTATGATTGAGTTAAGGGGGTGGAGGAGATTTGTGAATTCGGAGAAAATAGCACCAATGAACACAACAATGGTTTTATGCCAACCTTCCGGAGAAGGTGGAAAGGGGATGCTTTGTTAGGGGAGCTTATGTATCTGTGACAGCAGAGAATGTAAATGTACAATTGAAGACGGTTGATGTTGAAGAAAGAAGTGATTGGAATCACATAGAACATGGTCTAGAAGCACCGACCGCATCGACTGAAATGTCGTTGCAGACACCGTGAGCTACCATGGGGCTGATTTTGATATTGGAAGAAATGGATCAAGAATCGAACAGTGCGATTCAACAAAGTAGCCAAAGGTTGGCTATATTTCGTCGGCGCCGCATGATTCCATCCACGACTTCACGAGTGCGGAGGATAGGATTAAACTGATATATGGAATTATGAGGGGAATGACGATTGATGTGGGGAAAGAAATAGTGCAGAGCATTGAAGAAATCAGCAGGTTGGTGACAACAGGTGGATTGGGACACGGTTCACTTATTACCAGTCTCTGCCACATGAGTGCGGTCCCAAAACTACCCATCGACACTCGTAGAGAAACAGCTGCCGGTGTCCTATGGGATAGTGCACTCTTTCCTGCACTCCAAGCCCCCAAAGACGGAGACTGAGAGTACCAAAGCAGCAGAGGCCGCAATGAACGAGGATGAGCACGAAATAGGGGCTCAATATGCGGCAGACCTAGCCACCAACCACGAAGCAGAACCTCGGTGCAATGATGGAGCAAGTGCTCGAGAACAGAATTATGATGCAACATTTGGCACATTGATACAAGGACACAAATGAGTTGAGACAGGGACAACATGAGTTGCGACAAGGCAACAAGGTGAGGCGGGAAGCGGCGCAATTTGCACTGTGATATGACGAGATGAGTTCTGCTCAACCAACGGTCGACGATTATCCACCGCCACTACTACCATTTTAGCCAAAGTCCGTAGTTGTTTTTTTTAGTGTCTTTGAGTCTACACACATTAGGGACAATGTGTGATTTAAGTTCGGGGTGTTTTATTTGTGTCGTGTTTTATTTGTGTCATGATATGTTTTATTTAAGTCTTTTGATTGTTTCATGTTTATTTTGAGTCACCAAAATTTTTTCTTTTGAGTCACAATTGTCTCACAAAGATCATGTATGATGTAGTTGCTAGAAACACCTAGTGAATTAAGGTGGAATAATGTAACTAATTGAAGCAACTATCTAAACACCTAAGTTAGATATGCCAAAAACTCACGTAATCTGCCTAATCGAGTTTCTTGCTTGAGTTATGCATGCAAAAAGATAAATACTTATGTGTTATGATTGCTTGCTATTTGAGGCTAAATAGTTAGGATATGCGTGTTAGGGGAGATGACTGCATCTCTTGATAGCCAATTCTTACCATTCTTTCTATCCCGTACTTTAAAAATATCCCTAGTCAGCCCCATTGAGCCTAAATTTGAAACTTCTTCTTTGACACCCTATATTCCCACAAATTGTACCATAAGTGAAAATATGAAATAGTGGAATACATTGTGTTAAAAAGAGACAAAAAGAATGAATAAGTCCACAGCACCCCAATACAAAAGTAATAAGAAATAGGCAAAAGCCTAAGTTTGGGGGTGCTTGTCATTATTATATACTTCACTCTCCCAAAACAAAAGAGGGGAAAGATAGAATTGAAATGAAGAAAAGAACAAAAAGAAAAGGGAAATACTGAAAAGCTAAAGAGCTTATGGTACACAAAAATGAGCCTAAATGCCTATTTTTACCAACCCCTACCTAAGCCTACATTGCAACCCTTAAAGTCCTGAAGATCTCTTTTATGCATATCCAGAATTAGTGGAGAATAGCAAGTAAGCATACCATAGGATTTTTGAATTTATATGCATGATTTAGTATATATTGACTTCCATTAAAGCATGATGAATATGAGTTTGCGAAATATCTAGCTTAATGTGCTGAAATGGCATGCTATATGTTCCTGCATATTATTTTGCTAACCTTCATGTTTTTCTAGTTAACACTAATGCAAAGAAAAGTAATCAATGGCATGAGTCTTTTATTTTCGTTCTTCGAGTCTTTTATTTCTTTCTTTCTATCTTTGCTCGAGGCGAGCAAAGGTTAAGTTTGGGTATTTGATCGGTGTATTTTATATACACCTTTGAGTCGATTTTAGTTAGTCTTTTGTCCCGCTTTTGCACATATAAGTGTCGTATTAGGATAGTTTTCTTCTTTTTGAGTCAAAGTGGTTAAAATGGCCAAATGGCGAAAATGAGCTAAAGAGAGATCCCGAGCTAAAACAGCGAAAAGTGGCGGGCTGGCGACGCCTAAACATCCGGTGTTGCGAAGCGAGGCCGCGCCGCCAAGGCATGCCAGACGTGGCTCATGGCGCCAAATCACCGACGGATTGCGAAGTTCCACAGATCGCTATGTCTGGGCGCGGCGCTGACGGAAAAATAAGGTTTCACGGATTTTGGGCCAGCTGCGAGGGAAAAGTTGAGGCGGTTTTTACTATAAAAAGAACCCTAAGCTTTTTAAGGTTCCTCCTTGCACAACACAAGGCTTCTTGCTTGGAGATCGAGACCATAGTTTAGTAATTTCTTTTCCTTTTACTTTATTTCTTTTGTATGATGAACATGGGATTAGTTCTTGTCATATGTCAGGCTAGGAACTAATTCATCTATAGGGCTTTCCATGTTGAATCTCTAGAAACTTATGTTATGATTTAATGCATGCTTATGGTTATTCTTCTTCTTGTTGAGATCTATCCAAAAGAAGAAGACTATAAGTTATTGCATTAATAAGTAGCATAAGCGGATAGTGAGGAGACGTGGAAGCCCTATTCTCATCACAACTGAAGTAAACCTTTATAGTTAAAATAGCTTTTATAATTCTTAGTTATAAACAACAAATCCAAAGATCAATTTACCAAATAGATACCAAAAAAATAGATAGTTGGTAATTGAACCTTAATCCTTGAGGACGATATTCGGTCTTATCAAGACTATACTACTTGTCACGATAACGTGCACTTGCGTTTAAAGTGTGTGCATCTTACCGCGCATCAATGTCCGTAGATTGTAGAGCCGTCAACAAAAATACGGTAAAGTATCGGCATTTCATACCTAGACTTGATGACATGTTAGATGAATTAAATGGTTCATGTGTCTTTTCAAAGATTGATTTGAGGAGCGCATACCATCAAATTCGAATGAAACCCAGAGATGAATGAAAGACCACATTCAACACCAAATTGTGTCTCTATGAATGGTTAGTGATGCCTTTTTGTCTAACTAACGCTCCTAGCACTTTCATGCTTTTAATGAATCATGTAATAAAACCATTCATTGGAAAATCCGTGGTTGTTTGCTTTGATGACATCTTAGTGTATAGTAAAATCATGGATGAGCATGTTGATCATTTGAAATGTGTATTCGAAGTTCCTAGGCAAGAACAACTTTGTGCTAATGTGGCTAAATGCTCTTTTTGTGTTGACGGTTGTTTTCTTGGGCTTTGTTGTGAGTTCAAGGGGCGTAGATGTGGATGAGTCCAAAATAGACGCTATTAAGAATTGACCAACTCCTACATTCATTGGTGATGTGAGAAGTTTTCATGGATTGACTAGTTTTATAGGGGTTTGTTAAAAGATTTAGTACCATAGTCGCTCCCTTGACCGAGGTAATTCGAAAGGATAAACCTTTTTCTTAAGGTAAGGAGCAAGCAAGAGCTTTTGAAACCTTGAAACAAATGCTTAGCTTCGCACCATTGTTGCAATTACCTGATTTTGACAAAATCTTTGAAATTCAATGTGATGATAGTAAAGTAGGTATTGGTATCGTTTTGATGCAAGATAAAAAATCTATTGACTATTTTAGTGAAAAACTTAAAGGTTGCGACTTTAAACCATTCCATCTATGATCTTGAGTTATATGCATTGATTAGAGTTTTGGGTAATTGGTAACATTACTTGTGGACTAAAGAGTTTGTGATTCGGACCGATCATGAGTCCTTAAAGCATCTTAAAGTCCAAGGAAATTTGAACAAATGACATGTCAAGTGGGTTGAATTTCTTGAAACTTTCCCTTATGTAATCCAATACAAAAATGGGAAGGATAATATTGTGGTGGATGCCTTATCTCGTAAACATGATTTGGTAAATACTTTGTCTTCTAAATGGATGAATTTTGAGAGTTTGAAGGCATTGTATTCCGAAGATCCCAAATTTGCGAAAATCTATCAAGATTATGAAAATTGGGAAAGGGAAAAGTGGCTTAAGGATAGGTCTTCTACTCATTTTTTTTTTAAAGTTTGATGGTTACTTATTCAAGAACAAGTGACTATGTGTGCCCATGAACTCTTGGAGGGAACTTTTTGTGAGGGAGGCACATGATGGGAGTTTGATGGGTCACTTTGGGATCGATAAAATCATGAAAATCCTTGAAGAACAAGTTTATTGGCCTAAAATGTGAAATGATGTTGCTAAAATTTGTGGCCAATGTGTTGATTGTTGTGGTGCTAAGTCCCGACTCCTTCCCCATTTATTGTATAGCCCTATCCCCACCCCTCTAAGATCTTGGTTTGATATTTTTATGGACTTTGTGTTGGTCTTGCCAAGGACTAAAAGGGGCAAAGATAACATTTTTGTTGTTGTTGATTGTTTCTCTAAGATGGCTCGATTCATTGCTTGTCATAAATGTGATGATGCTTCTCATATTGCCTCTTTGTTTATTAAAAATATTGTCAAATTGCATGGTATTTCCAAAATAGTGATAGGGATTCTAAATTCCTTATTCATTTTTTGAAAGAATTGTGGGGCGACTTGGTACTAGATTGTTATTTTCTACGTCTTGTCACCCACAAATCGATGTCCAAATCGAGGTTGTGAATAGGACTTTGGGTTCTATGCTTAGGGCCATGGTTAAATAAAAAATAGCATTTTGGGAAGATCAATTGCCTTTAATTGAGTTTGCATATAATAGAGTCATTCATAGTCCTGTTGGCATGTCTCCATCTGAGGTTGTTTATGGTTTTAATCCACTAACCCCTCTAAATCTCACCTCTTTGTCTCAAAATGTTGTTTTGAGTTTAGATGAAAACAAAAGGGCCGACATCATGAAGAAGATACATGAGAAGGTGAAGTCTCACATTGAAAAGTGGAATCAAGATATGGCCAAGAGGGCAAACAAGGGCCGGAAAAGAGTTGTGCTTGAACCGTGAGATAGGGTTTGGGTACACTTTCGCAAGAAGAGATTCCCCAACAAGAGGAAAACAAATTTGATGCCTAGAGGTGATGGTGCATTCAAAGTGCATGAGAGGCTCAATGATTGCCTATAAAATTGACATACCTCTGAAATATAAAGTCCACAACACCTTTAACATTTGCGATCTTTCTCTCTTTGAAACCAAGGATGATGAACCCTTAAATTTGAGGATAAATTCTTCTCAAGAAGGGAAGAATGATACAAATCGAGTTCAATCAAGACCGTTCACGAGGAGTCAAGCCCGTGAACTTCAAGCACTACAAGGCTTATTCATGAAGATGAACATCCTCGAACATACTCTAGCACCATCCTGAGATTTCCAAGTGTTTATGATAGCATAGGAAGGTGAAAATACAACAAATGGTGGAGCAGACACCACCTGTGAATCACAAATGGCGCCACATGTAGGGCCTATGAACCGCAACCCATGCCCAAAAGTTGCAGATGATGAATTCACTGAAGTACATGACATGTGAGTCGTAGATCATGTCACAGACAATGTCTTCGATTCGCAGGTCAGGAGCATGGTGTGACACGACGGCGTTTTAACTATTTTTGTAATTCAAGAGTGTCACTTTTGGGCCTCTTGTGTAATAAGTTAGTCCTAGACTATAAGTAGGAACCTTAGCCAATTCATTTGTTTATATTATCTTGAAAATTATTGTTTATGCTACTCTGATCTTAGAGAGTTTTGAGTGTTGAGCTTGTTATTGAACCTTTGTTTGGAAATTTGGGTTGCTTGAAAATTCAATTCCCTTGAGGTCCATCTCATAGGTTAGGTGTTTGTCTTGATTAATCAATTAAGGTCCATTGTTTAATATATTTTGAGTTGTTTTTTATTCCAACTGTGTCTTCCTTTTATCTTGTTTTCACTACAACAAATCGGTTCAAAGAGGGCGATTTCACTACAACAAATCGGTTCAAAGAGGGCGACTCTTTGGTTGGAATATCGCCCCCTTAGATCAAAGGGGGCGATTTTTAGTCGCCCTTCAAGTCGTCTTATTACGTGTTGTCTTAGATAAAAATGGCGATTTTTCAAGTCTCCCTTTGGTAAGAAACAAAGAGGGCGACTAGAGTCGCCCTTTTTGAGATTCATCAAAAAGGGCGATTGTTGTCGCCCTCTTTGGTAAAGACCAAATAGGGCGACTACAATCGCCCTGTTTGGATGGTTCAAAAAAGAGAAAAAATTAAATGCACCAACTGCGATTCGAACCCTGGTCTTGAACTTCTGAAATGACAAATAATTTGAGATAATTATTTTTAGTAATCGTGACAAATAATTTGAGATGGAGGGAGTATGTTGTTGTATGGATGAGGTGTGTGCATACATCGACGGGAGTTGGGAGTTCTTGGAAAATCAGGTCAACGGTTGCATTTATTAGCTATAATCAATGAGTCCAACTATTACAGTTGCACAGTTAGTAGCTAGATGTCAACCATAACACGTTAATAAACCTTGTCCCTTAATTAACCTACACATGCTTTATTCTCCCACTTACACGGATGGACATTAGGTTAAGCAACCAACTATAATCATGCAATTCAATAGTTAAGAGATCGCAACTTCAAAATGAAATGGGCAAAGATCAAATTTACTCCTAATTAACTGTGTAAAATGGAAAAAATTTGTCCTTCCATAATAGTTGGAGTCAAAACAGCTCTTTATTCATTCTTCATCTTTATCCAAGAGTTAGGTCATTCTTTTATTCATTCTTCAATAAAGATACCTCAAACATTTTGTGATCTATTACAATTCGTAAAAGTGGCTTCTTAATATAAGTAAATATCTGATTTCAATAATCTGAAATTGGTATGCCGTATGCCACATCAGAATCGAATCATTTCTTTACTTGAAATTAAAAGCTTGCGAATTATGGATCTTTATGATTAATACTACTTAATAAAAAAATGGAAAAAACCCCCTAAATTTTTTCATTTTTTAGAGTTCTGTGCGATAGCAAATCTCGCACGAATCCAAAGACTATCCATTCTTATCCATTCTTCAATGTGGATATACTTTGAAGAGGCAACCAGTGGCCTCATTGAAGAAAAAGGTCTATCTGCTTTGCTCCGCAGGGTGGGGGGGGATCCAATAGTTAAGAGGTCAAAACTTTGAATGAAGTTTAACTTATATATCGACGATATAACATTTTGTAAAATATTATTAATATACTTTTAGTTTGTTGTATCAAGACGCATGTCAGCAAATTCTAACAATTATAATTTCTTTGTACATCATAATTAAGGTGTAATTAAGGGTGTGTTTGGTATAGAGAAAATATTTTTTGGATTTTAAAAAAAAAATTAATGTTTAATTTGTCAAAATATTTTGGAATTATTTTAAGGGAATTAAGTTTCTTAAAAATAAGAAAAATGACATTTTTGATGAAAATATACAGAAAACAAGTTTCTCCATGTACATTTCAAGCTTATTGTATTCTCGTACCACAAACACCCCACCCTACCCCCCAACCGAAACCCCCACCCATCCGGCCCCTTGATACCTAATATTTATTTAGATTATATATCAATATTCCGGAGACAATCTTTTTTTTCTTACTAGGAAAAATATCTCTTTCGTACAAAACACACTGTCTGTATTTTCCATAGTTCACTATTTATGAGTCCACTCAAAACCAAAAAATAAATAAAAATAATAACCCTCCCATTATTGGGCTGGCTAGCTGGGACCATCTATTACCTTGCTGTTTGGACGGTAGCTAGCTTATCTTTAGTTTGCTTGGGCCAAAAGGCGAAATTTCTTGTCCACATGGCGCCCACCTCCGACTCGATAGAAATTAATGAAGGAGGTAAATCATGGTTACTCAGCGACCCAGTAGGTGGGAGCAGGGGCGGATCTACAGAATTTGAAGGGATTGTTCAAAAAAAAATCACAGTGTTGTATAAGGGAATGAGAATGTTGTGCTTGTTCAAAAGTGGAAAATAACACTGCAAAAAATATGCACAGCTTGTTCAACTGAACAAGTGTGCACTAACATAGATCCGCCATTTGGGTGGGACAAGACTGCAGTGCGAGTCATCTCTCGACTCCCACACCGCGATTGTCGAGCCGAATCACGCATTCTTAGAATCTACCACAGCCAACTAATCGAGCCTACGCCACGCGCTCTCTTTCACTTGCTATATATACTGAGATCTGCCATTAAACTTTGTACACAAAAAATTTAGTTAAGTTACTTTCTCTCTCTCATTTAGAAGCCTTGTTCTGACTTGCAAATTACAATCTATTAATCTTGTTCTAGAATAATTAATCTCAAATGGCTCCAGCTTCTTACAATTGCATATTCAATACAATATGTGTAATGAACACTTCGAGTCGCTTAGGTACAAAGTTAGTAAAGCGTCTTCTCAAGAGAGGTTACACAGTTCATGCAACTGTTCAAAATCATGGTTAGAACTTAGAACTTCAATACTATTTTCAACATCTAATTGTTTTCCCTATTTAATACTAGTTTATTTTTTAACGAGGAATTAATGTATATATGTATTTTCATATATAGACGAGTCGTTGTCGTTGAAAGGGATTGAATGTGATGAGAAGAAATTGAAGATATGTGAGGCGGACCCTTTTGATTACCATAGCATTCTTGATGCATTGAAGGGTTGTTCTGGTTTGTTCTACTCGTTTGAGCCTCCTTCAGATTATCCTACATACGATGTAAGCTTACTTTTAATTCCTCTCTTTTCGATTTTCTAATTTCTACAGCTATATAGATAGCATGTGTTATAAATAATTAATCCCTTGATTATTCTTATTGATGAAAGACATATATATACTGATTCTGATAGAAAATTGTTTCATATTCTACATCTAAATCAGATTCTATATAAGATTAACATCGTATTACAATCTAATTAAAGTCTGCATTAATATCGAATATGTAAAAATCTCTTCATCTGCACGTGATATGGGCCTGCCACTGTCCATGATCCAGTGATGCATATAATATACATTTGTATATTGTTTATTATGTGTATATTTAACAATTACTTCTGTTTATAACATTGTGAAAGTCAATGTTAGTATTATAAATTATGATTAATCAGATTTTGTTCCGTCAAGGATTTTCGTGATCAGGAAGAAGGCATGACAATAATTAAATTTTGATGTCCGGTCGTGGGTAAATAATGATAATGAGTATGTGTATAAGTTTTTTTTACACCATTAGTTAATACTCCCTCCGTGCCTTTTAATGATTTTCATTTTGCACTTCTGTTGAAAAAATCATTTATTATTTTACTATTACTAAACTATCCTTATTGATGATACTTTAGAATCTAAATTTGACTATTAGTACTTTAATTAGTTTGAAAAGTAGTTAATTAATGATAAAGGTTAAATTAGAAAATTAATTAACTCTCTTTTGTTTTTTTAAAATAACTAAAAGTGAAAATCTATTTTTAATATACGATAATGAATAAAGAAAATATGTGCCTACAACCATAGGTAATTTTTTTTATAGCAAACTAAGAACTTGATATAGTAAAGTAAATATAATACTAAGAACTTGATATAATCAATTTAATTGCACCTTATTTAAACTATCCATTTATATAATTAACTTGAATCTAGAATTGCTAGTTACTGTTGTTAGCTAGTGGTAATAGATGAAAGAGAAAAAGTATATTCTAATTAATAGAGCCACTCACTGTACTATACGTAAAGGGTTACATTACATGTTTTGTTAGGCAGATACTAACTCGAACATTATTTAGATAGGTATTTAAGGAACATGATAAATTTGGTCCAACATTATAGACTGAAATACCTTTTTAACTGAAGCGTAAATAATATAATTTGGGGTTTAATATTGATGAACAAAAAATTGGAATGAGCTTGGCTCTAATATCATGTAAAAAGTTAATCTTGGGCCTAACTCAACCTCAAAAACTAGTTAATATCATGTAAAAAAATAATTTTGGGTCTAACTCAACCCCAAAAACTAGCATTTATGAAGATGGATTGTTCAAATTCATATAAAGAGTCCATATTTTCATTTAATATCCACTCTTATATATATATATATATATGATGACAGGAAGGAATGGCAGAAGTGGAGGTGAGGGCAGCACATAACGTATTGGAAGCATGCGCACAAACAGATACCATCGAAAAAGTAGTGTTTACTTCTTCAGCAACTGCAATCATTTGGGGACATGATAATGATAAGGATTCCACAGATCAACTGTATGAAAGACATTGGACAGACATCAACTTTTGTCGCAAATTCAAGGTATGCATATTTATCATGTGTTTCCCCCCTTATTGTTACCTTTAATTTAATGTTTTCAAGTAAACCCCGCACAATTTTCATGCAAGTTTTATCTGCTGTTAAAACTTGTTTGCAAAAAGATTTCATTTATATATAATACTCCATAGTGTAAAATGTTTTCATATTATCTTGATATTTTAACACATTTATTTTTCGAGTTAATAATATCACTTGCTATGAACAATTACTTTTTAATTATGCATATCATTTAGGTAACTTAATAGAGTATTTTTTTATACAAATAGTGTATATTCTTTACTCCATCAAGTTAAGTTCACTTATAATAATAAGGAAAGTAAATCTTCATAACAAGTCTGATACGGTAGCATGAAAAATACTAAAATAACTTGCATGCTAGAATAAAAGTCTGATTTAAAAAATATATTGCACTATATGTATATAGCTTTAAGTGCAAATTTCACCATCAAAGGATGTGGTGCCGAATAAGTCTTTCGCTTTTCTTAGTTAGATGTCTCGGGTTTGAGTAAAAAATCTTTGGTAGGGAGCGCTTTCCCCCAAATGAGGTCCTACGCGGCGCAAATCCGAATATAATCGGACTTCAATACGGATATCGGACACCGAATGAAAAAAAAAAAGTGAAAATTTCAATGTATTATAGAATTGCTTACGGATCGTAATAATTTCTTGCTAAAAATGGACAGCTGTGGCATGCAATGTCAAAAACACTAGCGGAGAAGACAGCTTGGGCATTGGCAATGGACAGAGGAATCAACATGGTGGCCATAAACTCAGGACTCTTAATGGGTCCTGAATTAACCATCACACATCCTTACCTTAAAGGAACAGCTGAGATGTATGAAGATGGTGTCTTTGTGACTGTCGATCTTGATTTCTTGGTGGATGCCCACATTTGTGTCTATGAAGAAATAGCAACGTACGGTCGATATTTGTGCTTCAATCACATCATTAACCAAAAAGAAGATGCTATTAACCTTGCCAATATGTTGTCCCCTCTGCCTTCACCCCCTCAAAGGTATATACACCTCATCATTTTAACCCTTCGGTTTATATGAATAGAATTTAGAAGTAAAAGAATGTAAATACTATCAGATCACCCAAAATAAATTATAAATAATATTCCATGAAAAAATAGATGTGTAATCTTGAAAATAGCTAATCAGCAGCGAAATAAAGAATTTTGCTAAAGATATTCAAAAAGTTTATATATATATATATATAACAAATAATTTTGACATGTAACTTAATACTATAATATACACACACAAAATATAATATACTCTAATTTTTTTTTATAAAGGGTATTTAACTGGTCATGTTTCATTGTATGTGTCTACGTCACTTATCACTATACGTTTACCTGATATAACATGTAAAGATGATATGACAGAGAAAACATTATTTATATTGTCGGTGTATATAAGTTAAACTCAAATGGATATTTGCCTTGTTACCATCGATTTTTCTTTACATAAACCTTTCCCCTTATTCTTTGAACTCTTTAATTCACATATACATACACATCACTAATATATTTTTTCTTGCATATGATAGTTTGGAGGAAGACACAAGGATAATCCAGCAGAGGATCAGCAACAAGAAATTGAATAAGCTTATGGTTGATGTAAGATGATATTAATTTTTTTGGGAGTTTTTCATTAATATTAAGATATATATAGAGTATAATATTCATTCCTTATATAATAGGAATCTTAAGTCTATATAAAAGAGGAATCCTAGTCTTATCATAATTATATTTATACAATATATGGAAATATTCTAATTATGGGTAGGGTATATATTGTTTCTTATATTTACACGTTTACACACCTCGATCGGAGTGGGAGGACTGACGAGACTGGATCGAAGTCAAGAAACAATGCAGGAAGTCCTTTGGTAAATATGTCTACATCACGATAGGATGATGAAACATGTAACACTGACACGGCCTAGAGCAACTTTCTCACGAACAAAGTGTAGGTCTATCTCGATGTGCTTGGTTGATCGAACGGATTATGAGACAAATAGATAGCGAGATGTTATCACAAGACACCTGATAGATGTCACGCAAAGGACATCAAGTTCTAATAAAGAGTTTCGAGCCAACAAATCTCACTCTACATTTGCAACGCCTCAGTACTGGCCTCGTGACTGGATCTAGATAGGGTAGTACGCCGCGGACAAGAAATCGATTATCCTAAGAAAACACAAAAACGGAGGTGGGCGTCGCGTGTCCGGACACCTGCCCATCTGCATCCGTATATGAGAGTAACTGTTTGGCGCAGAGGGTATATGCGAGCCATAATCAAGAGTACTTAATGTATCGAATGATACGCCAAGAGCAAGCGATGAAATGAAACTCGCCGGGCGTGCGTGAATAAGCACACTTTCTTTGAGCAGTTGTTAGCGATTTATCCACACGTTTAAAGCAAGTGCACATATCGTGAAAAGTAATATAGTCTGGGTAAGACCGAATATCGTCCCCAGAGAGTGGTTTTCAAGTACCGGTTATCTATTCTATGGTATTCATTTGGTTAACATTAATTTGTTTGTGTTTTTAGACTAATAATTAAAACTAATGCAGGAAATAAATCAGTTATGATGGAGAATTAGGGATTCCAAGATCCTCAACTATCCACTATATTCAATCCTTAATACAACCAGACTGACTTCTTCTTCTACGTTAAGATAGCAGGTTAACTAGACCGTTTTATATTCTGGTTAGGACATATAAACACTCAACCCCAATGCAGAACTCTTCTATCTTTCGATTATAGGATTTACCACAAAGGAGGATTAAGAACAATAACCTATTAAACTACACAAGTATCGGGGTACTTTCGTCCACGATTTTAACCTATATTTATTCAACTATAGCATATTCAGAATCTCCCCTTTCGGATTTTGATTCGAAATCATATATGTGATGATAACTAGTGATCAATTAATTATCAAGCATTCAAAACAATTATTGAATAAATCTTAGATAAGTGAAGAAGAAACCAGACTAATGTATTAATTCATAAATAAGAGTTTCAAGCGAATCACAAGAAAACCCTAATAAAGTAATTAGCTCCTAGCCATAGTCACGCTAAGAACTAATACAATCTCCAACATGAACTGAAATAAAAGCAAAAAAAAAGAGAGAAAATAATACAGGTTTTGTAGGTATGAAAAGTTATCCCTTTTGGACTCTGAAAACGTGTTAAATTCGGCCCAGAACTCAAAAATCCCGCGCGCCGTGGTTCTGATGCGCCAGCGGCGCTGAAATTATCAGTAGCAAAATCAGAACTCGCAGAAATCAAGGTCGCGCGCGCAGCAGCGCCACGCGCACGGAAGCGTTAATTGGACAATTTTCTGATTCTTCGTCCGGACTTCGTCTGATCTCTTCTATACTTCTTGAGACTTCTTAGACTTCATTTATTGGCCCTTTTAGTGTGCAATTCCATCTCAATTATGCTCATTTCCTTTCTTTTTCGTCATTTCTTCATTTTTGACCGCTGTGACACAAAAGAAAGGAAAAACACACCTAATACTATACTAAACATAAACGCAATGAATAAAATACTAACTAAAAATGACTCAAAAAGTGTATATAAAATACAACTAACAAATACCCCCAAAATTAAACTTTGTTCATCCTCGAGTAAAGCACTAAACAAAGACAAAACAAAACGAACAAAGACTCTATAAAATGGATCAAGTAGTTATAACAATGCTTCTTCAAAATCATGGATGAAAGATGAGATAATATGTTAGAACATATATAACATGAATAATCAGCAATCTAGAATTTCAAGTTAGATATTTCGCAAATTTACTTAAATCATGTTCAATCGAAATACAAACACATAACCTATGCATGTCAATTTCATTCCATCTTTCCCAAATGCTATAGACCTGTTTACTTGCTATTCTCCACTAATCATAGACATACATATTAAAGATCATCAGGACTTTCAAGGGTTGTAATGTAGGCTTAGACAGGGGTAGGTAAAAATAGGCATTTATGCTCAATTACGTACCATAAGCACTTTTTATTCAACTCTTTTTACTTCTTTTTGATTTCCTTTTTAGTTTCGTACCCACTTTCTCCCCTCTTTTCTTTTGAGAGAATGATATGTATTATAAATATGTGCACCTCAAACTTAGACTTTTGCATATTTTTCTTTGGGGTGCATCAAAATTTTCAATTCTCTTTTTGTTTCTTTTTCAACACTTTTCATCCCACTAACTTTCAATTATCACTTATGACACAAACATGGAATCATAGAGTGTCAAAGAAAGATCTTATTTTAGGCTCAAAGGGGCTGACTAGTGATACAATTTATGTCAGGGTAGGTAATGAATGGTCAGAAGGACTATCAAAGAAATGTCTGAATCATCTCCCTAAACATGTGCATCTTAACTATTTCGCCTCAAATAACAAGCAAACAAATTTTCTAGACATTTTTCCATTTTTTTCCATAACTGACACACATAAGCTAAGCATAAATATTCCAAAGAATTAGATGTCATGAATTTTTGACATATCTAACTTAAGCACATAGATTGTCGCTTTTAATTCCATTACATTATCCCACTTTATTCACTCAATATCTTTAACAACTACAACATGCATGATCCATAAAAAATAAAAATAAAAATAAACAATTTGACTCAAAAACACAAAAAAAACAACACAAAGACAAAAAATAAAAAAAAAGATTCAAAAACAAGACCATAACAAAAAATAAGACATCCCCACAAACTTAATCGACACATTGTCCCCAATGTGTGAAGACTAAAAAATAGGGACAACTCGACATAACACTTGGCCATAACGGAGGTATGGGAGGAAAATGCGAATTTGCCTTGCGCCTGGCCTCTGAACTTTCGGCGCGTGGCTGCATTTTGGCACCACGTCGTTAACGGAATTTCTCTCTCGACCGCGGCGTGCCCTGCATGTGGGCCCCACGGCGTTGATGACGACTTTTCCCTGTTTTCAGTGTTTTTGCTCCTTTTTCTGTTCGGGGTCCGCTCCTAGTCCACCTGCCATCCAAGAACCCAATACCGTGAGATTATTCAAGACAAAATAAAATAAACTAAAAACAGAAATTGAAATAACTTAATTAATAAATATTGTGTTGCCTCCCAACAATGTCGTTTTTAACGTCTTTTAATGGACGCAATTAACCTTTACAGTGTCGGCTGGCTCTTCTCGCGAATCCTTGCACCGCGATTAATCATTGCAGGTCTCACTTTTCCTACAACACCTTTGTCAAACAAGGGCCTTAGATCAAAGATTGTCCTCTAAGTACACAAGACAAGCTTGTCTTCTAGGCTCTCTATAAGGTAGGGATCAGTGAAACTCCCTACATCTCTCAGCTTTTGGGGGTGACATTGAGGGTATGGACTCTCTGGTTGAGGCTCAGTAATGATAGTTGATGGTATTTCTTCAGCCATGGGTACAGTAAAAAGGAATTCCAAGGAATCCAAAAATGCAAAAATTTGGATCTCGGAAACCTCATCTTTCCCTACACCAACTATCTCTCCAAATTCCTCAGCGTGGTGGTTGAGATCCTCACCTTGCTTACCACTTCCCACAATGGTGTCGCTAGGCATATTTTCTTGAGGTGTATTGATCATCCTATCCATTAGCTGCCCTATTTGTGTCACCAAATTGCCGAGAGACGCCCTTGTCTCAGCCATAAACTGAGTCTGGCACTTGGTGAGCCTGAGTATGCCTGCCTGCAACTCATCTAGATTTTCCTCTAGAACACGTGGTTAAGTCATTGTTGATGACACCACTGCGACCACGAGTGTAGTAGTCATGTGTCCCGATTTTTTTGAACACACGAACTTTACCTGCAAAATAAGAAAAACAAAAAAAATACTGATAAAAAGATGCTCGCAGAACAAGTTAGAAACTTGTTCTTGGAGCAATCAAATTAGAAATAATAAGAGATAAATCGATATTGAAAGTACGCTAGTCCCCGACAATGGCGCCAAAAACTTGTTAGCGATTTATCCACACGCTTAACGCAAGTGCACGTATCGTTACAAGTAATATAGTCTGGGTAAGACCGAATATCGTCCTCAGAGACTGGTTTTCAAGTTCCAGTTATCTATTCTATGGTATCTATTTGGTTAACGTTAATTTGTTTGTGTTTTTAGACTAATAATTAAAACTAATGCAGGAAATAAATCAGTTATGATGGAGAATTAGGGATTCCAAAATCCTCAACTATCCACTATATTCAATCCTTAATACAACTAGACTGACTTCTTCTTCTACGTTAAGATAGCAGGTTAACTAGACTGTTTTATATTCTGGTTAGGACATATAAACACTCAACCCCAATGCAGAACTCTTCTATTTTTCGATGATAGGATTTACCACAAAGTAGGATTAAGAACAATAACCTATTAAACTACACAAGTATCGGGGTACTTTCGTCCACGATTTTAACCTATGTTTATTCAACTATAACATATTCAGAATCTCCCCTTTCGGATTTTGATTCGAAATCATATATGTGATGATAACTAGTGATCAATTAATTATCAAGCATTCAAAACAATTATTGAATAAATCTTAGATAAGTGAAGAAGAAACCAGACTAATGTATTAATTCATAAATAAGAGTTTCAAGCGAATCACAAGAAAAACCCTAATACTATACTAAACATAAATGTAATAAATAAAATACTAACTAAAAATGACTCAAAAAGTGTATATAAAATACACCTAGCAACAACATGAGCTATGTTTGGCCTGGTAAATGTGAGATACTGAAGTGCACCTGCAAGGCTCCTATACAGAGTAGGATCAAAGACTGGAGCATCATCCATAGCACTGAGCTTAGATTTCGAATCGACTTGAGTAGGCATAACTTTGCAATTCGCCATTTTAGCCCTGTACACTATCTCCTCTGCATACTTACGCTGACACAAGAACATGTGATTGAAAGACCTGGTCACTGATTTCCCCAAGAAATAACTCAGCTTTCTCAAATTAATCATTGCATATTCGGACTTAAGCAAGGCAATAATCTCATTTTTCAATCTATCTGGGGAGGCAGTCAGAACAATATCATCCACGTACAGTAATAAGTAAGCAGTGCTACTAACTCGATGAAAAATAAAGAGTGATGTATCACTCTTGCTGCATACAAATCCAATCTGCAAGATATACCTGACAAAGAGATCTTACCACGCACGGGGAGCATGTTTCAGGCCATATAGTGACTTACGGAGACGACACACATAGTGAGGGACTGCTGGATGGGTGAACCTGCGTACGATGCATGTACATCGCTTTCTCTCGAGTCCCCATGTAAGAATGTATTCTTCACATCAAGTTGATAGATCGGCTAGTATTTTCTCATGGCAATGCTCAAAACTGTGCGAATAGTAGCCTGTTTGACAACCGGGCTGAAGGTCTCTCCACAATCAATTCCCTCCTGCTGATTTGTGCCATTAGCCACAATACGGGCATTATACCTCTCAAGATCCCCATTATCTCTGAACTTGTGACGAAAAAGTCACATACATCGAATTACATTCACCCCCTCAGGTATAGGTACTAGATCTCACGTGTGTTGTTTAGTTAAAGCATTGAATTCCTCATACATAGCCGCATTCCAATTAGGGTCTTGTTTGGCCAATTTTGGGTTCTTTGGAAGTGGAGAGATGGTTTGGGCAGACAAGTTGAAATGGACTTTGAGTTTGAAGATTTCATGCTTTGAACGAGTTTCCATTGGATGAGTAGGGACAGTGGGTGGCGGAGTGGTGTATGAGACGGTGGGTAAAGTCGGATAAGGAGAAGGTGGGGGTGAAGCTGTCGGAGGAGTCGCGACTACTGGATCGAGCGCCGATGTGCTAGAAGGTTGAGAGTTTCTCACGAAGTTTGGTAGCGCCTTGTGTGCCGTATTCTTGAAGATTGCTCATTGGAAATCGAGCACATGGCGCCTCGCTGGGGCGCGGCTCGGCAACCAGGCAGAGGACGTGAGTTGTTCGAGGATGAGGGGAGAGATGGCAGGCTCGTCAAGAAATGAGTAGTCTGATTTTTGGAATTTTGGATGATTCAAAAACGGGAATGTGGTCTCGTCGAATGTGACGTGACGAGATATGTGGATTTGACGAGTCGACAAGTCATAGCATAGATAGCCCCTATGGTTTGACGGGAATCTTAGGAAGACACAGGGAGTAGACCTAGGAGCAAGCTTGTGAGGCGGTGGGGCGAGGTTGGGATAGCCGCATAACCAGAAAATTCGTAGATGATCATAGGAGGGGACTCTATGGTAGAGGATTCCGGTAGGGGTCATATTGTGAAGAGTGCTAGTATGAAGAATATTGAGAATGTATTCTGACATTTTAGCAGCTTATACCCAGAAGGATGGAGGGAGGGAAACATGAATCAACAGGGTGCGAATCATATTGTTAATGATATGTATGATTCTTTCAGCTTTACCGTTTTGTGGTGAGGTGTGAGGGCAGGATAAGCGAAAAACTATGCCATTATTTGTACAAAATCGGTGAAACATAGAGTTATTGAATTCACGACAATTATCGCACTGAAATGATTTTATGCTTTTTCCAAATTGTGTGTGGATAAACTTGCGAAACTCAAGAAATTTGGCAAATACTTCCGATTTAAATTTAAGAGCATATAACCAAACATAGTGTGAAAAATCATCAAGCAACACAAGATAGTATTTATGACCGAGATAACTAGAGATTGGAAATGTCCATAAATCGGCATGTATAATATCAAAAGGAGCAAAACACTAGTAGATGATTTAAACGAAAGACGAATATGTTTGCATAAAGAGCAAGAAACACAATTTTGGGCAAGTTTCCCTTTACAAGCAATGAAATTGTTACCTTTAAGAAAATTAAAAACTGGGACTCCTAGATTATCAAGCCTATTATGCCAAGTTGAAGAAGAAACAACCGCTAGAGTGATGGGAGAGTAAGATCTGGCAGCGGGGGGTGAAAGTGAATGGATAGAGATCCCATGTGATATTGCATCTCGTAAGAGGTGTCCCCGTATGAAGATTCTTCACAGTAAAACCAAAAGGGTCAAAATCCACGGAGACAGAATTATTACGACTAAATTGACGGACAAATATGAGGTTCTTAATCATGTGGGGGGCATATAGGGTGTTTTTGAGGGAGAATGGTGGATGAGGAGGTTGTGTGTATGAGGTACCATACCTTTAATCGGAATCGTTGTCACTACCAGTAACATATTGAGGATGCTTTAAACTAAGCGGTTGAGGATATTACCGCAGTTGGGTGGCGTGAGATGTGGCGCTGAGTCCGTATGCAGTATTGTCGAGTTGTTGCATGGAGAGTCTTTGAATGTCTGTCCCAACTCAGTGGGTGTCATGCCGGATGAGGGCTGCAAAATCTGACCTTGCATGAAGTGGACCTGCTGCGAGGCTGGAGCGGGGCCCAACAAACCAGGGTAAGAATACGAATTGTAGGGCTGCTGGTACTGGAATGGACTCGGTGTCACGGCTCAACCGGCACCGTGGCTCTCATCTTGAAGCGCCGCCCGTGTCTGCAGTGCGAGGCTGCGGCCCGATTGTTCGGGATCTCATTCTTTATTTTGTTGCTGGTTCTGTTGATCGCGACCCTTGCACTACCACGACCTCACCTGTCGTGGCCCCTGCCACCCTTTCCACCGCGTCCTGCTGCGGTTGAGAGTTTTCTGGCGGCGTTGGATCTTTAGGGCGCGTTTCGACCGCTAATGCCTTCTGACTGTGCTCATCCTGCTTAGCACGTCGAGTCTCTTCGAGCAACAACTGCGATCGAGCTTTGTTAAAGATGGGTAACGGATCTTCCTGTTGAATCATGGTGGCCAAAGTATCATATTCGCCTTTAGGAAGGCCAACAATCAATTGTAACACCAGTTTGGTGTCGATGTGAGCTCGTCGGCAATGCCAAGTTGATCCGTCAGTAGCTTTAACTGTTTGCAGTACTCAAGTACATTGGAAAAGTTTTCAAGACGTGTATTGTTAAATTGCTCCTCTAAATACATAACACGGGTGTGCTTATTGTCCTGAAAAATTTCCTCCAAACGATTTCATAACTCAAGGGTTGTGGCGCAAGATTTCATGATAGTAAGAAGAAGGTCCTGAGAAATACTACCATAAATCTACTGTTTGACGGCGGCGTCTGGCGGCGTCAGTACTCATCAACGCCGGAGGCGCGGAATGGTGTCGTTGATGTGATCGAGCGCGTTATAGAGACATGCGTGATTCGAAGCAGTTGACCATGGAGAATCGGCTTTTCTTGATCAAGAAGAATGAGAATAGAGTTCTTGATGTTTGTAATAGTTAGGGCCGGATGAAAAGAGGATGACAACGTGGTGGTGGAATTTGTGGAGGTAGAAAATTCAGAAAGTGTGAAAGATTCAGGAATAGTCATTTAGAGAACAGGGGAAAGAAAAAGAAAAACCTAGAAATTTTGGAGGGAGGAGGGGAGGCGCCATGAGGAGAGGAGTGGCCAGATGGCTCAACAAATAAAGCTAGGATTTTTGTTTTAGGCTCTTAATATCATGTAAGATGATATTAATCTCCCTTGGAGAGTCTTTCATTAATAACAAGGTATATGTATAGTACAATATTCATCCCTTTATACAATAGGAATCCTAAGCCTATACAAAAGAGAAATCCTAGTCTTACCATAATTATATTTACACAATATATGAAAATATTCTAATTATAGATAAAAAATATATTATTTTTTTACAGTTGGCTTTAGACGATGCCAGGCCCCAGATGAACCAAAATGCAAATCAAGACATTTGCTTATCATGAAACTGCAAATTGGAGGGACTCTTATGAAAGTGTATACATAAGCTCCACTGTAAATTAAATACTATAAAATTTGATGACAATGTAACTTTCCCCTAACCCCACTTCCCAAGTAGGCATGTAGCAGACATCTTGGATGTAACGGGAGAAAAAGAAAAAGAAAAAACACATGAATGGTTAAATGCAAGGTATGTAATCATGTTTATGTACAAAAGTCATTAAGAGACACCATGTGAATTATGAGTTGGGTTTTTTGCATAAATGTGATGGTTGCTTTAAGTCTAATCTCATTTACTTGGAAATCCAACTTGAGCTAGGAAAGAGATTCGTTCTTGTCAAGTAGTGGATATATAGAGAATAATAAAATCTTGGGGTAAGGTTCGCTTTCAAACATAATTAAAATTTGAAAAAATCAGAGTACAATTTCCACCAAACTTAAAGATAAAATCAAATTGTTTCCCATCATATATATATATATATATATTATTATTTTTTGGAAGAAACGTTGTATCAAATTAATCCCTTGTTAGTTGTTGGTTCTTTTCGTTTTTTTAGGAAAACAGCAAGCATACGTACAGTTGTCATATTAATTGCTAAAATTTTGCACCACCAGAATTTCCAATTTTATTTTAATACAAAATGACATCGTTTTGTACTCCCACGTAATAATTTTGATTTTTATATATACAAACGACGTCGTTTTGTTGTACATCACAAGCGTCGTTTTGTGGCTCTACCAACATTGTCTCAATTTTTTTTTTCCTACGCAAAAAAATATTACTTCATATGTTTGCACCACCAGAAAATGGTATCTGGATCCGCCGCTGTTACTAATGTGTTTACAACAAAGAGAATAGTAAATGTACTTGTGACCCTCAACATTTTGTAATTAGTGAAACTTACCTAAATGACTATACTTTAGATTTTTTAGGCATAATTATACTTTCGATAATTATATTTTGTAGCTACAGTAAAGTGTATTCAAAGTGTTTTTGTTGTATTCAAATCAGATTTCGTTGTGTTCAAGTCAGAATTCGTTGTGTTCAAGTAAGATGTATTACTCATCCACTCAGTTGTATTCAAGTCAGATTTATTTAACTTAGTTGTATTCATTTATAGTTATTTTTATACTATATTCAATTTATTATATTTAAAGTTGTATTCAAACTTACTTTATTTATTTCTATACAAAAAAATCTCCTTCAAAATACAAGCAAAAAATACATAAAGAAACACTGAATTTTACACTAAAGAATTAACGAATACACTCAAATACTGAATACAAGAAATAAAATACACCACATCAGAGATATAAGAAAATAAAATACACTCCGATTTGAAATATAAAAAAAATAAGCTCAGATATGTAAGACGCGAAAAAATGAATCGATTTTTCCGGTGTTTTGACCAATCCGACTGTGAAGATATGGTGACAAATCACTCCGGTGAGTAGTGGTGTCCGATGAAAAACGACGAGATCTGGAGAGAGGCGCCGACGGGCGTGACATTGCAGATCTGGAGGGAGCATGGTGTCGCTGCTTTTTCGATTTGAGATTTGACTTTTCCGGTGAGCAGTGGTGTCCGGCGAATGCGTCGACAGTCGTTACAGTGCAGATCTAGAGCGACCAGATCTGGAGGGAGCATGACGTTGCTACTTTTTCGATTTGGGATTGGCTTTTTCGCGAGCAGTGGTGTCCGGCGGAAAACGACCGAAAATTGACCAGATCTGAAAATCGTCGCTGCTCCGGCAGTGGGTTGGCGACAGAGAGAGGGACGGAGAGAAAGAGAGGTGAGGGAGAAGCGAAGAGTGAGGGATAAATACCAAGCCATAAACTTAATGTAGTTTGGTATAGCTATGGATGATAATTAACATATAACTTTTAGTTATGAGGTGTAATTAAAATAAACTATAATTACTAAATATAATTAGATACTAATAGTTAATCATGTAAGTAAATTTTCTTTTTAATAATCACTCTTCGAGCACTTGTTTTTTCTGCCTTGTGATCCTTTACAATTTAGCCTCACAACTCTAAAACATCCATATTATTGAATGTTGCTTGAACAGTACAGGTTAAATTTCTTGACACTAAAGGATCAGCAAACATAAAGTTGTCATCTGCTAAATCCATCCATTGTTACTTCTCTCATCCTTCATCATGTACATTAATATTTAGAAACATAATAATGCCTAGAATTTTTGGAGTCCTTGGGGCCTTTTGTGTCCCTAGAGAAAAGTTCAGTTTACTTTTCATCACAAAAAGAAGTCATATATTTATACTCAAAAATCTACAATTTATAAATTTTCAAGAATCCATCCAGACACCACGAGAGACTCTCCAAACAAGTACAAATTCTGTATCCATGCTTCGTGAATGTGGTAGTATACTTTAGTTCTCACTTTTCACTTTTTAGTGTTTTCTTTTTGAACATCAAACTAACATTAAAACATATACAAAAGTTGGTCCATAGTGTATATATTGAGAACTAACTGCAAATTGAATCAACATTTTCCAATAATTTTAGGGAAAACAACACTAAATACCCCTAAAAATAAAATAATTACTCGCCTCATGCCCCTTCTAAACTAATTTGTCTTCTTATCTAATCGGCCGAAACTAATTACTCGAGTGCCCTCACCCCAACTCTTCCTTCATGATATCATTGCACTATAATTATATATTGTGATGGTATCATGGAAGACTAAGAGAAGGACTGAATCAATACTCCATGATATCATCTCAGTATATTTATATATCACGATAGTATCATGTACTAACGAGTGTCTCATTGAAGGACTGAAGCACACCTTCATGATACAATCACAATATATGTATATAAGATGATAGTATCATAGAGGGGGTTTTTCGAGAAAAGTATTTTTTTAATAAATGAATCAATATGCACTACCCCAGCGCCCGTGCGCCTGTATCCTGCGGCCAGCTTCGCACCCAGTGTCCCGCATAGACCCTGAAGACAAGGTCGCGGCTCCTCAAAGTGTCGCCAATGGTCATGCTCTTACTTTGTAATAGTATAGGTCCCTTTTGATAAAAATATAAAATATGTTTACTTTCTGTATTTTCATTATGTTTCTCTAGTGTAGTTATGTCTAGTCCTGTTGCTTGTCTTTTTATTTTTAGAACATATATAAGGCAATCAAGCAATCAAATTTTCAAGCAAATAATCAATTATCTGTTCTGGTGTTTCCCCCTTCCTCCCCCGACAGTATTTGCTTTCGTTGTAATAGCTTTCATTAATGCAATAAAGCTTTCTATCATTCTCAATTCTCTTTTATGTTCTCTCAAATGCTTTTGATATTGATTTTCTCATATGACACTGACATTATCGTCTAGCGTATGGAAGAGACCCAATTGGTGGATAGTAACTACACTGACATTGGTTGCCTAGCCTTACGTCGCCCTTCCAAGGAATCTCAGAAAGGCGTCGTGTAATAGAGAAAATGTAATTTTCCCAATAAACAAAATAAATCAACTTCAAATCTCATATTCCATCTACCATTTTTTTTTCCTCTTTATTCTTCTTTTTTTATTTTCACTTGGTGACTGATGCAATTATTTTTTTGTGATTAAAAATATTATTTGAATATATTAATATTAAAAAAAAGTACATAAAAATATGGTATATGAAAGTATGATATATATATGAAGAGGACATGAGGGAGAATTAATGTAACTTTTCAGATATATTAAAATTAGAGCATTAAAACTATTCTTATAAAATAATTGTACATATATGTGTGTGTGTTTATATATGTATTTTATATCATTAAAATAGTTGATATACCAGTGTTATATGTTGTACAATCAAACCTCTCTATAGTGGCAACGTTTTTTCGAAGATTTCAAGGCCGCTATAGTGAGGTGTTGTTATGTACACTAACATTTAATTTTTAGATCTCATTTAGTTGTTATAAATAAAAGTACACAAATAATTATTTTTCTGTATTTCTTATGTTATAAACGAAAATAATATACATTGTTAATTTTAAAACCTCAATTGATTTTCATATCTTATTAATTAAAATTGAAAAGACTAATAAATTCATAACTAGTTGTACTATACCGATAAAGAATTAAAATCTATGGAACATATTTATTTAAAATTAACTGAGAATTTAAGTATTTCAAATTTGACGTAAAAATGCTACAATTATAGGTTGTTTTGTAAATTTCAGTCTCTTAGTGGTAATATAACGCTTGAATTTATGACAATTTTTTTCAAACTTTCAACAAAAGAGAATTCAATAGCTTTTCCTTGAAGGAGGTTTAAGAGCGTAACATCGATATTTTATTTTTATATATAATATTTGTTTGTCAAAATATTACTACACAATATTTGAGTATGATTGTTATAGAGAAACAATTTTACAAAGAGTGTACCGCTATAATCAATGTCACTATTATCGTATGCAGAATGTTATTATAGAGAAGTAAAATATAACATGAAAAATCGGTTCCGGAGAAAATCAGATCGTTAAAGTGAAATGTTTTTATAACGAATAACAATTATATAGAGGTTTTGGGGGCGGGGGTAAAACAAAATTGTCATTTTTTATAAATTATTTTTTATAAAAGTAAAACATATGAAATAAAAAATGTGTGGTGTTTGTGTGGGAGGGTGAAAGGGGTGGTGGTGGGATAGGGTGGTGTGTGGGGTAAAAATGTCATTTTTATATTTTTTTATAAAAGTAAAATATATGAAGTAAATAATGTGTGGTGTTTGTGTGGTGGTGGGGTGTAAAAGAAATTTTTGAATTATTTTATAAAAGTAAGATAAAAGATATGAAATAGAAAAGCGTGTGTGTGCGGAGAGTGCGAGGGGTGGTGGTGGGGGTAAGTCGGGGTTGGTGGTAAGAAAAAAATTCTAATTTTTCATAAATCTTTACAAAAGTACAATGAAATATATGACAACATACCCAGTGAAATTCCACAACGTGAGATTCAAAAATATAATAAAATATAAAAATAAAAATTCGAGAAAGGAGGAGGAGGGAGGAGGGATGTCGGGCGGGGTGATAGTGGGGTAGGTGTTATTGGTGGGTGGGGGTGTTGGAAGGGGAGAGGGAGATTAAGGGGTGGCGTAGAGGTGTGTGGAATGTAGGGAGCAGGGCATGAGGGTGGTGGAGGTGGATAGGTAGGGTAGAGGTAGGGGTAAGTGTAGGTGGTGGGGTAGGTGACGGAGAGTGGGTTGGGGTTGGAGGTGCATTGATGTATTTTTTATCGGTCCGGAAAATGTTTCCCTCAAATTTACATTTTCTCATATTTTGAGGAAAATGAGTTGTTATTGGGTCTATTGAGTCACATATATGGGTACCCAAATTTTACTCATATTTTTATGAATTAAAAAGAGAGTTGAAGCTCATATTTATCAATAAAAAATATGAATGATCCAATTCACTAAAATGTGGGTTAAATGAGCTAAGTTTCCAAATATAGGCTTAAATTGCCATCTCTAGCTATAATGCACGACACAATTGCTGGGAAGCTGATGGTCTGCCTTAAGCATTGAATCAAAGCCCTTCCCGAGGCCCTACGCAATTACCCAAATTTAAACATACTAGTCATCATTAAACATTATAACAAATTTTAATGACATTGAAAACCATCATTAGTAATTTATTGTTTCCTAAGCATGTGACCACCAATTTCAGTATAAGATATAGTAGAATATATTCTCTACTAGATAGATATACCATTAACGCTGCGATGATCATAATATATTTGAACATCTCTAACTCTTGTGATGTTGAGAGTAAGATTTGTCTTGCCCTCACTAAAATCAATAAGGTAAGGCTTGGACTCTTGCTTGTATTTTTCTTGTTGAGGTTTTCTATTATTAACAAAATAACCTTACGAAAGTATACTGCCTAAAACCGAGGTAAATGTTATGAAGTGAAACGTGATGAAAAGCTTCTAAAATTATCCCTATAGAAACTAACTCACTTGCAACATTCTTTTTTTCTTTCTTTTGAATCCAACTCCGATACGATAGTTGTAGCTAGATTAGCCTATCATCAATAATCAAACAAACAAAACTCAAGAAACATGCCAATATGGAACTCTCCCTTGATTTTTTTGCATAGAACAATCGTCCACTCACTCTCCCATACAAAAATAGTGGATGAAAAAAGAACATTTATAAAAACTCAAATTCTAAGAGTAAATTTAAAACCTTTCAAACTCATGTTAATCGACTCTTTGTTTAATAGCATACACAATTCCTCGGCACAAAAATACTCAAACATTTGATAAATTAGGAATGACCATGTTTTGTGCTCTCCCACGTTTGGAAAACAAGAATCTCCCACTGGATAATGATCTCTTCATCATCATTGGACTTGCTACACAATATTGTACTAGTACATTGTTTCTAATCCCACTCCTACTCATTTCTTCACCATTGTTTTCTTGTTTTGATGTTCCAACATCTCTTTGCAACTCACAATCTTCTCCCGTTACACAATCATGAAATTCGTCGTGATCAATTCTTAGTATATCGGCTATAGATAAACGACCTTGAGACGTATAATCCATTGATACTGATCTCCTCCTTACTAATTCTTGATTAATATGGTTTGTTACATCTTCTTCTTTTTCTTCTTCTTCTCTGATGCCCATTTCTATATCGTGTTGAGGTTGGATTTGTGGAGTGGTTTCAATTTCTCGAGGAGCTTCCATTACCGGAGGAGGTAATGGAGGAGGCAAAGTATTTGGAAAAGTTATATGAGCTCGACATAACGGACAATTGGAGTGAGATTTAAGCCATGTATCAATGCACATTACATGAAAAGCATGGCTACATTTGGGCAAAAGTCTAAGGCTTTCATCTTCTTGAAATTCACTTAAACAAACAGAACAATCTGACCCTTCAGTCAATAATCCATCACATTTCGTGTACTTGAACACTGTAATATACTTAATTAGTGCTTCATCT
Organism: Przewalskia tangutica; assembly: GCA_029844215.1. Classification (NCBI taxonomy): domain Eukaryota; kingdom Viridiplantae; phylum Streptophyta; class Magnoliopsida; order Solanales; family Solanaceae; genus Przewalskia; species Przewalskia tangutica. The sequence continues at coordinate 25,698,681 of CM056723.1, forward strand.
AAACCACCTTCCCTAACATTCCACGCCTCGTGATTCGAAGGATCGTGATGATCCTCTTCTAATTCTGATTCTTCTTGATGATTTTCCATCCTTCTTGAATTCCCACAATACTTTGATATTATGGTATAGTAGCTGACTAATAGGAAAGCACTAGCAAGAATTCCGATGATCGCGATAACTAAGGGAGAGAAATTAGGACCAGAATCATCATCATCAGGGAAGTCAAATTGAGGTGGTGGAGGAAAAATTATGTAACACCATTGTGGGCAGTATAAACTGCAAAATCCTTGAGAACAATCCCTAGTGCTCATATATGGTACCCAAGTTCTTGGATTACTTACCGGCACCAATTTTTCGTCGTTGGAAGGACTCTTACTATACATGCGACTGCACAAAAAAGAAAAAATAGTGTGGCCCAAAAGAGGTTACTCTTCCATCTCAAGCAATATGAACAAAACAGGGGAAAACAGAGGAAAAAACATGGGGGGAACAGAGGAATGAGTAGAATTTACCTGAGGGTACTGTGGTTATATTAGATAGAAAAAGGGGCAGTCCAAAGCAGATGATAAGACACAAAGGAGAATGCTTAATTTTTTTTCTTGAGGGTTTTGTTTTCCTTTTGCTTGCTTTATCTTTGTTTCTTTAATTTGCTTTATTGGAGATAGTGGTGTGTTGACTAACATGGACATGTTGGTTGGGCATTCATCAAAGTAATCAATGCTTTTATTATGGTTCAAGCCACTTGCTGCTAAAGTGAATTACTATACTACAATATCGTGCATATATAGTCTTTTTATATTAAAGAGAAGCTTATATTTGACATTACTGACTTTCCAAATATCTTCACTCTTAAGTAAATCCATCAGAAACTTGTTTAGTACTAGTTACTAAGTTGTTTATCAAACATTTATCAGTTTTTAATTACTGTTACATCAACTTAGTGAGGACCAAAGAAAACATGCATTAGTTTACCCAGGGGCGGACAAGTAACATAAGTTCAAATTTTATATTTGTGTTAAAATATTTATTTAATATGTATAATCAATATATTCAGAATTCAATATGCAAAAAAAAAAATTAATTTATAACTCATAAATTATGTTATTCGGACTCTTCAAAAATGTTATCGCACCTGTGTCAATCCTCTAAAGATGCACTAAATTTGGAAAATCCGATACGAACCCATTGACATTTTAAAAGAGTCCAAACAACCTAGATAAAATATGCAAATTTTTGTCTTAGAAATGGGAAATGAGAATCTGCTTAAAGCCACAAGATAAAAGAAGTATATATTCTTGCATTGGTTCTTGATACTACTATATTTCTATTCAAGCTGTTGAATTCAATGCTACTTTTATGGTGTATTTTGTGCCTGGTTTAAACTTTAAAGTTTATTTTATTATTTTCATCCATTGGATGAGAAGAAAGAGTGGATGAATGGACCATATAATGGAGAATATGAAGTGGCAGAAGCTGAGGGAACTAAGAGATTGTAAAGCAATTTTAATTCTACAAGTCAATCATATTGGTGAAAGAATCAAGAACAGTCAATAATTGGCTTCTCAAAATGTAAAACCCAAAAAATTCCTTCTTCCCCACCTTGTCTTTTTCATCCACTTAGATAAATTCTTTTCTACATATAGCATAGTTCTGCATCAACCTTTGCTTTTATTCTCCTGTTGTCACTTGTGATTTCCCTCGGACCAATGCTGGGTCGGAATTTTCGCTAAAAAGATTTAAAATATAAAAAATAATATAAAAAGAAACAAATAAGATTCAACATCTATTATATATATATATATATATATAAAATAATCTTAACGTTATATATTACATAATTTTTTAATGAGTGGGAATCAGATGAACCCTTATGCCCAGCTCCAGCCCAGGCTCGGACTAGAGGGTCAAAAATATGTAATCATTTTGGTCTCATTTTCCTTTAACTTTTACTTTTCAGAGTACCTTCAGGAGTTCTCACATGTAGAAGATTACATTATGTTGGAAATTTACTAATATGGAATTAAGTTTAATCAATTATTTATGACTCAAATAATTAGGGTCCTGCACGTTGAAACGTCGTTTTCACATACGTGCACTCGTAGTGTCAAGTATCGTAAATTTCATTAGTGAAAGAGATATTGATACGTAAGTAAAAGTTTGAGACACAAAATGATGGACGGTCGTTGGCTAAATGACGAGTGTTTCACATTGGTAAATGAAGGAAGAAGGAAGAAGTGTGTGAAGAGTAAGATTGAAACGGGTCGAAAAAGGGTCACGATGCCACCGCGGAGCCGGGGCACCGCGACGCCACCACCATCAGGGTCGCGATGCTAATTGGTCTTTTGCCTACTGGAGCCGCGGCGCTACCCAGGCAGTCTCTATGCGACGAAAGTCCAAAAATTTGGCTGATTATGGAGACGTTTTGGATCATTCAAATGTCAGTTTTTCTCCATAAATCAGTCATTATTTGGATGCATTACTTGGTGGATTGAATTGCCATTACATGGGCACTTGAAGAGGCCTTCTTACACTACTATATATTGAGGCCTTTGACTCAATTGGAGATGTACCACACATAACACTACACTCAGATTTTCTGAACTTCCTCCTCTCTAAGCATACTTTCAAACACTCAAGGTTCTTCTTGAGAAAAACTTGAATTTTCTTTGCTCATTTGTTAGTTGTTGTTTTATCTTGGAAGACTATTGCCCATTAATGTAAAAAGATATATACGGGACAATTTTGTCTTAAGGACAGAGTGGATATCACTCGACTCAGCACAGTTGTAACCCTTCTTGTTTTAGTGTCTCTTGATTCCAGGTTATCAAGATTCAAGGAGCGTTCAACAGTTCGAATAAAGATCCAAGACTGATTCAAGAACTCAAGAGCTTGTTGTGACCATAATTCTTGTTGGCTACAAGTTTGTTGCTATTGTAATACCTATCATTTATCCTTTCAAATAATTTATAATAGTTATTTACTATTCACGTACATTGTTTTCCAACCCATTCTAATCAAAGTCACCAGTACTGCAGAATTCTATTGTTCCACATCAGTCAATTTTCCACTGAAATTCATGCTTTAGAAAACGAGATACTTATTGCGATTGCAATTGAATATCAAGGAGATGGAGACAAGAAGATAATTGAGTGCTTAGTTATCCTTTTCTTCCATGCTTTGTTGTCTGTACACCATGAGGAAGTTATGTCGGCCTTTTAATTCATCAATTTAACAACAAATCATGTTGCTTTTTTTTTTTTTTGGGTAGGTGCGGGATGCTCTCATATATTTTTACATATTCTGTGTACTAACAAGACAAGGGGTTACAATTTTTGTCTTAACTTGGAGAGTAATGACAAGTCTTCACCTTTAAGAAATCATTAGTGGCGCTAAATTACTACTATAAAGAACAACTATACAAACACAATAAGACCTCTCTTGATGCTCGACGTTATCGGAGATGGCCGAAAAATCGAAAGTTGCGCCTAGGGTTTTTGAAAATTTCGATTTGGAAGATGTAGATGTAGGGGTTGAAGCGAAGGGTGTTGTTAGGTGCAAACTGTAGGTCTGATGAAGACGAACATTTTGGCACCACGTTTGACCCTCGAATCGACCCGAGATGACCGAAAATCAAGAACGACGATCGGAAAACAGGGGGATTTTTTGATCTGAGATTGCCAACGATGTAGGTAGAATCGACGATTGTGGTTGGTATGGAAGTGACGGGCTTGAAGAGACGAAACTAATGGTATAAGTCTCGTCTCCAATGGAGTCCTGTGGTGGCCGGAATCGACGATTCGCCGCCGGCATCACTGTTCACCGACGCATTCTAAAGAGAATTTCGGACTTCATACACGTACAAGTGCGGCTAAGTCCTTCATTATTTGGTAAACATTTACTTGCATAGCGCTTTCACAAGCGCTATCTAAGTATATTTATATTATTATATTAATAAATTACTTAGGTAACGCAAATTATAATAGCGCTTGTAATAAGCGCTATGCAAGGAGTAACATGCATAGCGCTGCGGTTAAAATTTCCGAAAAACACTATGCAAGTATTTTTTGTTAGATTTTTTTTTTAATTTGAAAATTTGAAAAAGCGCTATGCAAGCTGTTACTTAGATAGCGCTTTTAAAAAGCGATATCTAAGCAGCGTTACCCAAGCAGAAATCTGTAGTAGTGACAAAACCTCCTACATGAAATTGACCTATGATTCAAATGAAGATAGACGATAGTTGTGAATCAAAAGTACTCCGGTACGTTTATGTTATGGAAGAACTGAACTTATTGGTGATATGGTTATTCAAATTGCAATTAGAGAAAGATTGCTTTGAGGTTATTGTGGTGTGGCTGAGTGTAGAGCAATTTGCCCTTGTAAGATATTTCCGACTCCATATTCAAGGGAATTCGAACCCGAAACCGCTTGATTAAGGACTTGTGTAGGTAATAGCCCCCAACCATTTACTTGTCCGTTAAAGTCTTCAACATGCTAACTTGGGATGTACTTTCATATTATGAAGGGACATATAAAGTCAAAATCAACCAAACTACATAAGCAAATATTAAACTAGAATAGAGTTTATCTTAGCTTACATCTCTCAACAGGAAAAAAGGAGGGGGGAAAACAGAAATCACAATAGACAAGTGCCACTACAAGATCGAATGCCAACCAACAGTTTAAATGTTCTACCCACAAGGCAACAACTCTCCAGCCCAAAAGATTTAAGAAAACAGAAATAACAATTATGATCAAGGCTAACTGAATCATAAATTAATTTGAAGAGATCTACAAGTTGCATCGATCAGCTTGCCACATCATGTTGTTCAAAGTTAACACTTATGTTTTCCTCCTATTTATCTCCCTAATTAACGCACTGCATGTATTACATTTTCACGTTAGATTTTTTCATTTAAATTTTTTAATGTTGACATGCTGATATGGTGATATTTTATTGATTCGGGAATCTTTTAACAAAATATAAATTACTAACATACTGAAGAGTACTCTAGTTGGGAGTTGAGATATTGATGAAATTAAAATAGTGGGACATTATTGGAGAGACGTCTACTCTTAAACTAAATTGAACTATCTCATTAATCTAAAACTTGAATGTACTTGATCAAGTTGACTTTATCATTGCTACAAATTCATGCCGCTTCATATTATCCATTGAGAAAGAAGAAGAAACACACCATGTCAAAATCTTAAATAGTGAATGTTGGTTAGAGTTTGACCTCATGAGAATATGTACTGTGACAAAATTAGACAAGCTGAACTTGCTTATATATGCAGTGTCTGTAAAAGATAGTAAATGCCACTGGTTATAGTCAGTGAAAATACAATGATCTTGTACAAATCTTTTAAACTGTCAGTTTATATATATACGTTAAATTCTATTTTATGATATACAGTTCTATAATTTCCAGTAGTCTTATGTAATGCGTACCAGTGGAAATCATTGCATGCCTTCAGATTTTCTTTAGGGTCCATATTTTCCATTGTCCTGAGATCATGAGTTTGAGTTTAATGTAATAGAATATTTTCCGAACATTTTTTGTATATCTTTTATTTTAAGTAGAATTGTATTCCTATTGTAATTAGATCTCCTATTTTAGGTAGTATTATATTTTCTATTGTAATTAAGTTGATTAGTTTCCTAGTTTAAATATTATTGTACTACTATATATATTGTACATTATTGATGAATACAATCATGGAACATATTCCTTTATGATATCAGTAGCCTAAAAATACATCTACTGCCATCGACCATAACTCTCGGCCACCACCCTCACGGAACCCTAGTGTTTTTTCAGCCATTCTCTCTCCCTTCTCCTCCTAAATTTCCTCTTCCATGGCTGACAAAATCAAATTTCATCCTGCACTTGCAGTAAACAACATCAAAAACTTCATTCCTATCACCCTTGAGATGGAAAATGGTCAATACTCCTACGTGAGCTTTTAAGATCCACTGCCGTGTTTACGGTTATCGACCACGTCATCCCTCCTATACTGAAGTCCACAGACCTACCCTCGATTTCGACTTCTGATGATGCACTCTGGTCTCGTTTGGATGCAGCCTTCCTCCAATGGATACACGACACAATCTCTAATGATCTATTGCACACCATCATTGAGACTGATCCCATGTTTGGAAAGTATTTTTCACGACAATAAAACTCAACGAGAGTTATACCTTGAAAATTAGTTCAAGGACATTCATCAGGATGATTTCACAAACGTGTGCATATTGTTAAGAACTCGAGATGCTTATCGACCAACTCTCCAACATCGGCGCACCATTCACTAATCAACGATTGGTCATGCAACTTATTGCAGGCTTGAACAAATCCTATGACGACATTCTCACTATCATTTAGCAATGCACGCTGTTACCTCCGTTTTATGATGCCCATTCCAAGCTTATTCTTGAGGAAACCCAAAAGCTCAAGTGCAGCACACTCATGCCAACATTGTCGACGCTGCCCTCACCACCACCATTGGGGCCTCTACCCACGCCAGGGCCTCGAACTCTGGCAACTGAACGACTGCAGGGACTCGCAGAGCTCGCGATCCACCAAAGAATAACCACGGCAGTGCAAATCCAGGCGGTCGCGGTTGATGGAATTCCGGCAATAATGGCGCGGTAAAGCGATCCGCCGGCAGAAACATCCATAGCGGCGCGGTAGCAGCAAAGAACCTCCGTTGTGGGATGTCTATCCACTGTGGGACGTGTGGGCCCCACTGTCATGGGCCTCTTCTCCTAGCCCGTATCCGACATCCTCGTGGACTCCGCCTCAGAACCGACAGACCCACCCTGGCATACTCAGTCCACGTCCCCAACAGGCATACACATCACACGCCTCCCCACCCTCAACCTAATTCGTGCCCTAATTTCTCACATCTCAATTCCACCTCAATTATTGCATTACACACTCTCCATGGTCACCTATCTCTTAAATATAATCTCAAACAAGTCTATAGCTCAACGGTCACCCACTCAAGTTCTGTTTTGTAGGAGCCCCTCCTACCAACACTTGCGTATCTTTGGATGTCTCTGTTATCCTCTTCATCCGACCACTCACAAACTCCAACCCGGTCTTCTTCGCGTGTATATTTGGGTTACCCCACCAGTTATCGTAGTTACTCGTGTTATGACTTGTCAAGTCGTAAAATTATTATTTCACGTCATGTCTTATTTGATGAGTCTTAGTTCCCCTTTGCCTCAATAAACTCGTCACTTCGGCATTCCAACGACTTCCTAGATGATAGACTGAACCCTCTTCTAATTCATCATTTACATAGTCCATTGTCCCAGAACCCGACACCCACCTCCACCTCAGACAATCTGGGACACACTGCCCATCCGATTCTGTCGATTGTGGCCCGGAATAGCCTACCTCATGGTGATTCCGCAGCCACCTCTCGGCAAACCGAGCATCGGCCAATCGGTTCTGCCACCCATGTCCTTCCTCCTCTTCCTAGCAGTCTCGCAGCATACCCCTCTCCCATCCCGGATCCTGAGACATGCTCTCGGATCATGGAAACTAGTGTCATGTATGGAATTCATAAACCTAAATGGTAGTTTAACATATTCATTTATCTTGTTCCTTCCCTTGTCCCTCGAAATCTGAAAGATGTCTTGTCCGACCCTAATTGTAAAGTCATAATGATTGACAAATATAATTCTCTTATTGATAATAAGATGTGGGACCTAGTACCACATCCAGCTGATGCTGACATTATTCGTTATATGTGGATTTTTAGACATAAACTAAATCTGATGGTTCTTTTGAGAGGTACAAAGCTCATCTTGCAGGTGATGGTAGGTCTCAACAGGTGGGAGTGTACTTTGATGAAACGTCCATCGGCCAGAAACACGCAACCATCGTGGATCGCCTCGCATTGCCATATTCAAGTCTTGGCCAATTTATCAGCTTGATGTTAACAATGTCTTCTTACATAGGGATCTTCATGAAACAATATATATCCATCAGACAATTGGTTTCAGGAATCATAATCATCCGAATTACGCGCTTATCATGGAAATCGCTCTATGGACTGAAATATGTTCCTCGAGCATGGTACCAGTGGTTCACTGATTATGTATCCTCTATCGGTTTTTCACACAATATATCCGATAATTCTTTGTTCATCTACAACAAGGGTACAAACATGGATTATCTATTATTATATGTTGATGATATCATCCTCACCACATCATCTAATGCTCTCTGCCGGTCCATTATGTCTCTCATTTCTTCTGAGTTTGCTATGAAAGATCTGAGGGGCCTGAGTTATTTCTTGGGCATCTCTGTCACTCTACATTCTAGCGGCCTATTTCTGTGTCAGAATAAGTACGCCGAAGACATTCTTGACCGTGCATGCATGACATCTTGAAAATCATCCCACACGCAAGTAGACACCAATTTCATGCTCAACGTTGATTCCGGCCCCCTTATTCAAACTCGACTCACTATCGTAGCTTGGCTGAGGCCTTACATTACCTCACATTCACGAGACCTGGTATATCCTATGTCGTGCAATAAATATGTCTATACATACACAATCTGACAAAAGCACACATGCATGCCCTCAAAAGCATTTTACGATACGTCCAAGGTACACTTCACTTAGGTTACATCTATACAGGTCCTCGCTCACTAGTCTTACTGCTTATTCAACGCCGATCGGGACGGATGTCCCGACATCGCACGCCCACGCCCGTTATCAGGTATTCCTGAGACAACCTATTATCTTGGTCTTTCGAAAGGCAACCTACACTATCTCAATCCAGTGCCGAAGCAAATTACAGAGGTGTCGCCAACATTGTCTCTGAGTCTTGTTGGATCTGCAACCTTCTACTTGAGCTTCACTGCCCAATTCAAAAGGCAACACCGGTCATCATCGCGATAATATTAGTGCGATATATATTTCCGGCAATCCCGTCCAACATCAGCGCACTAAACACATTGAGATGAACATTCATTTCGTTCGCGAAAAAATGACTCGTGGTCAAGTTCGTGTCCTTCATGTTCCTTCCAGATATCAGATTGCCGACATCTTCCGCGCATACTATTTGATTATATTCGAGCCGCCTCAAGGTGTGTGAACCTCTCGCCTGATCGAGGTGTAATAGAATATTTTTCGAATATTTTTTCATTAATTGTATATCTCTTATTTTAGGTAGAATTGTATTCCTATTGTAATTAGGTCTCTTATTTTAGGTAGAATTATTTTTCCTATTGTAATTAGGTTGATTAGTTTCATAGCTTAAATATTAGCGTACTACTATATATATTGTACATTATTGATGAATACAATAATTAAACATATTCCTTTACAATGGAATTATATGGTCAGTGATAATTCTGATAGTCGATCTAGACTTGTTTGAAAGTGAGCTCTTAGTTATTATTATTGTTGTCGAAATGCTTTCAGGACTATTCTACAATTTCGTTTGTGTCCAGGCAAAATTACTTAGGATAGAAGAGGAGGGTCCCCTACAATTTGGTGTTTTATGACTGATTTGCTTCTTTTAGAAAGCAATATGATCCTAACCTGAAGTGAGAGGTTGATTAGATGGAAACTGGTTATTGACTTGGCATTTTCCAACATTGATTTTGTTTACTAGTACAACTTGTAAGATTATTTTAATCTCTCTTGGGGAGTTTCATTAATATCAAGGTATATATAGAGTACAATGTTCATTCCTTATACAATAGGAATTCTAAGCCTATATAAAATAGGAATCCTAAGCCTATACAAAAGAGTAATCCTAGTCTTACCATAATTATATTTACACAATATATGGAAATATTCTAATTATGGGTAGGAATATATTGTTTCCTATATTTACATCGCTTACACACCCTCTCGGAGCGAGGAGGCGGGACGGAGACTGGATCTCAAGTCGAAACCGTCTGCGGGAAGTCCTTTGTAAATATGTGCATCGTGATAGAATGATGGAACATGTAACACTCGATACGTGGCCTAAAACAACTTTCTCACGAACAAAGTGTGTAGTCTATCTCGATGTGCTTGGTTCGTCTTTGAACCGGATTATGAGACAAATAGATGGCGAGATGTTATCACGATACAATAGACGCCGACGCAGCGACATCAAGTTCTAACAGAAGTTTCGAGCCAACAAATCTCGCCATTACATTTTCAACGATCTGCATTTCACCGACCTTTGGATCTAGATAGGGTAGCATGTCGCCGCGTATCAAGAAATCAGATTATCCCCTAAAAAACACAAAAGCCTGAGGTGGAGCGTCGCGTGTCCGGACACCGTGCCCAATCTGCATCCGTATATGAGAGGAATCTGTTTGGCGCAGAGGGGTATAGGTGCAAACCATAATCAAGAGTGCCCTTAATGTATCGAATGATACGCTTAAGAGCAGTGAAGTGAGACTCCCGGCACGCGTGAATAAGCATACTGCCGAACAAAGATAAGCAATGTCCGCCACGTAAATGTGAGATCTTGAAGTGCACTGCAAGTCTCCTATCTGAGTAGGATCGGACCGAGCACTATCCATAAGACCGAGCTTATATTTCGAATCAACTGGAGTAGGCATAACTTTGCAATTCGTCATCTTAGCCCTGTATACGATATCCTCTACATACTTACGCTGACACAAAAACATGTGATTGGCGCACTGTCACTGATATCCCCAAGAAATAACTCATCTTTTCCAAATCAGTCATTGCAAGTCGGACTTAAGCAAGACAATAATCTCATTTTTCAATCTATCTGAGGAGGCAGTCAGAACAATATCATCCACGTATAGTAATAAGTAGCGCTCTACTACCTCGATGAAAAATGAAGAGTGATGTATCACCCTTGCTGCATACAAACCCAATCTGCAAGATATACCTGACAAAGCGATCATACCACGCACGGGGGGTCTGTTTCAGGTCATACAATGACTTACGGAGACGGCACACATAGTGAGGAATTGCTGGATGGGTGAACCCTGCGGTTGACGTAATACCGCTTTCTCGTGTCCCTATGTAAGAATGCATTCTTCACATCAAGTTGATGTATCAGCCAGTGTTTGCCCATGACAATGCTCAAAACTGTGCGAATGGTAGCCGGTTTGACAACCGGGCTGAAGGTCTTTCCACAATCAATGCCCTCCTGATGATTTGTGCCATTAGCCACAAGACGGGCCTTATACCTCTCAAGATCCCCATTATCTCTGACTTGTGACGAAAAAGTCACATACAACAAATTACATTCACCCCCTCAGGTCTAGGTACTAGATCTCACGTGTGCTGTTTAGTCAAAGCATTTAATTCCTCATACATAGCCGCATTTCAATTAGGGTCTTGTTTGACCAATTTTGGATTCTTTGGAAGTGGAGAGATGATTTGGGCAGACAAGTTGAAATGGACTTTGGGTTTGAAGATTTCATGCTTTGAACGAGTTTTTATTGGATAAGTAGGGACAGTGGGTAGCTGAGTGGGGTCTGAGACGGGGGGTAAAGTCGGACAAGGAGAGGGTGGGGGAGAAGTCGTCGAAGATGCCGCGGCGCTGGGCAGACAATCGTCTCTAGACATTTGGCGCCGCGGCGCCTCTGTGCAGGGTCGCGGTGACGACTCGCAGGAATTTTGGCGTCGCGGCGCTGAGGACGGGACAAAAGAAGCGAGTTGTTCGAGGAGGATGGGAGAGATGGCAGGCTCATCAAGGAATGAGTAATCCGATTTTTGTAATTTTTGAAGATTCGAAAACGGGAATGTGGTCTCGTCGAATGTGACGTGACGAGAGATGTGGATTTGACGAGTCGACAAATCATAACATATATAGCCCCTATGGTTCGGCAGAAATCCTAGGAAGGCACTTGTGAGGGCGGTAGAGCTAAGGTTGGGATAGCACAGACAACCGAAAATTCGTAGATGATCATATGAGGGGACTATATGGTAGATGATTTCGATAGGGGTCATGTTGTGAAGAGTGCTACACAATATATGAAAATATTCTAATTATGAATAGGAAATATATTATTTTTTATATTTACACGTTTACACAACTATCTATCCTAATGATTCTCAGTCATCTCTTGGGCCTATCTCCTATCATAGGCCCCACTCTATATGACACTTCTATTTGTATATTTTTGCTATCTTGGGCTTAACCCAATTGAATGGGTATTTACTAGGGAAACTGATATAATAGCCGGTAAATATATATTTTTCGTATTTATTAGTAATCTGTAATATACATATTTTGTACATAATTAATGTATATATTTTATTATATTCGGCAAGCGAGTGCAAATATTTTTGGTGTGTTAAAGCCCTATTTACTATGACACCAGCCAACCACTTTGTTTTCAACTTGGCAAATATAGGTTATTAAATTATTAGCTTAACACCTCCTGTAGAAGATAGTTTAGAGCATATAATTCAACACCCCATAGGCAAGTGGTCTCCAATGTAGTGGTCCATCATATTGGAGAAAGATGGATGTGATAAGATTACTTGCTAGAACTAGAGACTTTGAAACGACATGTCAACATTGATTTTACTTTTTTTTATCCAGTTTTCTGACTTACACCAGATTATTTCTGGATATAATAGTACCGGTCCCTCAACACTACTATCAGTAAATCGCGGAATGTGTCTGAATGATCAGAGTTTAAGAACAGAGCAACTGATATCACTTACAATGTCCTATTTCAGAAGAGAGCAAAGTGTTCTTACCAGAATTCGAACACATGTTACATGCCTCTAGCTGGATTTTAAATATGTTTGGGGGACAACATTGATTTTACTTTAGCTAGACTACGACTTTCAAAATTGGTTTCTAGTAGGTGCATAGCAAGTGCAATGTTTGGTTATTTTCATTAGAAATGAAATAAAGTGTTGCAATTCAATTTAATTATTCCTGGAGAGTTACGGTTCTTTTGAACCACTAAAGCTATTGAACTCTTAATGCCACATTTTCTTTCGAGTTGAAAAAAGGTAGTAGCAAAGAAGGGAAAACACAAGATGGTGATTATTTTTTATTTTCCATCCGGTATTTAAAGTCGGGTTCAATAAATTAGAATTTGTGCTAAAAAATCTCATTTTACAGCACAATGCTTCTTAGCAAAGACGACTCAATTCCTAACCTCGAACTGTTTCGACCTCTGAATAAGATGGAGTTTGGTGATAGAGGGTGATTTTTGTTATTTCATAGAAATGAAGATAATTCGCTGCTACTGAAGAGTCACCCCTTTTCTTGTGTTTTGATTTGATAATGTTTTTTTTGGTTTCCCACAATATTCAAAATTTGTATTGATTTCTGACTAAATTCGGATTAGAGACGCCCTAACAAAGATGACTTCATACCACCGTCAAACCCGAGACCTCTCTGAAAATACTAAAATAGACCCAAATATTTAATATAGTCTATAGACCATAATTGGACATATGTTTGTAAAGAAAACCAATGAAATTAGATCTATTCAACTAAGCAAATTGATTTGCTCATATAAGCTGAGAGATTAGAATTTTCAATTAGTGATTGTAAATTCACCTATATTTTTTTTATTTACCACTGTCTGCAGATCCGCATCCGTGACTTATATTCGAATTACAGATATCTCATTCTGGGAAAGCGCTCCCTACCAAGAATTTTTCAATACACACCAAACCCAAATCTGACATTAAGCGAACATCTCATTCCATTGCACCACATCATTTACATTGTTACTAACTTACAATTCAAAGAAAAATTCATATTTTCTCTAATCTTTCACTATTCACGTGTCATTCCATATAAAGGAACTTTATTTTTTTAAAAGGTGAATCCATTTGGTGTGTGAAGTGGCCATGAAAATTGCTAAAGCAGGTAATGTAGGTAAAATGACAAAAGACTAATACATCATCTCTAACAAATGGCATCATAGAAGGCTCACAGATGAAAATATAGTGAAACAAAACCATCAGCAATGGTGTCAAGTGTAAAGTGACCATACCCGCAAGCATTATGCCAGAAGAAGAGAATGCGGAATCGCAGCGCCACGAGTTCGATCCTGCATAAACCTTCTTGTTGAGCTGCCACACGGCTGGGCGCCAAGTGTGGTTAATCGACGGTTTGCGCGCTATTGCATACCGTTTAGCATTTCCTGCTGGCGACTCGAAGAAGTAGCATCGCGGATTCCTTCGTCAAAAAAAAAAAAAAAGTGTAAAGTGACCATGAAAATTAGCCTTTCCTCAACTTTATTTTTATTGACGTATCATATCAGTTTAAAAGGGGGTGGTAAACTTAGGTGACATCATGGTATAGGTAACTTTTAACTTTCTAGGATATGTTTATTTTAAGATTTTAAATTTTATATATTGACAGTGTAAAATTATTTATATAATTAGGTTATTTTTTTAAATACTTACATGTAATCAATATCAATATTAATCAATATATAATATAAAGCTAGGAATGGACAAAGATGTGGTCAACAAACATATTTATTCTGTTTTCTCTTTTTTTGACAATATTTCATTTATTACCTCCCTTCAACTTATGTTAAAAAGGCAATATTATCTCTCCATTTCTCAATAATGTTCATTAATAAGCATTGATATTTCATGCCTTGAATTTTTTTGGCAGAAACTCAATTCTTCCCCTTCCCCATAATTAATATTGATTAATAGGTATTAATGTTGCACTTCTTCACATTCTAACACTTAATAAAATGATTGAGGTTTAGACACAAGGCTCCAAAAGCTTCCTCACTAAATTTGGTGAAGACCTTCAATGTTATATTCCTTCAGGTAATTCTAATTTTTTTTTTTTGTGAACCCGCAGAATTCTTTCGAAGCGCAAGCAGTGTAAACCCCTGATCGACGCAATAGCCGCAAACCACGCCACCGCTTAAACCACACTTGCAAGTCAGCGATGTGCCCCCAAGAGCGAAGACAGGCGTTACCCTGAGATTTCGAACTTGTGACCAAGCTCTCCCACACCACCCAATGAGGATACCCTCTGCCTTCAAGACCAACTGGTCTAGGGCTTCGGATGGTAATTCTAAATTCTATTGGATAGTTTAATTGATAAATTATCTTACATATATCAAAGTAATTTGTTGTTTTACATACAGGCTCCTATGATTTCTTATTGCTTGGACTATTGTTTTGCTTCTCTAATTAATTTCTGTTTTTCTTTTGTATCTTTGTTGACCTCTCTTAAGAATGACTGGGGATTATCTTACATATATCAAATTAATTACATATATTAAAAATGACTGGGGATTTTGCTTTGGCTATTAAGTTCCTTTAGCATTTTGTTTTCATTTGTTCATTAGCTTTATTCTAAAAGGTCCAAAATATTTAATACTTTGATACTTTTCTCTTTCCAAATCCTTAGATATTCGAAAGTGAAAATTTTCCTCCATCTTCTATAATGTGCAGGTGATGTGATAAACAATTGAGTAGAGTGAATAATGTGAACCAGTTCAAGTGAAATTATCAGTTGAATACAATATATAAGGAATTAGCAACATACTACAACTACACAATAAAAAAAATGTATAAAGGCTAAGTGTATAAATGGTGTTTATTGAAGATATACACTAGATATACATTAGTTATACACACTGCATATCATTACGTTGTTTGTTAGTTGTTATGTTTGTTGTGGTTATATTTGCAATAGTGATTAAGTAGTGGTTTGGCTAGTAAAGCAAGTTGATTGAGTAGTGGTTAGTAATGAAAGACTACTAATATAAATACATATGTTTGTAGATCGAATGAATATTAGAGAAAAGCTTGACAAAATCTTCTTTCTTCTTCCTTCTCTTTTCTTCTCTGTTCGATACTCTTCTGTCTGCAATGATCCAAGCCTGTAGTTGCATGCAAGCATAATTGAGCTTGGATTAAGGATTGATTGTAACATGATATCAAAGCTTGGCAAGGTGAATCGGCGAGCGCCGTTAATCGCAAGGCGAGTCAAGGATTCGATTTGGTTCGATATTGCAATTTCTATTACGCCGCAATCGATCCGTAACTGCATCGATCTATTTCTACTACATCTAAATTTTTTTCCAGTAGAATTCTGTTCTCGTCTTGACTGATCGATCTATATTTGCATTTACAATCTCGATTGGAATTACTGTTAGTGAAGTTCTCTATTATAACTGTTTTTGAATCAGAAACTCTATGAAAAATACAACAACAATGTCATCGACAACACTGGAAGAGAGTTCGAATTCTAATTCATAAACAATTGATCACAATCATCCTTTATTCGTAAATGCCTCAGACACAATGGGTGCGATACAAGTTGAAATTCAGCTAATAGGAATGGAGAACTATACGTTGTGGAGTAGAGCCATGCAATTGACTCTATTAACGAAAAATAAGATTGGATTCATTGACGGATCTATAAAGTGTGATACGTATGGGCCTAATCACACAAGACAATGGGATAGATGTAATGTTTTGGTTATGTCATGGATAATGAGGAATATGGATAAGAATTTGCTAAGTGGAATTCTATATAGATCGAATGCTTATGTTGTTTGGAGAGATTTGAAGGAGAGATTCGATAAGGTTAATCTCTCTAGAGTGTATCAACTGAAGAAGGAATTTTCATTGTTGAATCGTAGTCTCACCAAATGTCTCACTATTACTCTAGAATGAAGGATCTATGAGATGAAATAGATTCAATTATACCTCCACCTACATGTGAATGTACAAATCCGAGAGAGTACATAGTACATTTAGGAAATCAAAGGTTGCTAGAGTTTCTCATGAGATTGAATGATGGATACAATCAAGCGAGGAGTCATATTTTGTTGATGTCACCTACACCTAGTGTGAATCAAGCCTATGCTATGATAGCACATGATGAGAGTCAAAAATATATCTCAGGGGGACAACGTGCTGATACTGTGGCATTAACAAGTAAGGCATCATTTAACAAAAATAAGAAGTACAATGCATATGCTTTCTGTGACCACTACCATATAAAAGAACACAATAGAGAAGGTTGTTACAAGCTAATGTATTGCGGCTATTGTAAGAACAAGGGCCATATTAGAGACACCTACTACAGACTGATAGGATATCCTGCAAATTTTAATGGAAAGAAAAAGGTTAATGCAGTTATGACATCATATTCAGAAGGTGTTGGGGTAGCACAACAGTGTATGTAGGGGTATGGAATGGCTCAGTAACCAAATAGAGGATTCACTGATGGAAGCTTTAATCAAGGATATCATGAAGGCAATTCACAGCTTTCTCCAGGATATCATGGAGGTAATCCACATCTTTTTTCATATCAACAAGAACAACTTCAGTACATAATAAAAACATGTACATCAGACAAAGCAGAGATGATATTTGTGATGAATCGAGGCGGCTCGCATAATGCACAAAGGTATATCAGTCAGAGTACACATGGCAGGTAAATGTATTGGTAAGAATAATAACAACCCTTGGATAGTGGATTCAGGAGCCACAAATCATATGATTAAAGATAAAAATATGATAGAAATAGTTAATTTGTCAGAAAATTCAGGGCATGTTCAACTACCAACTGGAGGCACTGCTTCAATCACTCACACTGGAGATTGCAGGTTAACATGTGGTGAACTTATAAAGCATGTGCTTTGTGTACTAAGTTTCCAGTTTAACTTGCTTTCAGTATCCAAATTAACTAAGGAATTGAATTGTAGTGCAAGATTTTTCCCTTATTTCTTTGTGCTACAGGATTTCTTCACTGGGAAGGTGAAGGATATTGGTAGAGAGGTGGATGGTCTTTATATTTTGGAGTCTGTAGAGAGGCAGAACAGATGGATGAGAGCACAGTCACATATGGCATCAACCAGTGCAGATGAATTAAAGGCAGATTTATGGCACAGAAGATTAGGACATGTGCCAATGAATATACTTAAAAAAATAAGTGCTTTAAAAAATAAAGCTACTTTACAGTTCAACAATGCGATGTGTGTCCTATGGCACGGCAAACTAGATTACATTTTCCTACTAGCAAGAGTATGGCTGATTTACCTTTTGAGTTGTTGCACATTGATGTTTGGGGACCATATAGGGTCCCTACATATACAGGAATGAGATATTTCTTAACTGTGGTTGATAATTGTACTACATGGACATGAGTGTTTCTTCTACATATTAAATCTGATGTTGCTACTATGCTTAAAGAACTATGTCTGATGATTAAGACACAATTTAATGTATTTGTTAAATGTGTAAGGTCTGATAATGGTTCAGAGTTTGTTAACATTTCTTGCAAGGATTTATTTACACAACTAGGGATTATACATCAGTGTTCATGTCCTTATAGTCCTCAACAGAATGGAGTAGTGGAGAGGAGACATAGACACATTCTAGAAATTACAAGAGCAATCAAATTTCAAAGTAAACTTTCTACTAGATTCTGGGGAGACTGTGTAGAAGCTGCAGTGTACATCATTAACAGAATGCCTTCTGTGGTGATAGGAAACATCTCACCATTTGAGAAACATTATAAAAGGGCTTCAGTTCTATCTCACCTAAGAGTGGTTGTATGTCTTTGCTATCCAACTAACTTAGTGAAGGAAGATAAATTTGATACTAGAGCTACAAAGGAAGTGATGCTTGGATATTCAACCAAGTAGAAGGGATACAAATTATTAAATCTAACTACTAATGTTATATTTGTTAGCAGGGATGTCACATTCTATGAAGATATATTTCCATTCCATCAGGAGAGGACTGATCCAGACAACATGCATACTTCAGACATCAAGGAAGGTCCAGGTCCAGTTGATACAAATGAGAGAGCAAATGGAAATATTCTTTAGCAAGTTCAGCAGATTTAATGGAGAATGCAGAATAGAAGTTATTGAGCATGATGGAACCACTGTGGAGGATCAACATGATGAAGATCAGGATTACAACCTTGAATCCATTTCTTCTCCATTGAGAAGATCAGATAGAAACAGGAAGCAGCCTGCTTGGATGAAGAATTTCATACAACCTGGTGAAGGAAGTAGACAAGCTCAGTCTTGCTTATATCCTATGTCAGACAGTCTCAACTACACTAGGTTGGCAGTAGGATACCAATGTTTTCTTGCTAGAATTGAAGTTGAACATGAACCAACTTCATATTCTAAAGTTGTGAAGGATAACAGGTGGATTGATGCTATGAAGGTTGAGATGCATGCTCTAGAAGATAATCACACCTGGAAAATAACTTATCTACCCAACAATAAAATGGCCATTGGGTTGAAGTGGGTCTACAAGATCAAATACAAGACAAATGATGGAAAGGTTCAAAGCAAGGCTAGTAGCCAAATGTTATAATCAAAATGAAGGAGTGGATTATCAAGATATGTTTTCACCAGTTGCAAAGATGATGACTGTTAGAGCAGTTATCTCAGTTGCTGCCTCAAAAGGTTGATCAATATATCAAATGGATGTATACAATGCATTCTTGCAAGGTGATCTTAATGAGGAGATGTATATGAATATTCCACAAGGTTTTGATCATAAGCAAGGAAGAATGGGTTGAAGCAAGCCTCGAGGTAATGGAATATAAAACTAACCACTGCCTTGAAGGATTCAGGATTTATTCAAAGCATCTGGATTATTCTCTTCTCACTAAAAGGGTTGAGGACAAGATTGTGGTGGTTCTGATTTATGTCGATGACCTCCTTATCAGTGGTAATTATGATGAGCTTCTTAAGGACTGTAAACTGACTCTTCAACAGAGCTTTAAGATCAAAGATCTGGGTGCCTTGCGATATTTTTTGGGTTTTGAATTTGCTAGAAATGACAGTGTCATAGTAATGCATCAGAGGAAATATGACGTGGAGTTGATATCAGATCTTGGATTGTCAGCTGGGAAGGCAGTGAGGTTACCAATGGAGATCAATGTCAAGCTGACATCCCATGTGTATGATGAGCAAATTAAGGGAGAAGCAACAAAGACTGTTGATCCATTGTTGGAGGATTCAACTTGTTATCAGAGGTTGATAGAAAGGTTGATGTACTTGACCAATACCAGACATTTCATTTGTTGTCCAATATTTAAGTCGGTTCATGCAAGCACCTAAGACATCTCACCTTCTAGCTGCATATCGAGTGGTTAGATATGTCAAGAATACACCAGGACTGGATATTTTTATGGCTGCAGGAGACACTAACACTCTTACTGCTTATTGTGATGCTGATTGGGCCTCTTGCCTAAACACTAGAAGATACATTACTGGTTACTTGATGTTTTTTGGGTCTTCACTCATATCATGGAAGTCCAAGCATTATCTTGTCATGGCTCACCGAAGTCGAGCACGTAAGACTGGCTTCTCGCAGTAAATAGTATGGTTGTTTGGATTATTCTCTGAATTACATGTTTCTATTCAACTCCCTGTATCTATACTGATACCAAGTCTGCTATACAAATAGCAGCCAATTCGGTCTTTCATGAGAGGCCCAAGCACATCGACATCGACTGTCACTTTATCCGAGAGAAATTGCAACAAGGAATGATTTCAACTGTATATCTCTTTACTGAAGAGCAGCCAACATATATTCCCACAAAGAGTTTGAGCCAAACAAGGCATGATTACTTATCATCCAAGCTAGGACTTAAAAACATGTTTGCAGGTCCTAGCTTAAGGCGGTGTATTGAAGATATACACTAGATATACATTAGTTATATACATTGCATATCATTACGTTATTTGTTAGTTGTTATGTTTATTGTGGTTATATTTGTAATAGTGGTTAAGTAGTGGTTTGGCTAGTAATGCAAGTGGATTGAGTAGTGGTTAGCAATGAAAGACTACTAGTATAAATACATATGTTTGTAGACTGAATGAATATTAGAGAAAAGCTTGGACAAAATCTTCTTTCTTCTTCCTTCTCTCTTTTCTTCTCTGTTCGATATTCTTCTGTCTACAATGATCATGCAAGCATAATTGAGCTTGGATTAAGGATTGTAACAGTGTTGTCACTCCCCTCCTTTGTTCTTGAGTTTGTTTTTCTACTCCAATCATTTTAATTATATATGACGATAACACAACTCTTTGCAATATAGTAAATAAATATTGATTTATTTTATATTGTTGAAACAATAGATTTAGGAATCTTAATGGGAGAGAAGCTAGTATATGACACAAACAAAGAGAAAAGTTTGACTCGTATATACTTTTTTCACCACATCTTTGCTTAGAAATATCAATTGAAATACATATCTATCTATTTATATAATAAGTAATAGAATATTTCTCAATATTCTTTCCTATGGAGACTTCCTAACCTCAAAATTCGAATGATTTGCCTCAAAATGGCAAGGATACGAGTTTGCCCTCTATGCCCGGAAGTGTCGATACAGCTTGGAATCTTGATCGAAGTTCGGGTGAAAATCAATTTGATGAACACCGGTTGCGGGATGCACATGATGTTCCCAATACAACAAAGGTGGGAAATAGAGATTTTAATCAAGTCAGGACCTTTGTCGAGGCAGCACGAGGGGGGTCTAAAACTCCTTTCGCCCCGGTCCTTTAAGTGCTATGGGTGTCGAAAATTCGCCGAGTGTGTACATGCAAGCACCACTTTGTGCGGATAATGATGGATGGCAAGAGGTTACTTCAAGGAAGAATTTTATCAAGAACAAAGCCAAGCAGCAAGTTTGAGAAGTGAAAAGAGTATTTCAACCTTCCAAGATTGAGTTTATGATTTAATCCCCTCAGAACGCCACCATGAGTAACGCCCGCCCCTCCTCTCTTTCATTTCTTGTTTATGCTTACGCTGAGGATCGAGAACCTCAACGATCGATCGTAGCTCCCTGTTTTTCTTTTTAGTAATAATATTTGCATTTACAAAAAAATCAGATATCTCTCTTATTTTAGATATAATTATAATTCTTTTGTAATAACGTTAATTATATACCTATTTAGTATTAAATTAAAAATTAGTCAAACCGTATATATATCGTACAACATTCATCAATAAAAATCAAGGAACATATTGTCACGACCAGGCCAGGGCATCGTAACCTACCGGTACTGCCGTATACATCGTCAGAGAATAGCGGAACATACATAACACATAACTTATAAAAAGGTAAACATCATTGGCCAGCCGATAAGGCTGCCTTCCATAAAACATACTTAAACAAAAGTATGGCAAGATAATCGTTCTTATAGCCCAAAACACATGTGATTGGGGTGTACAAAAGCAGAGGGCCGAATGGACCGGACCGGAATGGACCGGACCGGTCCGGACCGGTGGATTCCGGTCCGGTCCTCGGTCCGTCAAAATGGTGGATTCCGGTTTTCCGGTCCGGTCCGGGTAAAAACCGGAATTTTCCGGTCCGGACCGGAATGGACCGGTTTTTTTTTTTTTTTTATAAATTGAATTTCCAATATTGAAATTGACATTCCCGGATGCGGTGCCACGCAATTTTTACGTTGAAATCAATTGTACATCGCGAGATATTTAGATTTGAAAAGGGGAAAAACGTAACGATTTGGGGGAAAAGTGAAATTGAGGGGCAAGATGGACGTTTTTGGAGAAATCGGAGGAATCAAACCGCTTACGCAGTTTGGCCGCCCCCGTATCGAAAAAATACGCGAAATCAAAAAACAAATTAGGTAAAACGGACGTCCGAGCGCAAAGTTATGACCGTATAAAGTTTGATCAATTTACAACCTATATTAGATATGTCAATACGTCCGGGCTGGCGGGGGGGCTGGCGGGGGACTGGCTGGGTGGATGGGGCCTGGCGGGGTGGTGGCTGGGGACTGGGCAAATCATTCGGTCCATTCGGTCCGTAACTGTAATTCGGCCTTCTGGCCTTGATCTTGGTCCGGTTTAACCTTTGGCACCCCTAGTTTGGGAATGTCCAAATTCCAAATAGAAAATAAAAATATAAATGTGGTGTGTAACTTTAATTAATGAGTAGTTCAAGAGTTAGTATACGAACCAAGTACATTTGGTGATTTTCTTTAAGTTAATCATATTAATGAAATAAAGTTTATCAAGGATAAGGAAAAAACAAACATATTTAATGAGATTGATAAACGAACACATTCTTAAAAATTTATAATTTATAAATTGCATTTAACAAAAAAAAAAAAAAAAAAATTCACCGGCCCAACCGGGCCAGGACTGAATTTTTCGGTCAGCACCGGACCGGACGAATATTCGGTCGGTCCTCGCCCGTAAATTCTCGATTCCTGCCGGTCCATTCGGTTCGGTCGGCCCGGCCCGGCTCGGGCGGTGAACACCCTATACGTGATCATGCACTCTAGAGATAACAATCGTGGCGGACGGGGCCGCCATACCCGAATGTACAAAATACCTATAGCATCGGGAATATCCGTACAATAAACAAGCTTAGGAGAATGGAGCTTCGACAGGAACGGTGATCAGAACGAGGATCCACACCGCTTACCTTACCTGCAGATTTAACGCAACCCCAGGAAGGGTCAATACACAATATGTATCAAGTATGTAAAGTCGAAAATCCGTAATAATGATATCATAAGTCTAAAAATAACCGAGTCATGGAAGACAAACAAAATACCTTTTCAGTGCCTTACTAACATAGAGTGACAAGTGTGTATAATCGCATAAAATAGGGGCCTCATGATCAAAACAGGTACCTCGCCGTAGATCAATAAGCACCCTACTCTCGGGACTATTTCACCGCGATAGGCCCCGTGGACCCGCGTAGGTATTATTCGCCGCATAAGTCCATGGGACTCGACTTACCCGTGATATCTGGGTAGTAATCCTCGGATGGTATAACGATCTTGGGGACTTACCTCGCCGGATATACTCTTACCTGCTGGCGGATGGTATAACGATCTTGGGACTTACCGCCGGATATACTCTTACACTGGAGAAGGTGGTATGACGATCTTGGGGCTTGCCCCTCAGACATACTCTTACCCTGGAGAAGGTGGTATAACGATCTTGGGGCTTGCCGCCGGATATACTCTTACCACAGCTCAACGTCATCATATCATAATCATAAATAAGTTAAGAAAACTTGTAACTTCTTATTAGTCTTGTTCATATACCCTCTCATTTTAGTTTACTTAAGGCACTTAATCATATATTTAATAAAAGAAAACCGGGAATTTAACCCAAGTACTACATACTTCAACTCTTTTAGAAGTGACTCTTTTTCATACATAAAACCTTTGGGCAATTGATGCCTTAAAATCAATTTGTCTTTCATAAATCAAATCATTTGTCCTTACTTGTCTTACTTAGAGTAAACCTCTTCTCATTAATCTTTTATAAAGCTAATAAACCAACTTCTCATAAAGTTGTTATATTAACCCTTCACTTTAGTAAAATCACACTTTTCCCCTAACCAAGGGACTTATACATTCTTAAAACGAAACAAGTCTTTATATACTTAAAACAAGTAAGAATACCAAATCTTGACGTCTCGTACTACATTGTTACATCTATTCATGCTCGAGATAGAAAGCTCCACATACCTCTTCGGTCAATCCACTTGCTAAGTCCAACTACCGCAAGTAATATGTCAACCTATAATAACCATAATGCGTTTATTAACCTCTAATTTCAATGTAGAAATAATCTAAGTTCAAAGCCCCTAATTCTATGGAAAATCGGCATTTCCTTTGTTTCTACATACTTTGCCACCTTCCTCAAGGCCGAATTCAACATCCAAATGCCACATTTAAGGCTCAACAATCCAAACATATTAAAGGGGATTACACACCTAAACTTGGGTGTGTAAAATTCTGCCCCAAAAGGTACAACAATTCACTTAACAATTCTAAAGTAGTTTTTAGGCTACAACATGCTCATAATATCTTTTTAGCCAATTCTTTCATATCCAAACCACATTTCTTACATGCAAGGATTCTAAGTGCATTATTTACTACTACATATCCCTTCTTCTTCACATGCAACATTAATAACTAAACCACAAGAGAAGAAATGTTACCTTAAGCCTTAGCCAAACTTATTCCAACAACTTTGCTAGCCTCCTTTCCAAGAACACCACCACAATAACACTAACAAGCTAGCCACAAGCTTCCTTCTTGTTCTTAACTTTTCAGATTTCTCTTAGGCTTGAATTCCTCTTAGAATTTTAGAGAGAAATGGGAGCTTAGGCTTAGAGAGAGAGAGAGATTGAAAGATGACCAAGTCTTCAAGACTTGGTCAATATAAGGCATGCAAGAAAATCAGATGGGGGGGGGGACACTTGTCACCCTCCCATGACCTTTTTAAAAGAGAAAATCAGATTTTCCTAAGTTTTTCCGCCTGGAATCCCGCCTTGGCGCCGCGGCGCTGAAACCTCTGCGGACTCTCGGAACTTCCGGCGCTGCGCTGTCTGGCGCCGCGAGCTGCAACTTCAGCGACCCGCATTTCCGGCGCGCTGCCGTGATCCGGCGCCGCGCCTGCATCCGCGCCGCGCCTCGCCGCTTTGTCCGAAACACATTTATGTCCGACTGCGCACTGAACTTGTAACTCTCATAACTTTCTACTCCGACGTCCTATCGACGAAAGGTTGGTTGCGTTGGAATCTAGACTCAACGAACTACGCCCTAGGTCTTTGAAACACTTAGGAACTCTCAATGTACCGGGTCATAACCCGCCTCAAAGTTGACTAAAACCCGTCCGGAACAATCCGTCAACCTATCCTTTGAAAATTTTAAGTCTTACATGCTTTCGTACGCTCTCATACGTAGGGTCAGAACTACGGGGTATTACACATATTCTTTTCTGATATCAGTAGCCTAAAACTACAAATCTTACCCTAGCCGTCGATACACTTTCTCGACCACCACATTTGTTTCATGTTGGCACCTAGCTCACGTCGGAACCCTAGCCGCCAACCTCCCTCGGCCGCCACCCCCTCTTTTCCCCACGACGAAACCCTAGTTTTTCCGTCCATTCTCCCTCTCTCTTCCTCCTAAATTTCCTCTTCCATGACTGATCAAACCAAATTTCATCATGCACTTGCGTAAACAACATTAAAAACTTCATCCATGTGACTCTTGAGATGGAAAAACATCAATACTCCTCGTGAACGGAGCTTTTTAAGATCCATTTTCGTATTTACGAAGTTATCGACTACATCATCCCTCCCACGCCGAAGTCCACAGACATACCATCGAATTCGACTTCTGATGATGTACTCTGGTCTCATTTAGATGCAGCCGTCCTTCAATGGATATACGACACAATCTCTAATGATCTGTTGCACACCATCATTGAGAGTGATGTCAGTGCCCGCCAAACGTGGGAACGTTTGAAAAGTATTTTTCACGACAACAAAACTCAACCAGCGTTATACCTTGGAAACCAGTTCAAGAACGTTAAGCAAGATGATTTCCCAAACGTGTCTACTTATTGTCAAGAACTCAAGATGTTTGCCGACCAACTCTCCAACGTCGGTGCATTAGTCACTAATCAGCGAGTAGTCATGCAACTTATTGCAAGTTTGAACGAATCCTATTATGGCATTGTCACCATCTTTCAGCAATGCACGATATTACCTCTGTTTTATTAGTCTCGTTCAAAGCTCATACTTGAGGAAACTCGGAAAATCAATCGCAGCACCACTCGGACCAACATTGCCGATACCGCCCTTACCATCACCATCGGGTCCTCCACGTGGTAGGACCTCCTGTTTCGACAACCAGAACTGTCGGTCAGAAGACCCGCAATAGTATGCTTCCTCCCGTAACAACCGTCGGAGCATGCAGTCCGGCAAGAGCTGCGACGAAGAAATTTCGGCAACAATAGTGGCGGGAAAGGGAAATCCCCGTCAACGGGAAATAGCCATCCATGGCAGCAGCCTCAGTCGGAAACAATCGTTCTACCTACCAAGGTGGAGGTAGGGTCTGTGTACACTCTACTCTCCTCAGGCTTCACGGTGTGAAATTACATTGGGTATGTTATTGTTGTATTTTCATATTATTCACATCAAACGATGTTCTACAAATTAATAAGATTGAATTTTGAACAACTTACAAAGACAACTTATGCAAAACAAAAAAGGTATTGGTTCTATTTTGTACATGAGACTAAGAAAGGAACACGTTTTGATTTTACTAACAAAAAATGTGTTGGTCTTAGTGTCCGTTTGGTTGGGCTTTTGAATTTATCAAAAGTGCTTTTGGAAGCAAAAATTGAAGTGTTTGGTTCAAAATCGAAAAGTGTTTTTGACTTCTAAAAACACTTTTGGCCTCTATTTCTAAAAGCTCAAATTTTGGACTTTTGGAAGTATAGGTTGATTTTGTCAATTTTTAAGCCAAAAACACTTTTTTTATTGGCAACCAAACACCTAACCATTTTTTGATAAAAACTCTACTTGAAAAACTCTACTTTTAAAAGCTCATTTTTAATAAGTTGTACCAAACAGACTATTATTCTCTTAAACAAATCTGAAAAATAAATCGGCCGTATTTGATTTCAATATTTATTTTCCAATTTGTTCTGTGCTCCTTTTAATTGTTGAATACTATTAATATGTTATTAATTCAAAGGGAAACTAAAGCAATAAAGATTGAACGGGTCAAGAAAGGTTTGTGTGATCAAAATAATGTAAGATACTCTATATAAATTATTGAATCAGAATGTTCATCAATTTCCATTTTCTGGTCAATATTGTGTTCTCGGTAATGATATTAAGACAAACAATTTTACCACATGAGAATTTGCTATTGAAGTTTAATCGTTATAGATTATGCAAAAATCAAGTTTTTCTAGGAGATTAAAATGTTAAAATTAGAGGAAAAGATCTAAGTGTTAATATATTTTTTAATATTCTAATATTTTAAAAAATGTCATTTTATGTATTTAATGACTACTTTTATGACATTAAGCGCGGATCAATTTACTAATTTTTTATAAGTATTACTTAGAGTAATTTGATATATCCTTCTTAAAAAAAATTAACTTATATATATTGATCGTGTGGTGGTGGAATTTAAAGAGTGCATATCTGAAGACATTAGAATGACTAGGTACACCGTACACATTAATATCATCGACCAATAAATAAGATATTGAAAATGTAGCTTTTAATTAGTTCTGGTCCCATAAATAAATGGCCATTGCACCATACAAGTATATAAAGTGTGCTAAATAAACACACCACTATATATTTATTTATTTTTATGACAGGGAATCACAGCCGCTATTTTTTTATAAGTGCGTTCTTAAGTAAGCGCCGGTTGCAATAATCTCAATCAAGAAGATGTTGACATGGAAAATCGAACTCGTGACCTTTTGATTTTGTGCTCTCCTACTCCAACAATTTAGCTACCCTTGCAGGTGTATATCTTTTTTATCGGATAGGAATAGGGAGGTGTGATCCACATTTATCGCCCACTTCAATTATTGAGTCATTGTATATTGTGTAATTCTTACTTGGCCATCACTAGCCAGAAGAGAAAAGTAGATAATTTCACTTTTTTTTAATCTCTTGTAGAATTTAGAGGTTTTGTTTTTTGTTTTATATAGGTAATTAATTTAGCTCCAACAACATGCATTTCGCTAACATCATCCAGCGTCTTTCTACTGTCAAGAATATTTATCATGATACTTTTAGAAAAATAACGGCTAAAAAATCTCTATTTTCTCATTAGTTTTCTATTGAAAAATATTCAGAGTCTATTTCCCATCGAATGTTGGTGGAAAAAATATAATAGTAGTGTTTTTACACGAAAAAATTATGAAATTTCTCAGCGTTTCAATGAGAATTTGTTTCACACTATGCGTTTTTTCAGTAAGCTTGTACGATGAGAATGAGGTGAAAAATTCATGTATCATAACACAAATTTCTCAGTAAATATCAATGGAAAAACCTTTATTGCTAGTAGTAACCGGCCTAACTAACGTCAATTTTTTAATCTAACTATATATGCTTTGATTTGTGTTTTTATGTACTTGCTTACGAAATTAGTAAGAAGAAGTTAACTATTATCTTAATGTACTTTTTAATACCTTTTTGGCTTTCATTTGATGAGTGGTTAGCTTTCTCGAAGGGAGCTATACGAGAAAAGTGCGACAACGCCGAAGAAAGGAGGATCAACCAACCTACAACCAAGGTAATTTAAATGAACATCCAAGAGCCAATATACACACCACTCACACTGACCCCCATCCAAATTACAATGTAGGAATAATAATTTTTATATTTCAATTTGTATATCTACTTTTTTTCCAGTAAGTTTTAAATTTCTATATCTAGTAAGTGTTTGATTCTAATATAACATACAGTATATATTAAAGACCGTAAGATATAAAAAATATTCTGATATATCTTGAATTCTGCGATTCCGCGCATTGGAGCTGAGAGAGAAATAACGTAAAATCGAAATCGAAAGAATTCTAGACCAGAACGGGTTCAGGCAGCTTAGCCTATGATTGGACAAGATTCTTTTTTTGTTCCTATATATATGGTCAAATCCACTTTCCATCGCTTCTTTTATACACATAATTAATTTAAAAGTATAGTGTCAAAAGGCCCCACCTCTATGGAAATATCGAGTTAATTCTATCCACTAATAGTGAGCATTATCTTAGTATTTACAACAAGTCATTTTTCATATATATATATATATATACCAAATCATAATCTGAAAAATAGAGTAATAATAACATAATATCATAATTGTAGTAATAACGTGAAGAGATTGTTTAGGTCAATATATATTGGAGAACTTAAATCCTGAAAATTCTCACTTTTATTCTTCTAAATAACTCCAAACTTTGCAGTTCTCGTTTATTTACTTCCACAAATTGCTCTCCACTCCCATATATTTGGGTCAATTTACAATAATGGCATCTTTAATTTATTTATATGTACGATTTTATATGCAAATCGAATGACATTATTGCACATCTTCTGCCAAAGCAAAAAAAAAAAACACAAGTCCATATGAAAAGGTACACATTGCATATTAAGGAGCTGCATAATCTTCAAAATCGATTAAAATATATTTGGGAGCCGTTTAAATTATTCATCCAAAGTATCATGTTTGAAAGCTTGAAGATTGTTTGGACCAAAATCGGAAGTATAGAAATTAAAACTTGATACAAGAGGCCATGGCCTCAATCTTGATTTCTCTCCCATAAAAGTTGTTGTTGTTTGGATAACGCTTATTCAGACTCAATTCATGCGCCATATCATACTAATTATCGTGAATACATACAATTTGAAATATTTTTAAATAATAAATTTTATTCACATATTATGCGGGCCATTGTTTTGAAGGGGAGCAACAACAGTAAACTAAAGACTAAAGTTATCTCCGTGTGATTCATAGGTCATGAATTCGAATTATGAAAGAAATCAATATTTATATTAGCGTAGATTATCTATATCACATATCTTGAGATGCAGTCCTTTCTCAAATCATATTAAAACAGGATAGTTTAAACAGCAGGCTGCCTTTTTTTTCTTTATTTGGTGCATAAATATGATTCAAGTATTCTTGGTTGATAATTGTGTATGAACTGAGAAGAAATAAATAAAACAGGATGTATACCAAAATTTTGATCATGGTTTTTTTTCTTCAATTTTTAAACTTTGGTGGGGAAAGCCAAAACGAGTGAAGGAAGCGAAGTCAAGGGTCTACAAGTAGTTGATAGTCAAAGCATCTAGGAGCTCAAATAAAGCATTCAAAGTCATGAGAAGGCCTTCACACGGTTAAACAAAAAGGATGCAATCATGAATCATCCCTACCATAAGTAGAGATTACGTAGGGATGTCATCGGATAAGATTTGGACCGAATCCTATAAGATTCAGATCTAGATTTATTTTTTATATTTGTATTCAGATCTGGATCCAGATTCATCGGGTCCATACAAATTATATTCAAATCCAGATCCATCGGATCCATAAAAATTATATTCAGATCTATCGGATCCACCGGATCGGATCTGAATCCACATCACAAAAAACAAAATTACAAGGGTCTAACTTTGAACTTTGATTGGGCCTAAGTTTCAAAACTTTAGCAATACACTGCATTACAATCCAAACCAATTTTTTTTCTTGGTGAATCTACAACCTAATACCTCTGTATATAGGACTATACTATCTACCCGAATTCGCGCTCTACAGGATCAATCTAATTTAAGTTAATATAATCATACTGAAATTACTATAATAGAGAAACTATACATTTAACATGTTGTTATACAAACATACTGGAATCTAATCTAAATTAATATAATCATCGGATTGGTTTTATGAATGTATAAATGTATAATGTATTTAATAAACAATGGATCCACGGATCGAATCTAGACTGGATACGGATCTCAAAGACAAGATCCATATCCAGATCTGATCCGTCATAAACGGATTCGGGTCCGATCCGGATCCGTCGGTCCAAATTTTGAAGATCCATATCTTATAAAATGGATCTGGATCCACCGGGTCCAGGATCCGTTGTCATCTCTATACGTAACGCTACAATGAGTGTGGACAAGAGATTATAATTTCAGAATTAAATTTAAGCTTATTTTATGTTTGGTAAGACTTTTTTCGTTCAGAATTAATAATCACGAAATTGTATATAATCTAATCTTGGTCTTATTTTAATATTCAGAATTAATAATTACGAAATTATATGTTATTCTAATGTAATAGAGTATTATTTTTATATCATATATGAGATAATTCGAAAATTAATAATCTCTGGATTAAACAACAAGATCTCTGTTCATTCTTCAAAAAAATTCCTCCAAAAAGTTCTTTAAGTAAGTCAAGGTTGAAAAAATAAAACTTTACCCATTTTATCTTAAGCTTAAATCAAACATATTCAATATCATACTCAATATGTCTCATTTCTAGTCTAAAGAATCAATCATTTGCTAATAGAAATATACCATTAAATAATTTTGTTGTTATTAGTTTCAATATTATAATTTAATATTATTAAAATCGGGATAATTTATAACCACACGACCCCTTATAGGTTATGGTATGAGTAAAAAATGGATCTGGTGTCTAACTCAACCCCAAAAGTTAGCTTTTAGGGTGAGGATTGTCCAAGTTCATATAAGGAGTTCATGTTCACATTCCATATCCGATGTGAGACTCTTAACACTCCATGCACACTCATACTTTGTTAACTGGAGCGTGAATAATATAATTTGGAGGCCCAACATAAGTGACCAAATAATTGGAATGTGTCTGGCTCTGATACCATGTAAAGAATAGATCTTGAGTATAACTCAATCTGAAAAGCTAGCTTGTAGGGTGAGGATTGTCCAAATTCATATAAGGAGTCCATGTTTTCATTCCATATCCAATGTGAGACTCTTAATAAGGTCTGGGCGTGCGGGAGAGTATTAAGAGTCCAACATCGAATATAGAATGTGAACATGAACTCCTTATATGGACTTGGACAATCTTCACCTTACAAACTAGTTTTTTGGGTTGAGTTAGGTCCAAGATTCATTCTTTACCATATGAATCGTTTCTGATAAATTTTTGAGTGTTCTTACCAACTTACCCCTAATCAATATCTAAAAAAGAAAAATTATTTACTCTTCATTCACTTTTACTTGTCAACTATTCCAAAAATAATTTTTCACTTTTACTTGTTACTCTTCGCATATCAAGAGAAGACAATTTTGTTTTCATCTTTACCTTTAATCTATTTACTATCAATACTTATTGAAATTATAAGTTAATTTTAGCTAATCAATACTTTGTATTGGGATTGACACACACATCTTTATTAAAGAGATATGATGAATTGAAAATGATATTAATATCTTTAAAAATTTAATGTTGAATCTTGAAACTTCATACTAGCTCTAATAGTTACCTATAGAAATTTGGTTTCAATTATAATTTTTTTTATTAATTAATAGAGGTATTGTAGTAAAATGTCTATATTAATCATTGTTTCTTAAAGAGCGTGAAAATTTTGAAAATGACAAGTAAAAGTGAACGAAAGGAGTAATTATTTTTTATTACGTAAATAAAGATAATTTTGGAATAAGAAAATCAATTTCTTCTTGAATCCTAAAACATCACTTATTTTAAAATAAAATTAAAAGTCTAAAACATTACTTATTATGAAACGGATGGAGTAAGACTAATGATATTATATATGATATGGATGGTAAGTAATTTTATAATCAAAATCATCTTAAGTCACTTTTAAAGTGGTTTTCAAGGCATAATAACTCTGTAAGATACATGAATAAACTTAACTAATTTTATTAAAAATAAAAAAATGATTTTACTAAGTAATTTTATTAAGTTGAGTTATCATTCGAGAATTAATTCATTATCTTTGATATATATATATATATATATATATATATATATATATATATATATATATATATATATATATATATTCATCCTCAGCTTCGTCGTTTTGTTCTGATAGTGACAGATATTCAGCAACAATAGAGAAGTGACAAACCTCTTGCCACCATCAAAGGATTGTGGAGCAGTGAAGTTGCTTCTTTTTTAATTAAATGTGATCGAGTCTTGAGAATGAAAAAATCTTTTATGGGAGCGCTTTCCCCGAATGAATCCTATGTGGCGATATAGAACACCAAATGAGAAAAAAATAAAGAATTCCTCTTGCCGTTTTCCAAATATAGTTGAGAGTGCATTGTGGACCCGACGGCCTCTCTCATGCCCCAAATAAATATAAATACTTCCTTCACTTTCAATTTATGTGAATTTTGGGAGTTTATGAAGTGGTTCTTTAATCCCGTTTTTTCTTATATTTTTTCTAAATTATTAAATTATAAATTATCATGACTTATTGACTTATAATATTTTTAATATAGTTTCTAAATATATAAATTTTATTTTTACAAACTTAAAAAATCTATTTCAAAATTTAAGATCAAAGTTATAAAATTTGATCATCATACTCCAAAAAGGTTCACATAAATTAAAACGAGGGAGTACTACCTATCTTCGCTCCTTTTGTTTGACACTTTAATTTAAAAATTATTCTAAATATTTATTACTTTTGTTTGTAGGGATTTCGTATTTCAGTTGGTGACTACCTAAACTTTCATCTTATTGGTGAGAATTCGAAGGTTATAATCCCTTTCCCTATTATATTTATATATATATAAAAGGGTACTCCTGTTGTATATAGCAAATTGAGAACGAGTGAATTCTTGACTTCTATCTTGGGTGAGGAGACATTTTGATTGAAAGAATGGGTACATTATTCATATTAATATGCTATGTAAGATATACTAATTAAATCAATTTATTAGAAGAGATCAATAAAAAAGGACAACTAAATATACTAGTGTTATGTTAATGATAACTATGTTCATAATTTTTTTTAAATAAGTAATTTCTTAAGATATGTGTATAAGCTAAAAATAACACTTATTATAAAATGAATGAAGTAATATATATTTTGTCAGGTTAGAAGCATGAAGCAAATCTCTTTTGACATACCCCAATTTTTTACGGGCAATAATTTTACTTACCAAAACCACTCGTGTATGGAGAAAAGCTAACTTTTCCAATACCCGCAAGGATAGCCAAGTTGGTGTAACAGTAGAGCGCGAGATCGCAATGTCACGAGTTTTATCCCCTGCATAAACTTTCTTGGTTGAGTCTGTCACACATGACTTGCCAAGTGTGGTTAATCGACTGACGTGGTTTGCAGGCTATTACATCAGGGGTTTACTCTGTGCGCACTCGAAAGAATAGCGCCGGCGGATTCCTTCGTCAACAAAAAAAAAAAAACTAACTTTTCCAATGACCCACCATGACCGTCCAATACTTAGTAACACAAATCCAACAGCCATAAATAGACCCCAACAAAGCCCCTCCACCAAGAATAGAAAACCCCCATTTATATCAGCAACGGCGGTTGAACCTAATTTTTAGATTCCAAGAACCAAGACATCTTTTCTTTCTTCACTACCGTACAAATTTTGACACGTGCCCTAGCTGATGCCGCCACCATTATCTCCGATCCCCCTAAGCTGGGCCCCCATTTTCAGCACACCATCTCCAACTTGCCTTTCGTCAAATTTTACATTTATATATTTACACTCACCCAATGGTATCACAAGATTAACCGTATTGATTCCTTTTTTTTTTAGAATAATTTATCATGACGTATTTGATTTTGTTATTTTTATTTTTATATTAATTTAATAAAATTATCCGGATCTAACCATTTATCTTATTTTTGTTTGTGCTTATATCTTTTCGTAAACAACCTCTATATTTATCAAGATAGAGATAATATTTGTGTATAATCTACCCTCTACATATCTGTTGTTGTATGCATAATTATAATTCGAGTCCTAACTTCGAGACACATGCATTTTGCTGAGGGCATGATCCTAAATAGGAAGATATTGAGTCGAAGATTGGAGTAGAAGATTAGTAGGTGGTCGAGCGTTATCTAATTATTATTATTATTATTATTATACTATTTTATTTTCAATTTTATTATTATATAATATATTTTTTACTTCGATCATCATATTATTTATTGTTGTTGCTATTCATTTTTTCGGTATGGCTTCTTCATTATTATTGTTCTTTTCATACCTAATTTGATACTTACTCTTTACTTGAGCCGAACGTCTATCACCTCTCTGCTCTTTTAGTAGTAAAGTCTGCATGTACATAACCCTCCCAAATTCACCTGCTAACTTACACTAGTGTTGAAATATAGTGAGTTTGTAGTTAGTTTGTTATGCATTGTAGTATAAATATGTGTGGCTACATTGTTGGAACTTAATAATACAGAAACTCTTTTCTTCTCCCCCAATTTACTCTCTTTCATTCCTTTTCTCCTTCTTTCTCTTCATCTAATTTCACAATTCTTCTTCAATCAATCAATTCTGCGCACAATCAACAAGCAAGATCCATAAATTATATATTTAACATGGTATTAAAGTCATGCTCAATTAATCTTCCGCATTTGATTCGCGATTCAATTCAAATTAAATAAATTAGTTATTGTGTTCATCTTTGAGTTTTCCAGTTTTTGATCCAATTTTACACTGCATATTACTCATTTTCAATTTTTAGTCCAAATTAGTACGAACTAGGATCATTATTGTTGTGATTTGTGATATTCCCAATCGCACTTGAAATTTCATCTCAATTTTGCACTTTCTGATGTTGCAATTTGTGAGATTGTCAATCGAGAAGAACACAAGTTGTTTTTCATTGATTTCAAGTGAATCGAGTGTTTCAATTCATTGATTTCAAG
Source organism: Przewalskia tangutica (assembly GCA_029844215.1). Taxonomy (NCBI): domain Eukaryota; kingdom Viridiplantae; phylum Streptophyta; class Magnoliopsida; order Solanales; family Solanaceae; genus Przewalskia; species Przewalskia tangutica. Next base: position 25,734,870 of record CM056723.1, read on the forward strand.
TGAATCGAGTGTGTATTTGAGATAAAGTGACAGTGTGATCGATTGCGAAACAAAACTGTTTGATCGATTGTTGCGACAACTATTTCGAGCTGAGTTGAAGCTAATCTCTAAGTAATTCAAGTTAAATTCAGTTGAGAATGGCGACTGCGGAAGAAATTGGAGCTGGGAGTTGACAACACTTATTTATGTTTTTAAACACTTGGTTGCTAGTTTGCTGCAATATGCCCTAATCTCAGTAACGTAGTTATTCATACAGCAATTTCAGAGATTAGAGCACATGAAATGTGTCAAAGATTTTCCAGCTTTCTCACATATAATGTTCAACTGATTATGAGATGCTATTTGTATAGATTAGGAACCTACATATATCTGGAATCTTCTAAATGAACTATAGTAGAAGTGGATTTTGTTCTGAATCAGCTATTGAGATTTTTGATCTGTGACGTACTGGTCGTATTTGGAATGTTACCAAACGTAACGTCGGTGTTGAAGTAAACAAGCAGGTTCGTAACAAAGTCTTGAAAACGAGGATCCATGTGAGGATTGAGCATGTTCAGCAGTCTCGACGCACTGAATCTATTTCTGAGGTGTTGTTTTTGTTCAATCTTCCTTTTGAAATTGAAAGACAATATTAGTTTTTTCTTTGAGTTGCATAAACAATAGATTGATGGAAGGATCGATGAATTTTCAGTTGCAAATCGATGAAGCGAGGATACTTCATCCAAGCAACTGGATTTCTGAGTTTTCACAGGTCAATCAACTATTCGATTGCATGTTTTCATTTGTTTAGCTCAGGAGAATCGAAGAATTTTTAGCCGGAATTGGACTAGAAATTGAGGAAGACTATTGCATATCCGAGCTTATTCTAAAAGCTTGCATAGGGACAATCGAGGGACTCTCTAGTCCGAGTGTGACTAGAAAACGAGTGGTTCTTGTTATCGTTTTGCATAGAAAAAATCGAGGGATTCTCTAGTCCGAGCGTGACTAGAGAACGAAGGGTTCTTCGTTGCATACTTGTGGGAGTTGTAGCTCCTGCTGTTAAATGTTAACGCTGTAACTGCTGGGATCATTACAGACGTCTGAAAAAGTATCAAAGAGCAGCTAAAAATGTCTCGAAAAAGGATTGATGGGGAAGGACCTGAGTAAGTTGGATATAACAAAACTGCATCCACTTTCACCAGAGGTTATTCTCGTCAGGCTACGATAAACATTGGTACCAGTAGCAGTCGGGAGTCCTCACAGAACCTACTATGTTATGAGCTTGTTTCAAATGGGAGTCTAGAGGTAAAAAGTGTTGTATATCTTGCCTGCAATTGATCTTTTAGGCTGGCATGACTTGGTTGGGATATTTTACTTCATTGGAGCTGCATTCTCAAGTACTACGATGATATTGCTTGTTACTAGAGTGTTTTGCTATTATTTCAAAGCTAGGACTACAATTTCTGTTTTTATTACCTAGCTTGAGGAGGTGTTGAAATATAGTGAATTAGTAGTTAGTTTGTTATGCATTGTAGTATAAATATGTGTGGGTACATGTTGGAACTTGATAATACAGAAACTCTTTTCTTCTCCCCCAATTCACTCTCTTCCATTCCTTTTCTCCTTCTTTCTCTTCATTTAATTTCGCAATTCTTCTTCAATCTGCGCACAATCAACAAGCAAGATCCGTAAATTATATATTTAACAACTAGATATTTAGTTGTCGTTCCGAACTCGGTGATATTTTGTTAACTATGAAAGAAAACAACTCACAGTTCCATAATCAAACTAATCAAAAGAAGCATATAAAATCACAATATTTAGACTCATTTGATCAAGTACAATCTTTAACAGATAAAGAACATTTAATACTCGTGTCAAAGTACTTCTAATATTAAGTGATTCTCGACCCGTCATGTCAATTCATATAAAAGTATTGACATTGCGATAAGATGGAATATTAGCACTAAAATTTAAACGATAGGGAAGTATCCATTATATTATAATGCTAAAGCTCCATTCCACATGTCGACAATTTGTTAAATATTTTAACCATAACTATACAATATATTCACATTTTAGATTACACAGGCTGAAAGAGACAATCAGAACTTATGTAGTATAAACAATTCAATAGCTAAAACCTACTATATCTAATAAGTAGTTCATCAAACTATAGTAGCTTATTTTCTAATCCCAACTTCTAACTTAACCATATTAGACTTTTCACATTTTCTTATTTCAACTTCCACCCCTCCAATTTATCATCATATCCTATTTGATCCTAACAACTATACACAATACCCCTCTCAAACACTAGTATTTGTGTGGGTTTTGGAGGAGGGTGCATTCTTGATAACTAGACTGTATTTGTATAGACATTATGCGTTTTAGATGTAATTTAAAGGACTGGTATGCAAAATACTAATATTCTATGAATAGTCCTCCTGTTGGGGCTCGATGAGGAATTCCCTTTCTACGCTTGGCCGTTTTGTAATTAACAGAAGTTGGAGGGGGCGTTGACGGAGTGAAACTTTGAATCTTGTTTCGCTGGCCATGCCCATGACTACTGCTACTACTGTATAAGTCATCAGATTCCGATGTAGTTACCGGCGACTTCTTCTTTTCCGGCGAATTATTTGACTTCTTCACGAAATTATTTGATGTCCCAACAATCTGTAAATTTAGGAAATTATAAAATTCCCATAAGGAAATACAATGAATGCAAGAAAAAGAAATTCATTATCAATCTCAAGAATTCCAACTTTCATTAAATTTCCCCAAATAATTCAATAATGCCAAAGACTTCCCATCAATTAATGGACCTTGAAATGTACGCAATAAAGAATTTTATGGGCATTTATTCAATGAAATTAAAAGTCAGCAATTCATTATTCAATGAAATTAAATGTAAGATTTTCTTTTTTGTACCTTGCAACCAAGAGAGCAAAATTTGAAGGAGTCAAGAAGACTCCTTTCACAAACTTCACAGGTATTTGTGACCCCTTTGCCTGGCCTAGGCTGTGGCCTTTCATTCAAGAAGACAACTTTAGCACTGTTGATAATGTATGTTTGGACTGATGAAATGTCTAAATACTTCTGTATTTCATTCACCCTTATCACATCATGGTAAGATGACCTCCTTATCTGTTACAACAACAACAAAAAACTCTGTTCAAAAAGTGAAACTACAAACATAGCATTTTAAGGACAATTTAGTACACATAGTATCCCGCGTTAACATGGTCGGGAAGGGTCGGGTTTGATATAAACAATTTCTCCTAACTTATAGATCACACGAATATAATTTTATCATTACTTCAGGGCTTCCTTTCAAACTTTTGAAAGAAAAGAAGAAAATGAATGGCTCACCTGAATGACACGATGGTCTTTGTGATGAGCTAAACAGAGAGAGCAAAGAGGGGCATTGATACAGTCAAGGCAATACATATTACATTCACTCTTGTGGGAATCAGCATGTAATTTGCATTGAACAAAGAACCGTTCCCTAAGCAATGACTTCAACCATGGAGGCCACCTATTGTCCACTTCATCAGGTCCCTAATATTACCCAAAAAATAAAAAAGTCAGCAAGAACATAGAAATTGAGTTTGAATGAATGAAACAGCATAGAGTGGATGAAATAGTACCATGATACGCCTGTTCTTAGGCTTGATTTCACGGATTGCGGTTTCTTGATTTTCGATCGCCAGTTTGATATACTTTTTCAGTAGTGTAACGCTCTGGGGTTTCTATATGGTAAAAGAGTGGCAATATGAGACAAGAGAAAATGTTGATTTGGGGAAGTGGAGGAGGTGAGATGATGGCTACTTGTAAAGACTTGGGATGACACTGTGACTTTTGGGGCTTCTACTTTTTTCTCTTTCTATTAAAATTCCTATAATATTGTTCACTAAATTTAAATTTATTAGGTATCACTGGAATTGACATAAATTTTAAAAAATTATAATTTAAAGTAAATTATAAATATTTATATAGTTATAAATTATTTTATATATAAAAATAAATTTAAAAATTAAATTATTTCTAATATAAAAAAGATAAGATTCTCTTTAAGATTAAAGAAAAGAGTGTTACTAAATTGGCATAGAGAAAGTACTTATTTCGTCTAAAAAAATGTTTTTTTTATTATATTTAAAGAAAATTGACATATTTTTATATATAGAAATAACTTGACTTTATGAGATGATTTACCGTTACACAAATATTTAAAATTTATTTTGAATCATACATTTCAAAAATCTTCCTTTATTTCTTAAATTTTATGTCAAATTAAACTAAATTATGACAATATATTTGGAACGGAGGGAGTAATATATTATTACCTCCATTCAATTTAACTTGTCTAAAATTCATTTGCAATTCTTTAAATAAACACTAGTAAAGTATTCATTTTACTTAACAATAATAACAAGAAGAACACGTAGCGGTGTAATTTCATAGGCAGAGTTTAGAAAGAATAGAAGGTATGTAGATATTATTTCTATCTTGTGGAGGTAAAGAATTTGTTTTCGATAAATTAAATTTATTTTACTTCTAATACTTTAATAAATTTATATGATAAAATATAATTTATGTTGTCTTAATTTGCTAAAGTAAATAAGTAGAATAAATATTTTCTTTTGGTTGTATTGCACAAATAAAAAGAAGTAAAGGGAGTACATAAATTTTCTTAATAAACGACAAAGAGACGATGAAAACTAAACTAAATACTTATCGTGTAAAAAAGACTTCCATAATTATGCTTTCGTGGAGGAAAAATTCCAGTGCTACGAGTTCAGGTACAAAATTTAGTTAAATATAATAGCGTTGTAATGTGCAAAAGATTAAAGATGTAACGAATATAATAAAACATCTGCCAGATTATATATGGTTGAGCGATATTCTTAATTAGCTTAATGCATATGCAGCCCCTTAAATTTGTTCGTTACCCCCCCCCCTCCTTTGGCACATCAATTAAGCATGTTCTTATCCGAAGCCCTAAATCAGTTGGTTTTGAAGGCAGAGGGTATCCTCATTGGGTGGTGTGGGAGAGAGCAGTAAGTTTGAAACCCTGGGTAACGCTCGCCCGCCTCTTGGGGAGCTCACACGCTGGCTTGCCAAGTGTGGTTTAACGCGGGGCGTGGTTTGCAGCTATTGCGTCGGTCGGGGTTTACCACGCGCGACTCAGCAGGGTGTACAAACAGATCGGGCCGGACGAACCGACCGGAATGGACGGACCGGTCGGACGGTGGTCCGGTCCTCTCCGTCAAAATGGTCGATTCCGTTTCCGTCCGGTCGAGTAAAAACCGGAATTTTCGGTCCGACCTAATGGACCGGATTTTTTTTTTTTTATAAATTGAATTTTCAATATTGAAATTGACATTCGGATGCGGTGCCACGCAATTTTTACGTTGAAATCTACTATACATCGCGAGATATTTAGATTTGAAAAGGGAAAAACGTAACGATTTGGGGGAAAAGTGAAATTGAGGGGCAAGATGGACGTTTTTGGAGAAATCGGAGGAATCAAACCGCTTACTCAGTTTGGCCGCCCCCGTATCGAAAAAATACGCGAAATAAAAAAAATTTAGGTAAAACGGACGTCCGAGCGCAAAGTTATGACCGTATAAAGTTTGATCAATTTACAACCTATATTTGATATGTCAATACGTCCGGGCTGGCGGGGGGGGGGCTGTCTGGGTGGATGGGGGCTGGCTGGGTGGTGGCTGGGGACTGGGCAAATCATTCGGTCCATTCGGTCCGAGTAACTGTAATTTCGGTCTTGGCCTTCTGCTTGTCCTGGTTTTAACCTTTGTGCACCCCTAGTTTGAGGAATGTCCAAATTCCAAATAGAAAATAAAAATATAAATGTGGTGTGTAACTTTAATTAATGAGTAGTTCATGAGTTCGTATACGAACCAAGTACATTGGTGATTTTCTTTAAGTTAATCATATTAATGAAATAAAATTTATTCAAGGCTAAGGAAAAAAAACAAACATATTTAATGAGATTGATAAACGAACACATTCTTAAAAATTTATAATTTATAAATTGCATTTAACAAAAAAAAAAAAAAAAAAAAAGACGGTCCAACCGGTCCAAAACCGGGACCGGACTGGAATTTTCGGTCGGGCCGGGACCGGACTGGAATATTCGTCGGTCCTCGCCCGAAATTTCTCGATTCGGTTCGGTCCATTCTTCGGTCGGTCGTCCGGTTACGGGCTCGATTGAACACCCCTACTCGAAAGAGCAGCGGCTGCGGGTTCCTTCGTCAACAAAAAAAAAAAAATTAAGCATGTTCCTATTAAATCCATGAACTCATCCTCAATTGTGTATATCAAACATAATTCGACTGACTTGATATAAATTATGAATTTCATTTTTTAGACCTGCGCGTGAATTCAACTGCATCCGACGTGAAAAATTCTACAAATTAAAACAACTCACTAATTTTAATTATACACATCAATTCACACGAGTCTAAAAATACATCAGACCATGTTCATTTGTGCATATAATGAAATTTGATTTCAATTCGTGTGATAAATAAATACAGAGAATTAGTGTAATAGACCAATATTGAGGAAAGGAATGATGATGTCTTAGCAATGGCGGTCAGCAGGGGACCGGACCACTGAACCCTTAGCAGGATTGGGCCGCTCGGTAGTGGTTTGTGTCATGCCTTATGCCAACGAGCAGTGGCCCATCTCGGCCCCTGTATCTCCTCTTAAAATTAGGCTACTGGACAGAACAGACCCAATGGACAAAACATGCGACAGGCTGGCCTGCTTGGGCCTCGGCCTCAGCATGCGTTCGCTGTTACGGGCCCAACAATAGTAGTCCCGACCCACACGAATATCGAGGCAGCAATGCATACATTTGGATTAAATCCCTCTGATGCAAATTGATATATGGACACCGGTGCTACTTCTTACATGATGTCTGCACCAGGTAATCTCTCGTCTTATTTCAATTTGAGCAAAAATCATGATATAATTATTGGTAATGGTAATTCAATTCCAATTCGTGATTATGGTCACACAAATTTATATCCCCGAACCCACCTTTAGCCTTGAAAAATATCCTTCATGCCCCTCACTTAATTAAAATTTGGTGTTTGTTCGAAAATTTACATCTGATAATTGAGTTTCTGTTGACGTTGACCCTTTTGGATACTCTGTGAAGAATTTCACGACGGGGATATCTTTAATGAGATGTCGGGGATACCTTTAATGAGATGTAATAGTCATGGCGAGCTCTATCCAATCACCTCCACCACCACTACTACTACTAATCACGTCACACCATCAACGTTTGCCGCTTTAGCATCTTCCTTGGGGCATGCGCATTTGGGTCATCCGGGAGATTCTATTCTTTCCTCTTTTAAAAATAATAATTTTATTGAGTGTGATAGTACACATAGTACTAATGTTTGTCCTTCTTGTCCGCTTTGGAAATATGTTATTATATGTTAATTTTGGATGATTATTTTAATTTTGTGTGGACCTTTCCGTAGTCTAAAATGTCTCAAATTTATTTCACATTCCTATCGTTTATAGCATTCATCCGTACCCAATTTGAACGGAAAATTAAAAACATTCAATGTGATAATGGAATGGAATTTGATAATAGGTCGTTTAGGTAATTTTGTAACGCTAATGACATATCTTTTCGATTTTCTTGTCCTCATACGTCCTCACAAAATGGGAAAACCAAAAATTCGTACAATTAATAATATTATTCGGACATTACTAACTCGTGCTTCATTACCACCTTTATTTTGACATCATGCATTACAAATGACTACTTACCTTCTTAATATACTCCATATCAAAGAATTAGCATACCAATCTCCACTAAAATTTATTTATCATAAATATCCTACGTATTCTCATCTTAGGGTGTTTTGAGTGTTTGTGCTATCCTCTCTTTCCATCAACTACAATAACAAACTTCAAGCCCGTTCTACCGATTGTGTATTTTTGGGTTATCCGTCTAATGTTACAAATGTTTTGATTTATCCTCTAATAAAATCATAATTAGTTGTCATGTCATTTTTTATGAAACCCAATTTCCATTTGTTAAATTGTATAATTACATGTCTAATTCTTATAATGTTTTTTATGATGGACTCTCATCGTATGTGGTATACCATTGGGCTCGGTTCACACACCATTCTCCAGACCACTGCTCTTCCACAATTCTGCTAGTAGGCCCACTGCTTGACCATGTTCACGATCTGCTAACAGGCCCACTGCCTGCTGGCCCAATTCCGTCTCCTAGAGTATCTTGGTCAGTAGGCCCACTGTATGCTGACCTAATTTCTACATCACATTTCTCTCGACCAGCAGGCCTACTGCCTTGGTCCATCTCCGTCAGTCCAATTCTGTGACGTCCCCACACCTTCCATTCCGAGTCAAGGGTACATTACTCGTAGCCAACATGGTATCTTTATATCGAAACATCATTTTAATCTAAGTTCTAATGTCACTAAATCACACATTTCACGTAACCCCGTGTCTGCCTTTCATGGCCCGAATTGAAAAATGGCCATGAACAATGCATATAATGCTCTTATTGAAAATAAGACGTGGGAGTTGGTGCCCCGTCCGCCTGGTGTTAATGTAATTCATTCTATGTGAATTTTACTCATAAACAAATATGACATTTGTTTTGAGAGGCATAAGGTGCGCCTTGTAGGTGATGGCAAAACTCAACAGATTGATGTGGATTGTGGAGAGACATTTAGTCGGGTGGTCAAACCGGCTACCGTTCGCACTGTTCTCAGTCTGGCTTTCTCGAAATCATGACCCATTCATCAGCTAGATGTGAAAAAAAATACTTTCTTACACGGTGATCTCAAGAAAATAGTATACATGCATCAACCCTTGAGTTTCAGGGACTCCGATCATCCTAACAATGTCTGTTTGTTGAAGAAGTCCTTATATGGGCTCAAACAGGACCCTCGGGCTTGGTATAAAAGGTTTGCAGATTATGTGTCTACTATTGAGTTTTGTCACAGCAGGTTCGATCATTCTCTGTTCATCTATCGTCGTGGTACTTCTATGTCATACATTCTGTTATATGTGGATGATATTATATTGACTGCCTCATCTGATAAAATACGTCAGTCTATCATGTCTCTTCTCAGCTCCGAATTTGCTACGAAAACTTGGGGCCTTTGAGTTATTTTTTTTGTATAATTGTAACTCGTCATGCAGGTGGTCTATTTCTAGCTGTAAGTCATCTCCTACTATGGTTGACACTAAACTGAAGCTGAGTGCTAATTCTAGCACACCTTACGATGACCCTTCTCACTATCGCAGTCGTGAAGATCAGTATCTTACATTCACGAGGCCCGATATTACTTATGAAATGCAATATGTGTGTTTATTTATGCATGATCCGAGGGACGAACACAAACTAGCTCGCAAACGCACTATGTGTTATGATCGGTGTATTTTATATACACCTTTTGAGTCATTTTTAGTTAGTCTTTTGCCCAATTTTGTACAAATATGTGTCGTGTTAGGATAAATTTTCTTTCTTTTTAGTCACAACGGTTTAAAGTGGCACATTGGTGAGAAGGAGCGAAAAGAGGGCAGAAACAGAGGTTCCAGAGCTCAAAAAGCTGAAAAATTGGCAAACCGGACGAGAAACAGGGCGGCGCCGCGGCGCCAGACCATCAGCAGAAGCAGAGCCACGACGCCCAAGAAGCAGAGAGCCGCAGAAGTTACGATGCCGCGGCGCCGATTGCAGGGCCGCAGCGCCAAAGCGGGAATATTGCCAAATCCGAATTGGAATGGGCCAAGGCCAAGAAAGAAAAGGTTTGAGACATTTTTGAGGTTATAAAAAGGGACCTTTTAGGTCAGATTTTGGGGGTTCCACACTTGACAATTCATCACAACTTGGAAATCAAGATTGGAGACTTACTTTTGTGTAATTTCTTGTTCTTTATTTTATTTCTTTTTGTCTATGTTGGATATTAGTTTAGTTCTTGGCGTGTCTATGACTAGGAACTAACTTAATTTAGGGCTTTTCTTGTCGAATCGCTTGAACCTCATTCTTATGAATTAATGCATGTTTTGGTTTCTTCTTATTATTGTTGAGATTTATTCAATAATTGTTTTGATTGCTTGGTAATTAATTGATCACTAATTATCATAACTTATATGATTTCTAATCGAAAGCCGAAAGGGGAGATTGTGAATATGCTATAGTTGAATAAACATAGGTTTAAATCGTGGACGAAAGTACCCCGATACTTGTGTAGCTTAATAGGTTATTGCTCTTAATCCTCCTTTGTAGTCAATCTTGTCATCGAAAGATAGAAGGGTTCTACATTGGGGTTGAGTGTTTATATTACCTTAATAGGAGTATAAAACGGCTTAGTTAACCTGCTATCTCAAAATAGAAGAAGAACTATAATTATTTGCATTAACGAGTAAAGCGAGCGGATAGTTTAGGAGATTTGGAAGCCCTATTTCCACCATATCTGAAGTAAAGTAAAGTAAATTAGTTAGCATCTATAATCATAGCTATAAACAATTCATCAAATTATCGGTTACCAAATATATACCACAGAATAGAGGTTGATAATTGGACACTAATCTCTGAGAACGATAACTCGGGCTTCTAGACTATATTACTTGTCACGACTCGTGCACTTGCGTTTAGTGTGTGCATAAATCGCGCATCAAGTTTTTGGCGCCGTTGCCGGGGATTGACGTAGTTCAATATCATTCTATCTATTCCTTATTTCTAATTTGATTTTTCTTTTTCTTTTTATTATTATATTTTTTTTTGTGAAACCGTGCGTCGTGATCCGTTTGTTGATTTTGATCTGTTGCAGACATCTAGTTTATGCGAAGGAGAAGAGGAGCAGATACACTTGTTCCATTCAAACCGGAGATTGAAAAGACATGCAAGAAGAACCGGAGAAACAAACGAATCTTGGCCTTAATAGCAATGAGAGACTTGCAGAATAACAATGAGATGAACGAAGGGTTAGGTGATCACCAACCTAACCAGAGGATGCCCCGGAGGTTACCAATGGATGTGGAAGAAAGGGTCGAGTCCAGTGGCGAAGCTTGGGAGATTATATGATGCCAGGTGAATGGAGCACATCTTGCATCGGGCTCCCAAGAATAGGAGCAAATAATTTGAAATCAAGCTCGCTATCACGAGTATGGTGCATATCTGATTCAATTCAGAGGGTTGCCATCTGAAGATCCTCATATGCACATAGCAAATTTCTTGGAGCTGTGCGCAACTTTCAAGTATAATGGCGTTACTGACGCCGCCATCCGATTGAGGCTCTTTCCTTTCTCACTCAGGGATAGAGCAAAAGTTTGGTTGAATTCCGCCATGATTCTATCTTCACATGGCGGAGTTGGCAAAAGTTCTTGGCAAAGTTCTTTCCAGCCAAAGCCGCTGAGAGGAGAGTTGAACAATTTTTACCAGGCTGATGGAGAGTCACTCTATGAGGCTTGAGAGAGATTTAAAGATTTGCAGAGAAAGTGTCCACATCATAACATTGAGCTGTGGAATTTGGTCCATATTTTCTACAATGGGCTAAGTGGGACCACAAGAACCATCATTGACGCAGCAGCAGGTGGAACCTTTATGAAGAAGACATCACATGATACCCATGATTTGCTAGAAGACATGGCCACCAATAACCATGTGACACATGATAGAGGGGTAAGTGGAAGGATAACGATAGGAGTTCATGAGATCGATGCTATCACAACGTTAAATGCACAGGTTGCTCTCTTGACCAAGCAACTACAGCAGAACACAGTGTCAGTGAATACAGTTCAGATGCCATTGAGTTGTGAGATGTGTGGGGGTCCTCATACCTTTGATAGGTGCCCATCACCAGACCCCAACAACATCCCGATTAAGCAAGCAGAGTGTCAGGCAGTGGGGAATTACCAAAGGCCCCAGAACAACCCCTATTCAAATACTTACAATCCAGGGTGGAGGAATCACCCTAACTTTTTATGGAGGGGTGATCAAGGGCAACAGAACCAGTTCCGAGGCCAATACCAAAACCAAAGAACCATTTAACTGTGCCTCACCTTCCCAACGATTCAAGACACGCTCGCAAGAAAAGCGACGGCAATTGCGAGCAGCTTTGTTGACACTCACGAATTCACAAACCCAGTTCATGGCAGAGACAAGATCCTCTATCAGGAACTTGGAGACGCAGGTGGGACAGCTAGCAAAGATGGCGAATAACAGGCCACAGGGCACTCTTCCTAGTAATACAAATATGAATCCCAAAGAGCAGTGCCAGACGGTGCAGCTGAGAAGTGGGAAGCAGCTAGAAAAGTCTACACCTCAGCCTGTGGTAGAACAGAGAGTTGAGCTTAGAGTAGATGCAGAGAAGGAGGGGTTACTGAGGACCGCCCTATGTTAGAGAAAGCTCCAACAGTCCCAGTGAGGGAATACACAGAGAAGATTCCTTACCCTCAGAGGTTGCAAAGGAAAGCAGTTGATAAACAATTCTCCAAGTTCTTGGAGATATTTAGAAAGTTGCACATTAACATCCCTTTCATTGAGGCGTTGAAGCAAATGCCTACTCATTTCAAATTTATGAAGGAAATCCTTGGGAAGAAGAAGAAGCTAGCTGAGTACGAGACAGTGACATTGACACAGGAATACAGTGCCATCTTGCAGAAGAAACTGCCCCCAAGCTTAAGGATCCAGGGAGTTTCACATTGCCCTGCACAATTGGTAGGGTGACATGTAACAGAGCCCTGTATGATTTGGGGGCCAGCATAAATCTCATGCCCCTATCCGTTTTCAAAAGGTTGGGTTTGGGTGAAGCCAAACCAACCACTGTGAGCTTGCAGCTAGCGGATAGGACATTGGTGCATCCCAGGGGAATAATTGAAGACGTATTGGTTAAGGTGGGAAAATTCTTCTTTCCTGCAGACTTCCTCATCCTTGATATGGAGGAAGATGATGAAATCCCTATCATCTTGGGAAGACCATTCTTGACAACTGGGAGAGCCGTGATTGATGTGGAAAAAGGCGAGCTGAAACTCAGAGTTGAGGAAAAAGAGATGGTGTTCAAGGTGTTTAAACACACCGTTGAACCCCGCCATAAGATGTTTTTCAACAAGACCGTGAACACATCGATTGAGCGACAAAGCCAAAGCAAGGAAAATCAGTCACAAGACAAAGTGAGCAACGCTAAACCTTCTCTTGAGAAAAAGGAGAAAAAGAAAAACAGAAGGCGGAAGAGAAAAATGATTATGAAATGGATAGGATGTGGGGTTAATTTACCCCATGCCTCTTGATAAGGAACATGCGTCCGGCTAAAAGACGTTAAAGACAACGCTACTTGGGAGGCAACCCAAGGTTTTTTTTATGCATTTTAGTTTTAGTTAGAACAGTCTCACGGAAGGTATTGCTTACATGTTGTGATGACAGGTATATGGCTAAAAAGTGGAGGACGAAAAACGTGAAAAGTGGAGGAAATCGGCTCGGTGCCCGTGAGAGAGGCCATGGCGCCAGAATGCGAAGCGCAGAAATTGGCGCCACGGCGCGATTCTGCGGCCGCGGCGCCGAAAGTCCAGAAGGTCTCTGAAGTTTGGGCGTCGCGGCGCCAAATCAGAGCGCCATGGCGCCGGAAGTTCAGAGGGTCGCAGATGTTTGGGCGCCACGGCGCCGATCTCAGGGCCGCGGCGCCGCGACGGAAAAACTAAAATTAAAGAGCCCTAATTCTATTTCCCCCCTTCAAATCAAAAACCCAAAACCCTTCCTCTCTCCAAAACCCACGAAATCAACCTCCATTACTCAAAATCTTCCACAAACTAAACTCAATCACAATCAAAGTACTTCAATTCCTTGCACTCTTACCAATCTCAAACAACAACCCTCATTCCATTGCCTCAATCCATCACTAGGAACAAGAAAATTTTGAAGAACACTGTCCAAGGTAATCTTCATCACTTTTCTTGAGATTTTCAAAGCAAGTAGGAGAGGTAATTCATAAATTTGAGGGTGTGCTTTATTGGTGAATAGTGTGGGTGTGTTGAAGTTTGGTGTGAAATTTTTGCGGTAAGATTATACGTAGTGATCGTGGGGTGTTGTACCAGTGCTTTGAGTGAAGTTTAGGGGTTGAATGGTGTTGTAGTGCTGATTACGCTGTGTGTTGATTGGCGTGAGTGAAAGTTGCTGGGTAATCTCACTAAAATAGAAGAAGCGCTGCTGAATTTGTTTTCAAAATGTCTGCCAGAAAAAAGAGAGCTTCCACATCCGCCTCCGTTCCACAATATGACACTACTAGGTTTGTCAGTCATAAAGCAGAAGACAGATATTACAAACTTAGTACTAGACCCTTGATCTCTGAGCGAGGAATGGAGTACCAAAGGGAGTCATTTGAGGATGGAGATGTCTATGAGCCTATTCGGGCAATGATAGAGGCCATGGGGTGGAAGAGATTTGTTAATCCAGAGAGAATAGTACCACAAAACACCGTAATGGTGAAAGAATTCTATGCTAACATTTCGGAAAGGGTAAATGGTAGATGTTTTGTGAGAGGACAGTATGTGCCTGTGACGGCCGAAGTGGTGAATGATCTATTAAGAACAGCCGATGTTGAAGAAAGAGGCGACGATCGAAGCTATTTCAGAACTTGGTCTAGAGATGTCGACAACATCGATTGGGATATCGTCGCAAGCACATTGTGCTACCCTGGGGCTGATAATGATATTGCACGAAATGGATCAAGAGGACTGAGCAGATGTTAGTTCAACAAAACAGCCAAGGGTTGGTTATATTTCGTCAGTGCCCGCCTGATTCCATCGACGCACTTCACTAGAGTGCCAGCAGATAGAATAAAAATAATATATGGAATTATGGAAGGGAAGACGATTGATGTTGGGAATGAGATATTGCAGAACATTGGAGAAACCAGTAGGTTGGTCACTACAGGTGGGTTGGGACATGGATCACTTATTTGCAGTTTATGTTCTAGACATGAAGTCCCAACCCTAGCTACTGATACATATGAGAAGGGCCAACCTCCTGTGTCATATGGGATAGTGCATGCCTTCCCAGAACCAGTCCCTCCAGCAGCAGCAAGAAGGAGACCACCAGTGATAAGCGGCAGAGGTCGCCATGGATGAAAGATGAGCACGAGGCAGAGGCTCATGGCGCAGAAGCGTAGCGGCCAAAGACCCGCAGGTGGAACCTCCGGTGCCTATGATGGAGCAGTTGCTCATGAACCAGCGGAAGATAATGCAAAGCTTGGACAAATGATACAAGGTCAACATGACCTGAGGCAAGGACAACAAGAAATAAGGCAGGAGCAACAACAGTTGAACCTGAGATTCAATGAGATGAGTTCCTTGTTCAACCAGTGGTCCATGCATTATCCGCCGCCGCCGCCACCATTTTAAACCAAGTTGTAAGTTGTCCCGTTTTTCTTTTATTTTTGAGTCTTGCACACATTAGGGACAATGTGTGATTTAAGTTGGGGGGGGGGGGGAGTTCTTAGTTTTTTTTTGTGTTTTTGAGTCTTTTTGTGTTATTTTCTATATTTATTTGAGTCTATTTTTTATTTTTTTTATTTTTTTTATTTTTTATGATCATGCATGTTGTAGTTGCTTGAAACGCCTAGTGAAGTAAAGTTTAATAATGTAATGGAATTAGAAGCAACCATCTGAACACTTAAGTTAGATATGCCAAAAATTCATGAAATCGACCTATTTGGGGTATCTTGTTTGACTTATGCATTGTTAGTGATTAAACCTATGTGTCTGCTTGCTTGTTATTTGAGGCGAAATAGTTAGGATATGCATGTTAGGGAGATGTGTCACGACCCGACCTCGGGCCCGTGACTGATGCCTTACCTCGGCCACCCTTAGTGATACAACATCAGAGAAAAACCAGCGGAAGTAAACTCATGAACATGAAACAATATAACCTAATAAACAGGCTAACCCAAAATGGTTACCTTTCGGTAACTATACATAACAAATACTGAACAGTTATATCCTTTATGAAACCCAATTACAATAGGACTACAGACCTCTAAGAGTTTGTAATAACTATGACGGGACAGGGCCCCGTCATGCCCTGAATGTACATAAATCTACAATGACAGGGAATCATACCAAAAGATAAGCTTCCGGAGAAACGGGGCTTCCCAAAAGCTGAACGGAGATCCTAAGAGCGAGGATCAACAACCGATGTACCTCGACCTGCGACATGAACGCAGCCCCCCGAAGGAGGTCAGTACAACAGGTACCAAGTATGTGAAACAGAAAATACTGTAATGAAATCATAACGTTTCCAAATCAATCCACAGATATGTATGAAAAATCAATTAACCGCACACAGTGCCACATCATAGACAAGAGTAAACAAGTGTAACGCAACCGGTCTTTTCTAGGCCGCTAATGATCGAAACAGGGCCACTCACCCATAGTATCATTATACGAGCCTAATCGTGGACTTCCGCAGCCCGCATAGGTCCCGTGGACCCCCATGAGGTACTACTCGCATCGGGGGTAGCTAACCCGCGGTATTTTCCTGGACTCTCGTAGTCCGCATGGCCACTTGGACCGCATGAGGTATTCTCGCGTCGTAACACACCCGGAGTGATTCTGGATCATCAGTAGTCGCGTAGGCCACTGGCCTCGCGAGGTACTCGCCGCGTCGGGGTAGCTATCCCGCGGTAACTTAACAAGTCAGGGGGTAAGTGATATAACAAAAGCACAACCGGCTCATTGTAAACAACATAAGCACAATAAGAGAACCCCCTTACCACAACAAATCTCAAGACACTAACACCGTAGTATCACAATATATTTACTTATCAAGCCAACTTACCACACATTCAGAAATCATTACAAGGCTACTATAAAGCGAGTAAGTAAACCATTCTTTTAATCTTTCTTAAGTCGTTATGACTAACTTTCCATAAAGCTAGTATAACCCTTAGACTTTGTAATAACTCAAAACATTCACACTTGTTTGGAAAACCACAAGAAACTTATTCTTTTAAACCCAAGTATTAATTTCCTTTTAAAAATAATGATTCATAATTGTTATTGAAGTATTTCAAGATTCTTAACATTTTTGGACTCAAGTCAAAAGACCTCAATGTGCAACCAAATTTAGTGTAACACGTACGTCTACCGTACTATATATTTTACAAATATCATGCTCAAGAGGATAGGAGGAATCACATACCTCCTCGGCTAAGTCCACTTGCCAAGTAGAATATGTCGCGCGTAGACTATCAACCTATAATAATCAAATATCTCTATTAACGTCTAAACTTCTTCGTCGAATATTTTAGCATAAAGTTCCTTATTATACGAAAAATTGGGCAGCACTTCCTTTGTTTCTACGTACTTTTCCACCTTTTCAATGCTCGAATTTAACATCCAAACGCCACTTAAGGCCCAACAATCCAATCAATTCAAAGGGGATTACACGCCTAAACTTGGACGTGTAAAATACTGCCCCACAATGTATAACAACTAATTTAACAACTCTAAGGTAGTATTTCGGCTACAACGTGTCCACATCCTAACCTTATTCAATCCTTTCATATCCAAACCATATTTCTTGCATGCAATGTATCTAAGATAAATATTTATTACTACAAGTTCTTTCTTCTTCACATGCAACACCAAAACTAGCAAAAAGAGAAAGATTTGTTACCTTAGTGCTTTAGCCAAAATAATCCAACAAATTCACTAGCCTCCTTTCCATAAACACCACCACAACAACTCCTACAAGCTTGCCAACAAGTTTCCTTCTTGCCACACCTTTCAGATTTTTCTCAAGCCTTGATTTCCTCTTGATTTTCTAGAGAGAAGGAAGAGCTTCTAATTTTTAGAGAGAGAGAAGAGCTTGAAGAATGAACAAGTCTTCAAGACTTGGTCAATAAATAGGACATGCAAAAATCAGATGGGGGGGGACACTTATCACCCTCCCATGGACTTTTTTAAAACAAAACAGTTCAGATTTTCCCACTCACCGCAGAACAGCCTCGGCGCACATAGAAACCTCCGCCACCTCGCAGAACTTCGGCACCGCCCTGATTTCGGCGCCGCGCTGCTCAACAAACTTTCAGAACAATTGGCGCGCGTGCATCCGGCGCGCCGCCGTGGCTCTCGACCGAAATACTTTTCGTCCGATCACAGACCGAACTTGTAACTTCCATAACTTTCTACTCCGATGTCCTATCGACGAACGGTTGGTTGCGTTGGAAACTAGACTCAACGAACTACGTACTAGGCCTTTGAAACACCTAGGAACTCTCAATGTAACGGGTCATAACCCGCCTCAAAGTTGACTAAAAATCCGTCCGAAACAATCCGTCAACCTATCCTTCTAAAATTTAAGTCTTAATCCCTTTCGTACGCTCTCATACGCATGGCCAGAACTACGGGGTATAACATTCTCCCCCTCTTAGAAACATTCGTCCCGAATGTTCCTTCTAGGCCTACTTAAATCTCAATATCGACACAGACCCTCTTAACTATTCTTCTTGCAAATAAGGACGCTCCACGGTCACAACAATACTTAAGCATAATTTGCTAAATTTGAAAAAAAACTAATAATCAGGAAAGTGGGTTACCTGGGGGTGTAGGGAACAAGTGAGGATACTTCTTCATCATGTCCTCCTCTGCTTCCCATGTCATTTCCTCCATGTTCTCGTTCCGCCATAAGACCTTGACGGAAGCCACATCCTTTGTCCGTAGTCGCCTAATCTGACGATCGAGTATCGCTATGGGACTCTCCTCGTATGATAACCCCTCTGTCACCTGGACATCACAAATCGGGTGTACTCTAGATGGATCTCCAATACATTTCCGCAACATAGACACATGAAAAACTGAATGTACTGCCTCCAGATCGGACGGCAGATCCAACTCATAGGCAACCTTACCTACCCTACAGACAATATGATAAGGCCCAATGTACCTTGGGCTAAGTTTCCCGTTCTTCCCAAATCTCATCACGCCCTTCATGGGTGATACCTTCAGGAAGACACAATCATCTACCTCAAACTCTAAGTGTCGACGCCGATGATCTGCATACGACTTCTGTCGACTCTGAGCTGACAATAATCGCTCTTGGATAAGCTTCACCTTATCCATCGTCACGAATCAAGTCTGGCCCGACTAACTGAACTTCTCCCACCTCAAACCAACCTATCGGTGACCTGTACTTCCTCCCGTATAAGGCCTCATAAGGCGCCATCTGGATACTAGAATGGTAGCTGTTGTTATAAGCAAACTCCACAAGAGGTAAATGATCCTCCCAGCTACCCCTGAAATCAATAACACAAGCCCGCAGCATATCCTCAAGTGTCTGAATAGTAAGCTCGGCCTGTCCGTCGGTCTGAGGATGAACGCGATCGAGACTCACCTGTCCCTAATCCTTCAAAAGATCTCGAGTTAGCGAACCGGGCTCGTCGAAATGATCGATATAGGCGCCTGTGCGATCTCACAATCTCTCGATATACAATCTAGCATAATCCTCGGCGAAAAAGTCGCCCCGATCGCGTAAGTGGGCTAATTTGCGACTTGTCGACAATAACCCAGATGGAATCATGCTTCCTCTGAGTGTGAGGTAGCCCGGTAATAAAATCCATATTTATCACCTCCCACTTCCAGGTCGGAATATCAATAGCCTGCAATAGCCCACCGGGCTTCTGGTGCTCAACCTTGACCTGCTGACAATTCGGGCACTGCGCCACAAACTCCGCAACGTCCCTCTTCAGGCCATCCCACAAATAGATACACCTGAGGTCATGGTACATCTTAGTCGACCCCGGATGAATATAATAACGAGCACTGTGTGCCTCCCCCAGAATCTGCTGATGAAGTCCTGTCACATCGGGAACACACAACCGGCCCTCAAATCTTAGCACTCCATCAGGCGCTACCTCAAATAGACTCTTCTCTTTCTGAAGAGCTGCATCTCGATACCGTACCATAATCGGATCCTCATACTGTCGCCTCTTTACCTCTTTGACGATGGAAGACTCGGCAACCTCTCGAACCCGAACTCCATTACTATCAAAACCAATCAAACGAACCCCAAGGCTCGCTAGCTGATGTAACCCGCGGACCATGTCCCTTTTCTCTGGCTGTACACCTGACAGACTACCCATCGATCTGCGACTAAGGCGTGCGAACTACATCGCCTTCCCAGGGTGGTATAGGATATCAACATCATAGTCCTTAAGTAGCTCCAACCACCGCCTCTGCCGCAAGTTCAGCTCCCTCTGGCTGAAGATATACTGGAGACTCTTGTGGTCTGTGTAAATATCCACATGAACTCCATATAAATAATGTCTCCAGATCTTCAAGGCATGAATCACTGCTGCCAACTCTAAGTCATGTGCGGGATAGTTCTTCTCATGCTTCCTGAGCTGTCGAGATGCGTAAGCTATAACTTTGCCGTGCTGGATCAGTACGCACCCAAGCCCGACACCCGACGCATCACAATAAACCACATATCCGTCTAAACCCTCTGGAAGAGTAAGGACTGGGGCGGTCGTCAATTTCTCCTTCAGTAAAAGGGAAACTCTCCTCACAAGCATCCGTCCACCGGAACATAGCTGCTTTCTGAGTCAGCCTAGTCAAAGGTGCTGAAATTGAAGCAAACCTCTCCACAAACCTCCGATAATAACCCGCAAGGCCCAAAAAGCTATGCACCTCTGTCGGAGTAGTGGGTCTAGGCCAAGTCTTGACCGCCACAATCTTCGTTGTATCAACCCGAATACCATCGGCCCCGGTAACATGCCCTAAGAAAGCCACTGAAGCCAACCAAAACTCGCATTTCGAGAACTTGGCATACAACTGTCGGTCCCGGAGGACTCCCAATACCGCCTCAGTGGTCGCGATGTTCCCGCCTGCGCGAATAAACCAGGATATCATCAATGAATACTATAACGAACATATCCAAGAATGGCTTGAACACCCTGTTAATCAAATCCATGAATACTGCTGGGGCGTTGGTCAACCCGAAAGACATCACCCTGAACTCATAGTGCCCATATCGGGTCCTGAATGCAGTCTTTGGGATATCTGCCTCTCTAACTCGCACCTGATGATAACCAGACCGCAGGTCTATCTTGGAGAAACACCTTGCACCCTGCAACTGGTCAAACAAATTATCAATCCTGGGAAGGGGGCATCTGTTCTTGATATTTACCTTATTCAGCTGCCTGTAATCAACACACATACGCAGCGTCCCATCCTCCTTCTTTACAAATAACACTGGCGCTCCCCACGGGGAAACGCTAGGCCTGATAAAGCCTTTTTTCAGCAAATCTTTCAGCTAGTCTTTCAATTCCCTCAACTCAGCAAGTGCCATCCTGTATGGCGGAATAGATATCGGTCGAGTGTCTGGCGCCATATCAAGGCAAAACTCAATCTCCCTCTCAGGAGGGATACCCGGAAGCTCGTCTGGGAATACGTCTGGAAACTCTCTAACGACCGGATCGATCAAGGTCGGTATCTCACCTCGATTTCGAACACCGAACCATATGGTAGATATACCTCTTCCGCACCATCTTCCTAGCCTTGAGGTAAGAAATAAACCTACCCCTCGGCGATGCAGTATTCCCCTTCCACTCGATAACCGGCTCACCAGGAAACTGGAACCGTACCAATCTCTCTCTACCACATTGGCATAGCGGGGCGTTAGCCAATCCATACCCATAATCACATCAAAGTCCGTCATATCCAACTCTATCAAGTCGGCAGAAGTCCGACGATCAGATATCGCCATGGCAAGCCTTATATACCCGCTTTCACCATCGAATTACCATCGGCGTAGCCACCTCAA
Source organism: Przewalskia tangutica (assembly GCA_029844215.1). NCBI lineage: Eukaryota > Viridiplantae > Streptophyta > Magnoliopsida > Solanales > Solanaceae > Przewalskia > Przewalskia tangutica. The sequence continues at coordinate 25,756,690 of CM056723.1, forward strand.
AAGGTTTTATGGACTCGGGCTCTATCCCTATTCTACCAAAGAATATGAGGAGATATATAGGACAAGGTAGAACTCGGATCTATCAAAGCATAAACATCACAAAGATGAAACCAATAATGTACACGCGGACGACATCCGTGACGCCCGGTCCCGATTGCCTGGACATAGCATAAATGCGGTTCGAGGATCCTGAATCGACCCTTGCCACGACCTGCCGCGACCTGGCGGCCCGAGCACCTTGCCTCGGGCGAGTAACCGTAGGAGATGAGACCGGGAATGACCGCGTAGTGAACCCTACCATCTCGCGCCTGCCTGACGGTCCTCGAAATATGACCTGCGGCCACAAGTATAGCAAGGCCCCACAGTATGACCACACCTCCCGAAATAAGATCTACCACATCGGCCACACCGAGGGGTGGTCTCGATCGGGTAGCATCCGCTCCTCGAACCCAAGCCCGGGCCCGACTCGCTCTTGAATACCCTGAATGCCCGGAAGACGGTGGAGGAGCGCTCTGAACCGGCTGAGGTGCAAACCCGGTCTGCTGCTGAGGTTGTCTACCTCGAAAACTACCAGAGGACCCTGCTGTCCTGGCCCTCTTCTGCTGATACCTATCAATCCGTCGTCCCCTACGTTCCTCACACCCAAGTGCATAAGCCTGCATGCGGGCAATGTCCATGCCCGGCTGAAGAGCTACTCCCGTGCAACTCTCTGCTAAGTAATCATCGAGCCCTGTGACATAGCGGTGCACTCTGTCCTCCATGTCTGCCACTAAAGCGGGTACATACCGAGCCAACGAGTCAAACTCTACGTTGTACTCCCGGACCGTCCGCCCACTCTGTCTCAACGTCAGAAATCTATCGGCCCGAGCTCTCCTCATCTGCGGAGGCAAGAAATGGCTAAGAAACGCCTCTGAGAACTCGTCCCAAACAGCTGGAAGCGCATGCTCCCCCCGGGACAGTTCCCATGAATCAAACCAGTCAACTGCAGTATCACGCAGCCGATGTGAACCCAATACCACCGACTCTGTCTCTGAGGCCTTGATCACTCTCATGATCCGCTGTAACTGTCGGATAAACTCCTGAGGATCATCCTCAGGACTCGACCCATAGAAATCTGGCGGGCTGCAACTCAAAAAGTCTCTAAGTCTCAAGCTATCAGATCTGGGGTGAACTACGTACCACCGAACCGCGCCTCCGTCTGTCCTCCCCGCCGCCACGATCGACTAATAATCGCCATCTCCTTGTAGCCCATATCCTCTGCTCCAGGTTGTGTAACTGGAGGCTCAGGTATCGCGGTCTCGATGGCGCCGCTTCGCCGCTCCAAACTCTTTGGTGGCGACGTTGTGGAACTCGCCGTCCGAAACATCACCTCAGGTAAGGACTGGGCATGTGCCCTCGTAACCTCTCGTGTCTCGCTAGCGCTCCTCAACCGCTTTGCCCTTCGGGCGCGATTGCCTTGCGTGGAGGCATAACTGATACATAAAAATATGTCAGAGGAAGTTCAACCTATAACACAGCTCTATTGCACGACCTTAGAGTGAAAGAATGGAAACCAATCCTAAATATCCTGTAACCTCCTGATTATAGATGTGGTGCACAACACACCGATAATCAAGACCCTACTAGATACGACCTGTAGACCCTTTTCCGAGGACTAACTGCTCTGATACCACTTTTGTCACGATCCGACCTCGGGCCCGTGACTGGTGCCTTACCTCGGGCACCCTTAGTGATACAACATCAGAGAAAAACCAGCGGAAGTAAACTCATGAACATGAAACAATATAACCTAATAAACTGGCTAACCCAAAATGGTTACCTTTTGGTAACTATACATAACAAATATTGAACAGTTATATCCTTTATGAAACCCAATTACAACAGGACTACAGACCTCTAAGAGTTTGTAATAACTATGACGGGAAATGGCCCTGTCATACCCTGAATGTACATAAATCTATAATGACAGGGAATCATACCAAAAGATAAGCTTCCGGAGAAACGGGGCTTCCCAAAAGCTGAACGAAGATCCTAAGAGCGAGGATCAACAACCGATGTACCTCGACCTGCGGCATGAACGCAGCCCCCCGAAGGAGGTCAGTACAACATGTACCAAGTATGTGAAACAGAAAATACTGTAATGAAATCATAACGTTTCCAAATCAATCCACATATATGTATGAAAAATCAATTAACCGCACACAGTGCCACAACATAGACAAGAGTAAACAAGTGTAACGCAACCGGTCTTTTCTAGGCCACTAATGATCGAAACAGGGCCACTCACCCATAGTATCATTATACGAGCCTAATCTTGGACTTCCGCAGCCCGCATAGGTCCCGTGGACCCGCATGAGGTACTCCTCGCATCGGGGGTAGCTAACCCGCGGTATTTTCCTGGACTCCCGCAGTCCGCATGGCCACTTGGACCGCATGAGGTATTCCTCGCATCGGCGTAACACACCCGGAGTGATTCCTGGACTACCGTAGTCCGCATAGGCCACCTGGCCCGCATGAGGTACTCCTCGCATCGGGGGTAGCTATCCCGCGGTAACTTAACAAGTCAGGGGGTAAGTGATGTAACACAAGCACAACCGGCTCATTGTAAACAAAATAAGCACAATAAGAGAACCCCCTTACCACAACAAATCTCAAGACACTAACACCGTAATATCACAACATATTTACTTATCAAGCCAACTTACCACACATTCAGAAATCATTATAAGGCTACTATAAAGCGAGTAAGTAAACCATTCTTTTCATCTTTCTTAAGTCGTTATGACTAACTTTCCATAAAGCTAGTATAACCCTTAGACTTTGTAATAACTCAAAACATTCACACTTGTTTGAAAAACCACAAGAAACTTATTCTTTTAAACCCAAGTATTAATTTCCTTTTAAAAATAATGATTCATAATTGTTATTGAAGTATTTCAAGATTCTTAACATTTTTGGACTCAAGTCAAAAGACCTCAAGGTGCAACCAAATTTAGTGTAACACGTACGTCTACCGTACTATATAGAAACTTATTCTTTTAAACCCAAGTATTAATTTCCTTTTAAAAATAATGATTCATAATTGTTATTGAAGTATTTCAAGATTCTTAACATTTTTGGACTCAAGTCAAAAGACCTCAAGGTGCAACCAAATTTAGTGTAACACGTACGTCAACCGTACTATATATTTTACAAATATCATGCTCAATAGGATAGGAGGAATCACATACCTCCTCGGCTAAGTCCACTTGCCAAGTCAAATATGCCGCGCGTAGAGTATCAACCTATAATAATCAAATATCTCTATTAACGTCTAAACTTCTTCGTCGAATATTTTAGCATAAAGTTCCTTATTCTACGAAATATTGGGCAGCGCTTCCTTTGTTTCTACGTACTTTTCCACCTTTTCAAGGCTCGAACTTAACATCCAAACGCCACTTAAGGCCCAACAATCCAATCAATTCAAAGGGGATTACACGCCTAAACTTGGACGTGTAAAATACTGCCCCACAATGTATAACAACTAATTTAACAACTCTAAGGTAGTATTTCGGCTACAACGTGTCCACATCCTAACCTTATTCCACCCTTTCATATTCAAACCATATTTCTTGCATGCAATGTATCTAAGAGCAATATTTACTACTACAAGTTCTTTCTTCTTCACATGCAACACCAAAACTAGCAAAAAGAGAAAGATTTGTTACCTTAGAGCTTTAGCCAAATTAATCCAATAAATTCACTAGCCTCCTTTCCACAAACACCACCACAACAACTCCTACAAGCTTGCCAACAAGTTTCCTTCTTGCCACACCTTTCAGATTTTTCTCAAGCCTTGATTTCCTCTTGATTTTCTAGAGAGAAAGAAGAGCTTCTAATTTTTAGAGAGAGAGAAGAGCTTGAAGAATGACCAAGTCTTCAAGACTTGGTCAATAAATACGACATGCAAAAATCAGATGGGGGGGGGGGGACACTTGTCACCCTCCCATGACCTTTTTTAAAACAAAACAATTCAGATTTTTCCACTCGGCCTCGCGAACCAGCCTCGGACGCGGCCTGCGGCGGTGCCGCGCTGAAACCTCCGCCACCTCGGAACTTCCGCGGCACAGATTCCGGCGGCAAGGCTGTAACTTCAGCGAACTTTCAGAACAATTGGCGCCGCGGCCCTGCTTCCGGCGTCGCGGCCCTGTGGCTCCTGACCGAAATACTTTTCTGTCCGACTGCGCACTGAACTTGTAACTTCCATAACTTTCTACTCCGATGTCCTATCGACGAACGGTTGGTTGCGTTGGAAACTAGACTCAACGAACTACGTATTATGCCTTTGAAACACCTAGGAACTCTCAATGTAACGGGCCATAACCCGCCTCAAAGTTGACTAAAACCCCGTCCGAAACAATCCGTCAACATATCCTTCTAAAATTTAAGTCTTAATCCCTTTCGTACGCTCTCATACGCATGGCCAGAACTACGGGGTATAACAAGATGACTCAGACATTTCTTTGTTAGCCCTTTCTTACCATTTTTCTACCTATCCCTGGCATAAAAATTGTATCCCTAGTTAGCCCCTTTGAGCCTAAAAATAAGATCTTTTCTTTGACACCCTACAATTCCATATTTGTGCCATAAGTGAAAAAAATTGATATGTTTGGAATATAAAGTGTTGAAAAAGAGACAAAAGAGAGTGAACAATTTTTGATGCACCCCAATGAAAAAGTAATAATAAATAGGCAAAAGCCTAAGTTTGGGGGTGCCTGCTATTCATCATACACCTCATTCTCTCAAAACAAAAGAGTGGAAAGATAGGTATGAGGTTAAAAAGAAAATCAAAAGAAAAGGGAAGAATCGAAAACAAAAGAGCTTATGGTACGTAAATTGAGCCTAAAAGCCTATTTTTACCTACCTCTGCCTAAGCCTACATTACAACCCCTGAAAAGACCTGAAGATCTCTAATGTGTGTATCCATGATTAGTTGAGAATAACAAGTGAACATGCCATAGGATTTTGAAATTGACATGCATAGTTAGATATTCTTACTTCCATTGAGCATGATTAAATTGAATTTGTGAAATATCTGACTTGATGTGTTTAGAATGCTAAAAATTCATGCTATATGTTCCTGTATATTATTCTACTAACTTTCATGTTTTTCTAAGTAACAATGATGCAGCAAATTGATCGATGTCTTTGAGTCATTTTATTTTCTTTTCTTTTCTTTCATGTCTTTGTTTCTATTTTTGTATCTTTACTCGAGGGCGAGAAAATGTAAAGTTTGGGATAGATTTTCTTTCTTTTGAGTCACAACAGTTTAAAGTGGCACATTGGTGAGAAGGAGCGAAAAGAGGGCAGAAACAGAGGTTCCAGGGCTCAAAAAGCTGAAAAGTTGGCAAACTGAGCGAGAAACAGGGCGGCGCCGTGGCGCCAGACCATCAGCAAAAGCATAGCCACGACACCCAAGAAGCAGAGAGCCGCAGAAGTTACGGCGCCGAGGCGGTAAATTGCCAAATCCGAATTGGAATGGGCCAAGGCCAAGAAGGAAAAGGTTTGGGACATTTTTGAGGTTATAAAAAGGGACCTTTTAGGTCAGATTTTGGGGGTTCCACACTTGACAATTCATCACAACTTGGAGATCAAGATTGCAGACTTACTTTTGTGTAATTTCTTGTTCTTTATTTTATTTCTTTTTGTATATGTTGGATATTAGTTTAGTTCTTGGCATGTCTATGGCTAGGAACTAACTTAATTTAGGGTTTTCCATGTCGAATCGCTTGAACCTCGTTCTTATGAATTAATGCATGTTTTGGTTTCTTCTTATTATTGTTGAGATTTATTCAATAATTGTTTTGATTGCTTGGTAATTAATTGATCACTAATTATCATAACTTATATGATTTCTAATCGAAAGCCGAAAGGGGAGATTGTGAATATGCTATAGTTGAATAAACATAGGTTTAAATCGTGGACGAAAGTACCCCGATACTTGTGTAGCTTAATAGGTTATTGCTCTTAATCCTCCTTTGTAGTCAATCTTGTCATCGAAAGATAGAAGGGTTCTACATTGGGGTTGAGTGTTTATATTATCTTAACGGGAGTATAAAACGGCTTAGTTAACCTGCTATCTCAAAATAGAAGAAGAACCATAATTATTTGCATTAACGAGTAAAGTGAGCGGATAGTTGAGGAGAGTTGGAAGCCCTATTTCCACCATATCTGAAGTAAAGTAAAGTAAATTAGTTAGCATCTATAATCATAGCTATAAACAATTCATCAAATTATCGATTACCAAATAGATACCACAGAATAGAGGTTGATAATTGGACACTAATCCCTGAGGATGATAACTCGGTTGTTACACCCCGTAAGTCCAGGACATGTAAAAGAGAATGTACGAAAGGAAACAAGACTTGGAAATTGGTACGAAAGGAAGAATTATTTTTCCGACGGAAAATCTTCCGAACGTCGGTAAGGAAAAATGTTTGTTGTTGAGAATTGGATTCTCAAAAGGAATTATTTGAAGAGTATGAAACTCTTAACCTTATGGAAATTTATTTTTACGGATTTGGTCACGTGGGCCCACCCGAGGAATTTTACGTTTTGTGGGGTCCACGAGGGTTACAGAATTTTATGGACGAATGAGAGGGCGACACGTGGCACCCCCACATGTGGTCTTGGACGAAATTTAGTGAGGGTAAAATGGTCATTGACCACCTTGGAAGATTAGTCTTGCTAGCATGACATTGTTGACTTGTCAACTTGTCCACATGGGCTTGATCCTAGTTAAACCCATCCAAGCCTCACATTTGTTGTAATCTAAGCCATCCAATGTGTTTTATATACCCAACTAGTAGCAAGACTTGGCATTTAACACTTAGAAAAAATTAGAGAGTCCTTGTGCTTGAGAGATAGCTCTCGGCTTTAGTGCAAGTTCCACACAAAAAATTTTTAGTTTGTGATCCATTATCCACAAGACTTAAACCCAAGGTTCCTAAGGGTACTGTAAGGATATCTCAATAGAAAGATTTCGGAAAAACGACATTTTCGTATTAGTCGAAAGACGGAAACTAAAAGAGTTCTTCAACTTTGAAGTTGGAACTTGAAGATGGGTTCTTCATAGGCCTCTAAGGAGTGCTTGGAGCGGATTGGAACCTAAGGAAAGGAGCTAAGAATTGCTAAGGCGCGACTTTGAATCTTGGAAACTTTAAGGGCTAATAAAGGTATAAATTTTGTCGTTTTAATAGTTAGGACTTACTTGTTGTTATAGCTATGGATATTAGCAAGCATGAGTTATATAGTATGAAGTTTGACAAGTATTTTGGCTATTGGAACCCTAATACGAAAAATAGCATGTTTAGCCTTAAGATTGGAATTCAAGTCGATTATTAGTTTAAGTCGTCGCATGTTGTAGAAAGAAGGAAATTGTAGTTGTTGAAGTTGTTTATGACTATATAACATGTTAGACCTTAGAACTTGGATTTGGAAAAGCATTTGGAAAGGACTTGTGTTGTGGTTTAGGTTGGCCGAGAATGGCTTGATTATGGACTTAGTAGGTATTAAATTGTGGGGCGGAATTTTACACGTATTGTAAGGCGTGTAATCCCCTTTGTTTGGTTGTTGTTTTGAGCCTTAAATGTGGCGTGTTGGTTATTGTATTCGGCCTTGAAAAAGGTGGCAAAGTGAGTAGAAACAAAGGAAGTCTTTGCCGATTTTCCGTAGAATTAGAGGCGTATACTTAGTATTATTCTACGTTAGAGACTAGAAGTTGATAGTCTTGTTGTGACCATTATAGGTTGACACTTCACGATGCTGCGTATTCGGCAGCTTGTGGATTTAGCGAAAAGGTATGTGAACTATCTCTTCTAGCATGATTCCTTAAGATAAAGAAAGTATGTCCTACTCCTTAAATGATCCATTCCTTGGTTGTATTCGGATTTCCTAAAATAGAATTCGTTCTATGTACTCCTTTGATTGTACTTTGATGTTTAAATTGTAAGTTATATAATCCATTTCCTTAGTGAAGTTTGGATTCTTAAAAGTGAAAGTATTTTGCTTAAAGTACTTGGAGTCTTGAAAAGGAAGAGGTTTCCAAACCTTTTGTCTAGTGACTTAGTTCCAAAACATAATTGTCGTTTTAATGACTTTAGGAAGTCAAAGAGTGATTTACTTAATTGTTTTAAAAGAGGAGAAATGACATGATTTAAGAGAAGTAACTTGTTTTTAAAGGTGTAAGTTACTTGAGGTTTAAAAGTAGAAGAAACTTGTTTTCTAAATATTAAGAGACTTGAAGTATTTTGAAAGTTAAGAACTTGATTTGTAAGCATATGATACTTGGTTTTAAAAGTATAAGTCTCTTGGTTATAAAAGGAATGAAATTGTCTAAAAACCATAAAGGGTTATAACGGCTTTATGGGAAGTTGGTTATAACGGCTTTATGGAAGGTTTAGAAAGTTGTCTATTTTGATTAATGGGCATGAGTTGCCTTGATTGTGAAAATTTGAAGTCACTAGATTTCAAGCTTTGAAATGAGTTTTCTAAAGTGTAGTAACTTACTTTGAAAAATAGACACACCTTGATACTACGTTGATTATTTTATTTTTTAAAAATGAGGCGTTATTTAATTTCCGCAGTTTACTTAGTTGATAAGGTAGAAGGGTGCGGGTAGGGCACGATCACGAGCTTGAGGTTCGGGGCATGCGAGTGGTATCGAGCGATCGGTCCTCGGAATGTCTACAGACCGTGTCTAGTAGAGTCTTGATTATCGATGTGTTGCGCGCCACACCCATAAATAGGAGGCTACAGGACGTTTAGGAGTTGGTTTCTATTCTTCTCACTCTAAGATCGTGCCATAGAGCTGTGTTAGTAAGATAATTTCTCTCTGACGTATTGTTGTGTTACAGTTATGCCTCTAAGGAGGCAACATGGCTCGAGAAGGGCAAAGGAGTAGCGAGCTACTAGTCGACTCGAGGAGTTGATAGGGCTCGTGCCGTGGTATACGAGATGTTGTGCGCGTTGGCGAGTTCTCTGCGTCGGGTTTGGAGGCGGCACGAGCCTCAGGTTTCGATTAGGGAAGACTTTAGGGTCATGAAGGAAGTCGTTATGTTATTGACCAAGATAGCGGTGCTCTGATTTGCGGCGGGAGGTTACTCGGCGGTATAGACAGTGTACGAGGTAGAGGCGGCGCGGAGATCTGCGTAAGAGGCTAGACCGGTTGGTTATCTGGTGAGTTTTTGGACGGCGACCTCGGAATGAGTGAAGTATTCGTCGACCTACCCGGTACATACCCCGCAGCTCACGGTGGGAGATTTGATCCCAAGGTATTTAGGAGCGGTCCAAGCTCCAGGGTCGAGGTTCTCGGAGGAAGCAGAGGATTTTCTCGGTCGAGGCCACCTATTCCTCGATGTATCGGATGTGGTAAGCGTCATTCGGAAATGCCGTTATGGCACGGTGGTTGTTTTTATTGGCGTCCGGGCCATATTCGAGTATGTCCTTTTAGAAAGAGCAACGGTGAGGTGGCTCACCTATGAGGCGGTAGTTAGTTCCTTTCCTCAGCGGTATGCGTTCCCGAGCGGTGTTGGATGTTAGCGGTAGTGGTAGAGGTCGGTGGAGTTTATAGTTCTGGCGGTCCTTGAACGCATGGTAGCGTGACTACGGGACAGGATCAGGAGGCGACATCGCATAGGGTTACAGGTATATTTCGATTCTTTTGAATCATACGTGCATTGATAGATTCAGATTTTACCCTAGCGTATATGTTTTCCCTTTATTGCTAGAGTTGTAAAGTGATAGTACCCCAGAGGTAGGGATACTTTGATTATTAAAGTGAGAAGTTAAGAATATTGACAAGAATGATAAGTGAGCTGACACTAGAGTTGTGTAGAGTTCACACGTAGAAATTGCCCCATGACAGTGTAAGACCAATAGGGAAGATTGTACAGTAGGAATACTTTGGCTTATGTGACGAACCTCTAGGTGAATAGGGGATAGAGTAAGAAGTACCTTGAGATAAGAGAGAGATTTATTCCAGACTAAGAATGAGAAGTTAAGTGTGACGATGGGTCGGGTTATGGACTCATTTCGGGTCAGTCGGTAGTATGGAATGGGGTGATGTCAGTTAGAAATGGTCCCGTTATGTGATAGGGTCACGAGGATGCCAGGCCCAAGTTTAGTTAATCGTTGTACGAGTTTGTGGACGCGTTCCACCGGAACTAGGTCGTAAGGACCGAGAAGAGCCTTAGCGGAAATTCAAGTGACATAATGGCCAAGTTTGGATAGTAAATCCAAGGATTGGGGAACAAGAAACAATATTGATATTTTGTACGTATGTTATGTGGTGGCCATGTGTGGCATCGTTGGTCTTGTGCAGTTTTGATTGATAGGCATAGTATAAGGTTTATGCCGGAGTTTGTATAGATTGAAAACCGACTAAGAACATTCGGGGACGAATGTTTCCAAGGGGGGAAGAATGTTACACCCCGTAAGTCCAGGACATGTAAAAGAGAATGTACGAAAGGAAACAAGACTTGGAAATTGGTACGAAAGGAAGAATTGTTTTTCCGACGGAAAATCTTCCGAACGTCGGTAAGGAAAAATGTTCGTTGTTGAGAATTGGATTCTCAAAAGGCATTATTTGAAGAGTATGGAACTCTTAACCTTATGGAAATTTATTTTCTGGTTGGTCACGTGGGGCCCAGCCGAGGAATTTTACGTTTTGTGGGGTCCACGAGGGTTACGAAATTTTATGGACGAATGAGAGGGCGACACGTGGCACCCCCACATGTGGTCTTGGACGAAATTTAGTGAGGGTAAAATGGTCATTGACCACCTTGGAAGATTAGTCTTGCTAGCATGACATTGTTGACTTGTCAACTTGTCCACATGGGCTTGATCCTAGTGAAACCCATCCAAGCCTCACATTTGTTGTAATCTAAGCCATCCAATGTGTTTTATATACCCAACTAGTAGCAAGACTTGGCATTTAACACTTAGAAAAAATTAGAGAGTCCTTGTGCTTGAGAGACAGCTCTCGGCTTTAGTGCAAGTTCCACACAAAATTTTTTAGTTTGTGATCCATTATCCACAAGACTTAAACCCAAGGTTCCTAAGGGTATTGTAAGGATAGCTCAATAGAAAGATTTCGGAAAAACGACGTTTTCGTATTAGTCGCAAGGCGGAAACTAAAGGAGTTCTTCAACTTTGAAGTTGGAACTTGAATATGGGTTCTTCATAGGCCTCTAAGGAGTGCTTGGAGCAGATTGGAACCTAAGGAAAGGAGCTAAGAATTGCTAAGGCGCGACTTTGAATCTTGGAAACTTTAAGGGCTTATAAAGGTATAAATTTTGTCGTTTTAATAGTTAGGACTTACTTGTTTTTATAGCTATGGATATTAGCAAGCATGAGTTATATAGTATGAAGTTTGACAAGTATTTTGGCTATTGGAACCCTAATCCGAAAAATAGCATGTTTAGCCTTAAGATTGGAATTCAAGTCGATTATTAGTTTAAGTCGTCGCATGTTGTAGAAAGAAGGAAATTGTAGTTGTTGAAGTTGTTTGTGACTATATAACATGTTAGACCTTAGAACTTGGATTTGGAAAAGAATTTGGAAAGGACTTGTGTTGTGGTTTAGGTTGGCCGAGAATGGCTTGATTATGGACTTAGTAGGTATTAAATTGCGGGGCGGAATTTTACACGTATTGTAAGGCGTGTAATCCCCTTTGTTTGGTTGTTGTTTTGAGCCTTAAATGTGGCGTGTTGGTTATTGTATTCGGCCTTGAAAAAGGTGGCAAAGTGAGTAGAAACAAAGGAAGTCTTTGCCGATTTTCCGTAGAATTAGAGACAGTATACTTAGTATTATTCTACGTTAGAGACTAGAAGTTGATAGTCTTGTTGTGACCATTATAGGTTGACACCTATCGGCGTATTCGGCTTAGCTTGTGGATTTAGCCGAAAAGGTATGTGAACTATCTCCTCTTCTAGCATGATTCCTTAAGATAAAGAAAGTATATCCTACTCCTTAAATGATCCATTCCTTGGTTGTATTCGGATTTCCTAAAATAGAATTAGTTACATGTACTCCTTTGATTGTACTTTGATGTTTAAATTGTAAGTTGTATAATCCATTTCCTTAGTGAAGTTTGGATTCTTAAAAGTGAAAGTATTTTGCTTAAAGTACATGGAGTCTTGAAAAGGAAGTGGTTTCCAAACCTTTTGGCTAGTGCCTTAGTTCCAAAACCTAATGGTCGTTTTAATGACTTTAGGGAAGTCAAAGGAGTGATTTACTTAATTGTTTTAAAAGAGGAGAAATGACATGATTTAAGAGAAGTAACTTGTTTTTAAAGGTGTAAGTTACTTGAGGTTTAAAAGTAGAAGAAACTTGTTTTCTAAATATTAAGAGACTTGAAGTATTTTGAAAGTTAAGAACTTGATTTGTAAGCATATGATACTTGGTTTTAAAAGTATAAGTCTCTTGGTTATAAAAGGAATGAAATTGTCTAAAAACCATAAAGGGTTATAACGGCTTTATGGGAAGTTGGTTATAACGGCTTTATGGAAGGTTTAGAAAGTTGTCTATTTTGATTAATGGGCATGAGTTGCCTTGATTGTGAAAATTTGAAGTTACTTGATTTCAAGCTTTGAAATGAGTTTTCTAAAGTGTAGTAACTTACTTTGAAAAATAGACACACCTTGATACTACGGGTGTTGTATCTTGGGGTATTACATAAAAATGAGTCTTTTGAAAAGAATGTACGTACGTAGTACTTTGGCTGTATTAATTGAGAATTAGTCTAAGTGTGCCTTGATAAGTACTTTGGCTTGATTAATTGAGAATTATTCTATGTGTGCCTTGATAAGTACTTTGGCTTGATTAATTGAGAATTATTCTATGTGTGCCTTGATAAGTACTTTGGCTTGATTAATTGAGAATTAGTCTAAGTGTGCCTTGATAAGTACTTTGGCTTGATTAATTGAGAATTATTCTATGTGTGCCTTGATAAGTACTTTGGCTTGATTAATTGAGAATTATTCTATGTGTGCCTTGATAAGTACTTTGGCTTGATTAATTGAGAATTATTCTATGTGTGTCTTGATAAGTACTTTGGCTTGATTAATTGAGAATTATTCTATGTGTACCTTGATAAGTACTTTGACTTGATTAATTGAGAATTGCCTATATGTGCTGGTGATAGCCTTTGAGTGCAAGTATTATGTTTTATTACGTTCGCGACTGCCGGTTGGAGGGTGTTTGCCTTGTCAGAAGTTTACTTGGGCGTCTGAAGTGGTGAGATTCCACGGGTATGCTTCCATTATTTGTGTTACCCTACGGTCGTGCTTATCGATGTGGGATGCGGGCGTGCGACGCGAGGATACCCTAGTCATGCTTATACGATGTGGGATGTCGGGCGTGCGACCACGAGGATACTCGCTGGACATGCTTATCGATGTGGGATTAGGCGGCATGTGACCGGGAGTGGGTTAGATTCGGTTGTTTGTGTTACCCTACGGTCATGCTTATACGATGTGGGATGCGGGCGTGCGACGCGAGGATACCTATGGTCATGCTTATACGATGTGGGATGTCGGGCGTGCGACCACGAGGATACTCGCTTGGACATGCTTATACGATGTGGGATTAGGGCGTGTGACCGGGGCGGGTTTGATTCGGATTTGTTTGTATACCAGTGTCATGCTTATACGATGTGGGATTAGGCGTGCGACGCGAGGATACTCGTGGATATGCTTATTGGTGTTATATTGTTATATCATGGACTGCCGTGAGAAAGGATTCCACGGGCATGGTTGATATTGTGGGCGTGAGACCCATAGTTATATTTGAGTAGTGATTTTGAGGCACGCGTCACGACTTGATATATTCGCTTATGCATTTGTATCGTAGGTTGGCTATCATACATGTCTCTGTTTTGTTTAGATTGTTATGATTTCATTCTGATACTTATTGTTTCACATACTTAGTACATTCTTTGTCTTGACCTCCTTCGAGGCTGCGTTCATCGCCGTGAGTTTAGGTCTGCAGATTTGGTGATCTGCAGTGTAGGACCTGCTCGAGTTTTGGATAGCTCCTTACATTGGGAGTTTATCTTTTGGTATAGTTCCTTGATGCAGGTTTTGATGCGGTTATGGGTGCGGGGCCTTGTCGTCATGTTTCAGTAAACTCTTAGAGTGCTGTATTCATATGTAGGATTGGACTCGTATGCGGTGTAGTGTCTTTTGTTTATGTATATTATATGGCAGCCTTGTCGGCTTTGCCCTTGCACGTACGTTGATTATTTTATTTTTTAAAAATGAGGCGTTATTTAATTTCCGCAGTTTACTTAGTTGATAAGGTAGAAGGGTGCCCAGGTAGGGCACGATCCGCGAGCGAGGTTGAGGGCAGCGAGTGGTATCGAAGCGATCGATCCTCGGAATGTCTACAGACCGTGTCTAGTAGAGTCTTGATTATCGGTGTGTTGCGCGCCACACCCATTGTTGACACCCAATTTTGACCCTCCCGTCCAGCCATTAACTATAAAATTACACTAATTTTGTAAAAACAACATTTTATTAGTAATCATTTGTAATTTAAAATCAATTTTAATCTGATATATGCATTTAATAGCACCGCATTTATAAAGCTTTAAACGATTCTTAAATATCGTACTTGCATTCAGCATTTAAGTAATTTAATATAAACTCAATGCAATTTTAATTTAACTTCGCAATAATGCATAACAATAAGATTTTAAATAATAGCGTCGCATTCTAAAGTATTAAGCATTAATTAAATAACGCGCCCGCATTTAGCACCTAAATAATTAGACTAATTTAGCACCTAAATAATTAGACTAATGTAGCACCTAGATAATTATAATAAAGCACCTAATTAATTTAATCACATTTGTTAATTAATTAATAATACACTTACCTAGAATTAACTAGCTAATTAATTAATTAACTCCTTAAATAACTAGCCTAACACTCAACTACCCACCATTTCGCCCAGCCCACTCCAATTGCCCGCAGGCCCAATACCCGCGGGCCCAATCCTTTATTTTTCCTTAATCAGCCTAGAGCCCACGCCAGCTCTCACATTACCCTTATCATTTACTTCTCCTCATCGACCGAGAGAACCCATCTTCGCCCTCAACAAAACCCACGACACTAAACCTAAAATGCACGCGCCGTCGTGAGATTCTCGCGAGAATCCGACCTCTCATAACTTCTTTACCCTCGCACTGGCCAGCTCGCCCTTACCATAACACGAACCAGCACAAAATCTTGCCCAAATCGTGTCAGTCATTCACCTTTCCATAACCAAACAAATCGTTACCTTATCAGACCACATCGAATCTACCCAAATCTTTTCGAAATCTCAGCACCAAATCGCGTTAATATCAGCCCTTACTATTTACCTAATGAGGAACCCGAAGAATGGCTATATAAGCACATGTCGAGGAATCAAAGGGCGCCACCGATAGCGTGGATTAGGGGGCTCGATCAGGAATCGTTTCTTTAGGAAGCGAAGCGATGGAGTCATATACTGCAGAGCATAGGAGAGCATCGATACAGAGCTCAGTACGGACAGAGGTCAGAGTCAGGGGAATCGTTTTCTTTAGCATCGATTAAGGGCTCAGGGAGTGGAGGGCATCGACTCAGAGGAGGTAGAGCAGAGACAGGACACCCCTAGCGCGATCGGCGCGGACCGTTAGCATAAGCACCGATAGGTAGGCGAGACACACCTGCGGCGATCGCCGCGGACCACTAGCATAGCATGAATAGGTAGTTGAACCGCTCTCGATTCTAGCCAAAAATCAGCAAGCAACTTTACCGCTTCTATTCGCATGAACCCAAAACTCGTCGATTGGACCGGCGACGATCTGTTGCCGGTCGCATTGTCGGGAGAAGAGTCTCACGGCGAGGCTCATATGAAGCCATTTCAAATGGCGACCCTCATCCGCGTTCGCATTCCTCTTGTGACTCCTAGAAAAACAAATGGGGCGGGTCATCCGCGATCCCTCATTCTCTCATCTCATCCTTATCTTACTTTATTTGTTATTGTAATTTATAACTCTGTAATTAATAGGATATCTAGAATAATTAGCCTTTAAACATATAAGTGGGGAAGGTAATCTAAAGTTCATCGCTTAATTTACTTGCCTTTTAAGATTGTCATGCATGTCTAATTTTTGCCAAAATGATTTAACTTGCATTATAAAACCAACATTTTGCGTATTAAAATTCATATGCATTTCTTCCTAAACTCTCAAAAATCATCTTAAAACATCTCTTATATAATATTGTACGCAGGCTAGGCAAGATTAATTTAGCTAGCAAAATACACATAATTAGTCCATAAAGCATTCTCTTAGCATTCTTTAGCACTTCCAGCCCTTTTAGCGCTTTAAATCACCCCCTGACGTTTAATACCTTTAGCATTTTAGCATTTATCACCCTTTAGCATTTTTAGCACCTCTTTTAGCATTTTGCACTTTTAACACCCTTTATTTTTAGCGCCCTTTACTTTTAAAGTTAATCCCTTAGCACCCTCTTAATATTTAGGCACCCTAGCACTACTTTGTTTACACTTAGCACTTTTAAATTGCTAGCACTTTTGTTAAGCGTCTTTAACATTTAATATTTTAGCGCCTCTTAGCATTCTTTCGCATATAGCACCTTTTGCCCTTTTAGACTTGAGCACCTTTAAACATTTTAACATTTTAGCATTTATTTTATTTCCAAACATTTTATTAAGCAAGAAGAGCTTTATTTTGCATTTCTTAAACATAATAATTACCCTAGGTTTGGCAGGACAACCGCAAGTTAGCGGATCTTAGAGGGTGCCTAACCCCTTCCCTCTAGATTAATAAAGAACCCTTACCCAGAATCTCATTAAGTTTAGCAGACCCTTAAAATGGAGTTAATGTTTTACTTCAAACTAGTTAAACATTTAGGTGTCCTAATTCACCCCAAACTAATTAGGTGGCGACTCCGCGAACCCTTAGCATTCTAGCAACCCTTTAGCATTTTAGCACCCTTTTAAACTTTAGCCCTTTTTTGCGCTTTTAGCATCTTTTACAATTTTAGCATCCTTTTGGCATTTTTAACCTTTAAGCCTCTTAAACAATTAGCATTTATTATTTTCTAACATTTTGCATTTTTAAGCAGGAGTTTAGAATGCCGCGGCCGAAAAAGGGCGCGACACCCATAAACAGGAGGCTACAGGACATTTAGGAGTTGGTTTCTATTCTTCTCACTCTAAGATCGTGCCATAGAGCTGTGTTAGTAAGATAATTTCTCTCTGACGTATTGTTGTGTTACAGTTATGCCTCTAAGGAGGGCAACAGCCGCTCAGAAGGGCAAAGGAGTAGCAGGAGCTACTAGTCAGACTCAGGGAGTTGATAGGGCTCGTGCCCAGGGTATACCAGATGTTGTGCCGCATTCGGCGAGTTCTACTGCGTCAGGTTTGGAGGCCCGACACGAGCCTCGGTTTCTCAGTTAGGGAAGACTTTAGGGTCGTGAAGGAAGCCATTATGTTATTGACCAAGATAGCGATCTTTCAGTTTACTGCGGCGAGGTTACTCGGCGGTATGAAGCAGTGTGCGGGGTAGAGGCGGCGGAGATCTGCGTAGAGGCTAGACCGGTTGGTTATCGGTGAGTTTTGGACGGCGACCTCGAATGAGTGAAGTATTCGTCCCAGCCTACCCGGTAGATACCCCGCAACTCACGGGTGGGAGATTTGATCCCTGGTATTTAGAGCGGTCCAAGCTCCGGTCGAGGTTACCGGAGGAAGCGGAGGATTTTCTCGATCGAGGCCACCTATTCCTCGGTGTATCGGATGTGGTAGCGTCATTCGGGAAATGCCGTTATGGCACGGTGGTTGTTTTTATTGTGGCCGTCGGGCCATATTGCGAGTATGTCCTTTTAGAAAGAGCTTGGTGAGTGGCTCGGCCTATGAGGCGATAGTTGGTTCCTTTCCTCAGCGGTATGCGTTCCCGAGCGGTGTTGGATGTTAGCGGTAGTGGTAGAGGTCGAGTGGAGTTTATAGTTACGGCGGTCCTTGAACCGCATGGGCGTGACTACGGGACAGGATCGGAGGCGACATCGCGTAGGGTTACTGGTATATTTCGATTCTTTTGAATCATACGTGCATTGATAGATCTGATTTTACCCTAGCGTATATGTTTTCCCTTTATTGCTAGAGTTGTAAAGTGATAGTACCCCAGAGGTAGGGATACTTTGATTATTAAAGTGAGAAGTTAAGAATATTGACAAGAATGATAAGTGAGCTGACACTAGAGTTGTGTAGAGTTCACGTAGAAATTGCCCGTGAGTGTAAGACCAATAGGGAAGATTATGCAGTAGGAATACTTTGGCTTATGTGACGAACCTCTAGGTGAATAGGGGATAGAGTAAGAAGTACCTTGAGATAAGAGAGATTTATTCGGACTAAGAATGAGAAGTTAAGTGTGGCGATGGGTGGGTTATGGACTCATTTCGGTCGATCGGTAGTATGGAATGGGGTGATGTCAGTTAGAAATGGTCCCGTTATGTGATAGGGTCACGAGGATGCCAGGCCCAAGTTTAGTTAATCGTTGTACGAGTTTGTGGACGCGTTCCACCGGAACTAGGTCGTAAGGACCGAGAAGAGCCTTAGCGGAAATTCAAGTGACATAATGGCCAAGTTTGGATAGTAAATCCAAGGATTGGGGAACAAGAAACAATATTGATATTTTGTACGTATGTTATGTGGTGGTCATGTGTGGCATCGTTGGTCTTGTGCAGTTTTGATTGATAGGCATAGTATAAGGTTTATGCCGGAGTTTGTATAGATTGAAAACCGACTAAGAACATTCGGGGACGAATGTTTCTAAGGGGGGAAGAATGTTACACCCCGTAAGTCCAGGACATGTAAAAGAGAATGTACGAAAGGAAACAAGACTTGGAAATTGGTACGAAAGGAAGAATTATTTTTCCGACGGAAAATCTTCCGAACGTCGGTAAGGAAAAATGTTCGTTGTTGAGAATTGGATTCTCAAAAGGCATTATTTGAAGAGTATGGAACTCTTAACCTTATGGAAATTTATTTTTACGGATTTGGTCACGTGGGGCCCACCCGAGGAATTTTACGTTTTGTGGGGTCCACGAGGGTTACGTAATTTTATGGATGAATGAGAGGGCGACACGTGGCACCCCCACATGTGGTCTTCGACGAAATTTAGTGAGGGTAAAATGGTCATTGACCACCTTGGAAGATTAGTCTTGCTAGCATGACATTGTTGACTTGTCAACTTGTCCACATGGGCTTGATCCTAGTGAAACTCATCCAAGCCTCACATTTGTTGTAATCTAAGCCATCCAATGTGTTTTATATACCCAACTAGTAGCAAGACTTGGCATTTAACACTTAGAAAAAATTAGAGAGTCCTTGTGCTTGAGAGATAGCTCTCGGCTTTACTGCAAGTTCCACACAAATTTTTTTTAGTTTGTGATCCATTATCCACAAGACTTAAACCCAAGGTTCCTAAGGGTATTGTAAGGATAGCTCAATAGAAAGATTTCGGAAAAACGACGTTTTCGTATTAGTCGCAAGGCGGAAACTAAAGGAGTTCTTCAACTTTGAAGTTGGAACTTGAATATGGGTTCTTCATAGGCCTCTAAGGAGTGCTTGGAGCAGATTGGAACCTAAGGAAAGGAGCTAAGAATTGCTAAGGCGCGACTTTGAATCTTGGAAACTTTAAGGGCTTATAAAGGTATAAATTTTGTCGTTTTAATAGTTAGGACTTACTTGTTGTTATAGCTATGGATATTAGCAAGCATGAGTTATATAGTATGAAGTTTGACAAGTATTTTGGCTATTGGAACCCTAATACGAAAAATAGCATGTTTAGCCTTAAGATTGGAATTCAAGTCGATTATTAGTTTAAGTCGTCGCATGTTGTAGAAAGAAGGAAATTGTAGTTGTTGAAGTTGTTTGTGACTATATAACATGTTAGACCTTAGAACTTGGATTTGGAAAAGAATTTGGAAAGGACTTGTGTTGTGGTTTAGGTTGGCCGAGAATGGCTTGATTATGGACTTAGTAGGTATTAAATTGCGGGGCGGAATTTTACACGTATTGTAAGGCGTGTAATCCCCTTTGTTTGGTTGTTGTTTTGAGCCTTAAATGTGGCGTGTTGGGTATTGTATTCGGCCTTGAAAAGGTGGCAAAGTGAGTAGAAACAAAGGAAGTCTTTGCCGATTTTCAGTAGAATTAGAGACAGTATACTTAGTATTATTCTACGTTAGAGACTAGAAGTTGATAGTCTTGTTGTGACCATTATAGGTTGACACTTATACGTACGGCGTATTCGGCAGCTTGTGGATTTAGTAGAAAGGTATGTGAACTATCTCCTCTTCTAGCATGATTCCTTAAGATAAAGAAAGTATATCCTACTCCTTAAATGATCCATTCCTTGGTTGTATTCGGATTTCTTAAAATAGAATTCGTTCTATGTACTCCTTTGATTGTACTTTGATGTTTAAATTGTAAGTTGTATAATCCATTTCCTTAGTGAAGTTTGGATTCTTAAAAGTGAAAGTATTTTGCTTAAAGTACATGGAGTCTTGAAAAGGAAGTGGTTTCCAAACCTTTTGGCTAGTGCCTTAGTTCCAAAACCTAATGGTCGTTTTAATGACTTTAGGGAAGTCAAAGGAGTGATTTACTTAATTGTTTTAAAAGAGGAGAAATGACATGATTTAAGAGAAGTAACTTGTTTTTAAAGGTGTAAGTTACTTGAGGTTTAAAAGTAGAAGAAACTTGTTTTCTAAATATTAAGAGACTTGAAATATTTTGAAAGTTAAGAACTTGATTTGTAAGCATATGATACTTGGTTTTAAAAGTATAAGTCTCTTGGTTATAAAAGGAATGAAATTGTCTAAAAACCATAAAGGGTTATAACGGCTTTATGGGAAGTGGATTATATAACTTTATGGAAGGTTTAGAAAGTTGTCTATTTTGATTAATGGGCATGAGTTGCCTTGATTGTGAAAATTTGAAGTTACTTGATTTCAAGCTTTGAAATGAGTTTTCTAAAGTGTAGTAACTTACTTTGAAAAATAGACACACCTTGATACTACGGGTGTTAGTATCTTGGGGTATTACATAAAAAAGAGTCTTTTGAAAAGAATGTACGTACGTAGTACTTTGGCTTGATTAATTGAGAATTAGTCTAAGTGTGCCTTGATAAGTACTTTGACATGATTAATTGAGAATTATTCTATGTGTGCCTTGATAAGTACTTTGGCTTGATTAATTGAGAATTATTCTATGTGTGCCTTGATAAGTACTTTGGCTTGATTAATTGAGAATTAGTCTAAGTGTGCCTTGATAAGTACTTTGGCTTGATTAATTGAGAATTATTCTATGTGTGCCTTGATAAGTACTTTGGCTTGATTAATTGATAATTATTCTATGTGTGCCTTGATAAGTACTTTGGCTTGATTAATTGAGAATTATTCTATGTGTGCCTTGATAAGTACTTTGGCTTGATTAATTGAGAATTGCCTATATGTGCTGGTGATAGCCTTTGAGTGCAAGTATTATGTTTTATTACGTTGCCGCGACTCTCGGTTGGAGGGTCGGCTGCCTTGTTGTAAGTTTACTTGGACGTACCGACAGTGAGGTTATAACGGCTTTCTGGAAGATTTAGAAAGTTGTCTATTTTGATTAATGGGCATGAGTTGCCTTGATTGTGAAAATTTGAAGTTACTTGATTTCAAGCTTTGAAATGAGTTTTCTAAAGTGTAGTAACTTACTTTGAAAAATAGACACACCTTGATACTACGGGTGTTAGTATCTTGGGGTATTACATAAAAAGGAGTCTTTTGAAAAGAATGTACGTACGTAGTACTTTGGCTTGATTAATTGAGAATTAGTCTAAGTGTGCCTTGATAAGTACTTTGGCTTGATTAATTGAGAATTATTCTATGTGTGCCTTGATAAGTACTTTGGCTTGATTAATTGAGAATTATTCTATGAGTGCCTTGATAAGTACTTTGGCTTGATTAATTGAGAATTAGTCTAAGTGTGCATTGATAAGTACTTTGGCTTGATTAATTGAGAATTATTCTATGTGTGCCTTGATAAGTACTTTGGCTTGATTAATTGAGAATTATTCTATGTGTGCCTTGATAAGTACTTTGGCTTGATTAATTGAGAATTATTCTATGTGTGCCTTGATAAGTACTTTGGCTTGATTAATTGAGAATTATTCTATGTGTGCCTTGATAAGTACTTTGGCTTGATTAATTGAGAATTGCCTATATGTGTTGGTGATAGCCTTTGAGTGCAAGTATTATGTTTTATTACGTTCTTGCGCGACTCTCGGTTGGAGAATTCATTTGCGCTTGTTGTAAGTTTACTTGGACGTACCGACAGTGAGGTTATACCGGCTTTATGGAAGGTTTAGAAAGTTGTCTATTTTGATTAATGGGCATGAGTTGCCTTGATTGTGAAAATTTGAAGTTACTTGATTTCAAGCTTTGAAATGAGTTTTCTAAAGTGTAGTAACTTACTTTGAAAAATAGACACACCTTGATACTACGAGTGTTAGTATCTTGGGGTATTACATAAAAATGAGTCTTTTGAAAAGAATGTACGTACATAGTACTTTGGCTTGATTAATTGAGAATTAGTCTAAGTGTGCCTTGATAAGTACTTTGGCTTGATTAATTGAGAATTATTCTATGTGTGCCTTGATAAGTACTTTGGCTTGATTAATTGAGAATTATTCTATGTGTGCCTTGATAAGTACTTTGGCTTGATTAATTGAGAATTAGTCTAAGTGTGCCTTGATAAGTACTTTGGCTTGATTAATTGAGAATTATTCTATGTGTGCCTTGATAAGTACTTTGGCTTGATTAATTGAGAATTATTCTATGTGTGCCTTGATAAGTACTTTGACTTGATTAATTGAGAATTATTCTATGTGTGCCTTGATAAGTACTTTGGCTTGATTAATTGAGAATTATTCTATGTGTGCCTTGATAAGTACTTTGGCTTGATTAATTGAGAATTGTCTATATGTCTTTGGTGATAGCCTTTGAGTGCAAGTATTATGTTTTATTACGTTCGCGCGACTGCCGGTTGGAGAATTGGTGCGCGTTGTAAGTTTACTTGGGCGTCTGAAGCGGTGAGGTGGGATTCCGGGTATGCTTCCATTATTTGTGTTACCTACGGTCGTGCTTATACGATGTGGGATCGGGGCATGCGACGCGAGGATACCCTATGGTCACGCTTATACGATGTGGGATCTTGGGGCATGCGACGCGTGGGATACTCTTGGACGTCTTGCTCGATGTGGGATTAGGCGTGTGACGTGAGTCGGGTTAGTTTCGGTTGTTTGTGTTACCTACGGTCGTGCTTATACGATGTGGGATGCGGGCGTGCGGCGCGAGGATACCCTATGGTCGTGCTTATACGATGTGGGATCTTAGGCGTGCGACCACGAGGATACTCGCGGACATCTTTATCGATGTGGGATTAGGCGTGTGACGAGGCGGGTTTAATTCCCGGATTTGTTTGTATACCCCATGGTCATGCTTATACGATGTGGGATTTCGGGGCATGCGACCACGAGGGATACTCTTTGGATATGCTTATTGGTGTTATATTGTTATATCATGGACTGCCGGCAGTGAGAAAGGATTCCACGAGCATGGTTGATATTGTGGGCGTGAGACCCATAATTATATTTGAGTAGTGACTTTGAGGGCATGCGTCCCTGACTTGATATGACTGCTTATGCATTGTGTACTGTAGGTTGGCTATCATACATGTCTCCTGTTTTGTTTAGACTGTTATGATTTCATTCTGATGCTTTCATTTCACATACTTGGTATATTCTTCCGTCTTGACCTCGCCCGGAGCTGCGTTCATCTGCATGAGTTTAGGTACGCGATTTGGTGATCTGCAGTGTAGGACCACCTTTCGAGTTTTGGATAGCTCCTTACGTTCGGGAGTTTATCTTTTGGTATAGTTCCTGATGCAGGTTTTGGTGCGGTTATGGAGTGCAGCGGGGCCTTGTCGTCGTGTTTCTGTAAACTCTTAGAGTGCGTATTCATATGTGTGATTGGACTCGTATGCGGTGTAGTGTCTTTTGTTTATGTATATTATATGGCGGCGCATCGAATTTGCCACTTACGTGCGTTGATTTTAAAAAAATGAGGCGTTATTTAATTTCCGCAGTTTACTTAGTTGATAAGGTAGAAGGGTGCCCAGGTAGGGCACCAGTCACGGGCCCGGGGTTCGGGGCGTGACATCGGTCTTCTAGACTATATTACTTGTCACGACACGTGCACTTGCGTTTAGTGTGCATAAATCGCACATCATGTTACATTCAGGGCACTCTTGATTATGATTTGCACTTATATCCATCATCTGTATCTACTCTCATGTCTTATACATATGCTGATTGGAATTGATGTCCAGATACCAGATGTACGACATCTGGTTATTGTATGTTTCTTGGTGATAACTTGGTCTCTTGGTCGGCTAAACGCCAGGCTACCTTATCGCGATCCAGTACGGAGGCCGAGTATCGAGAGGTAGTCAATGTGGTGTCTAAGTCCTGTTGGTTGCGTAATTTCCTATTAGAGCTTCACTTTCCTATTCAGAAAGCTACATTGGTCTACTCTGATAATGTTAGTGTGGTCTATCTCTCTGGGAATCCGGTCCAACATCAGCGCACTAAACATATCGAGACGGATATTCAATTTATTCGCGAAAAGATAGCTCGTGGACAAGTATGTGTCTTGCATGTCCGCCGTGGTACCAAATTCGACATCTTTACTAAGGGTTTTTCCTTGGTTTTGTTTGAAGATTTTAGGGACAGTGTCAGCGTACGACAACCACCCACTATGACTGCGGGGTTGTGAAAGACTGTGTATATTGGTCGTGTATATGGTCGTGTGTTTACTCACCATATTATTAGAATTCTTGTACATGTATAATTATGGTAGTAGTCTTGTATTAGAAAAATGTAGTAGTCTTGTATTAAAAAAAGATAGATTTAATTTTCATAATTATATATTATATATTATGTATAAACTCTTTTATTAATGAAAATAATTAAGGGAATTATTTAGTTTCTAAGTAAGTCTAAGATATTGTTTATTACCTTGTTGAGTCCATAGAAAATGGGGCATTTGTGAGTTGTTCTTATCCATTTAAATTGTTTATTACATAAACAAACACCGAACGTAGCTCCGAGGCTGAGCCAAGAAAAGAAATGAAGTGCGTATAGTTTATTATCCTTTCATTTTCATGCGTTATATATTCTTTCTTAGGTCTAGTCATTTCTATATTTTAGTAGTATCATTTTCTCCATTACTTTATTTAACTTGCCCCCTTTTAATTGTTGCTCACTAAATAATCATGTCCATTAGATTTATTAAATACAATTTCGAATATTCAATTGGATGAGTGGGGTTTGGATAGTGTATTGGCATATTGTTCCCCTTTTTACAATTCGGTATATTTGGTCCATTATTGACTATTTTGGTATTGTGCCAAGTGCGCACGGTATAAATAACAAATATCTCTTGAAAACTTATTAACCACCGTGCCATTTCGATCTTGGAAAAACTCAGTTATTCTATCAATTTTTTTTTTTTTTTTTGGGTTGGAATTCTAGCCATTATTCGTCTAGACAATTCTTTGATGAGGAAAAAGTCCCGAAGGCTAGACTTCTATTAGTAATAACTTCTGCAGAATGTCAAATAAATATTTTTGTTAGTGACCAATTCGTCAAAACAAAAAAATTATCTAAACAATATCCTAATTTATAGACGGTTTGATCAAGCTTATTTTTCTCTAAAAGTAGTTATTTTTCTAAAAAAATGTACTTATTTTTAAAAACTTGAGGTGTTTGACACGCTTATGTGAGAGACTAAGTGCATGTTTGGAGTGACTTTTAGGTATCCAGAATCGGATTGACTTTTAGGTATCCAGAATAATTAAAGATGTTTGGCTGGCAGGCCAGTCAGAATTGATTCTGGCAGAATCAATTTTGTCATTTATTTCAATTTGAATTTTCTTTCTTTCGCTATTACCCTCTTTAATTTTCATCAACAACTCTATCCACTTTCATTATTCTCTTTAAATATCTAGAAATAATTACTAAAAAAAATCAAATATACAACTTTCATTGCCCTCTTTAAATATCTAGAAATAATTATAAAAAAAATCAAATATACAACTTTCACTATCCTCTTTAAATATCTAGAAATAATTACTAAAAAAATCAAATATACAACTTTTAGAAGGAATGCAGAAACAAATATTGATTTTGATCTTTATGAAGATGAAAGCACAATCATTCACCATGATGATTATCATAGATCATCTAATTTGGATCAATCACAGGTTTTTAATGTAGCTTCTTCATCAGAGATGAATCACGTTCGAGACTTAGTCCGCAATCAAATTATAGAGTACATGCAAAATTAGTATTGTAATAATATTTAAATACTATTTGCACTTTAAATTAGTATTGTAATAATATTCCACTAATATTTAAGTAATATATTGCACTTTAAATTCTATTATCTATTTGTAATTTTTATTTACATACTTCCATCTATTTATATGTATAGTAATTTTTATTTATATGTATGTCCATTTTGGTAATTCTACATTCAAAATCAATTTTGATCAAAACTATCCAAACATAAATCAATTATAAGAATCATTTTTACATTGTTGCATCCAAATATAAATCACTTCTGTCAGAATCAATTCTGCCATAATCAATTCTGTCAGAATCAATTTTGCACACCGCTAATCCAAACATATCCTAAGTATTTTTGAGAGTAGTAGAAACAATTTTTCAGAAGCTAAAAAAAATAGTTTTTCCGAATAAATATTTTTTTGCAAAGTATTTTTGACCAAAATAAACTTAGAAACACTTTTGAAACACAAATTGATTCTTCCCGAAAGTATATTTTTGAAAAATACTTTTCAAAATAAGCTGGTTTTCGAAGCTTGGGCAAGGAGACTAATATTTTGTCAATTCAGACAATAAAAGTTGGTTAACAAACTTTGTCTAATTCGTATTTGTTGCTACATTATTAACACACCATGTTGAGATTTAAAATAACTAGTAATTATAAATTAATGCTTTGTAACATACAAAGGAAAGAAATCGATAAATAGAAAGAGAAAAAAGGACGAGTCACACTCCATAAGTAGTTATCTAATCAAAATTCAATTTGTTTTCTTCTATCATGTACAAGGCAACTATAGATGTCAATACATTCTTCACACTAGAACAGGTGAAAAGTCCAGGAGAAATCAATCATTCGAAAAATTTGGAGCTTTTTCTTCTTGTAATTGTGCTCTTTCATCATATTCTTTACATCGTTTTTCTCTAGTAAAAAAGTTCTTAAAAAGGAAACAATAAACACCAATAATCCACTGGATAGAGGTCATATACCTAATATATGTTAGTGTTGGATTTTAATGATGACTGTTGACACTCAATTTTGACCCATCTTTTAGTCATTTCTTGCAATTTTAAGCATTTTAGGACACCGCATTTTATCACAATTTTTGACATTTTTGTATATTTTTTTTACCTAACATTCTATGTTATTTTATTTTTGTAAATTTGCATCATATTTTTTTACTTTTAATTAGGTATTAAACATTTTTTTCAAATATTGTATTTTTATTACTATTACATCGACATTTGCATTTTAATAATTTTGTATCTTTTTAAATAATTTTTCTGATAAATAATTAACCCATTTTGCATTTTGCCAAACCAGTCGATCCAGCGCAATGCGGACCCAATCCGCCAAAAACCGAAGCCCAATACACGCTTTCATCTTTTCCTCCAACGATACGATATCCAAAATCGATACGAAACCACAAACATAAATCCCACACTATAAATACAACCACCACGTTTGAAAACCTAGGTCGCCTACCCTAAAAACTACCCCAGCACCTCTCCTTAAAACCCTCGACCTCCTCTTATTTTGAACCCCAGCCGCTACCCTCCATTTAACCTCAGTGCACTCCTCTTCATCGCCCCTAAGACTGGCCGTCTACCTTTCTCTCTAAAACCTACCCTTCGCCGCCGCTCCCTCGTCGCCACCCATCGTCAGCCTACACCCCCTATCTCCTCACGTCTCCGTCGCGCCGCTTTCGCGGAGCTCCAGCTCGGCGAACCTCTCTACCTAGGCAGGCGTGCACAACATTACCCACAAAAAGCCCGGTAGTCTATTACCCTCAACCCTACTTCACCCCACTACCGGTCACTCTCTCTCTAAAACCGCGCCGCCTTCGCCTCCGTCGCCACCATCCGTCGTCGTTGGTACGCGTCGACCTTAACTCGTCGACCACCTGTCGCTCATCCCATTATCCGTAACCATAACACCACAACCTCCATAACCGCGTAATGCGTACCGCCACTGCCTCGCGGGAGCCGACCATGCCCAGCGGGCGTTGTTTGGTTCTTCTTTATGCGTTATTATGTATATCTTGGTTGTTGGACTAACTTTGTTCTCTTGTTGGTCATTTTCGCTATTGTGATTATATTGAGCCTTGTTGTTTTTAGTGAATCGGATTCCTCGATTTTTGTCGTTAATGGACTGATTTGTGACATTTTGGATCCGGGTGATCTCGACGTTGTTTCTTACTTCTCTGGTTGTGCTATGAATTATACTCTGTTTTATTCCATTCGGGTGTTGTTTTATTCTTGTTTTGCTGCTGGTTCTCGACCGTTACTGCGCCCATTGTTATGATTCAGTTCGTGATGATTATCATAGTTCTACATTGGATATCCCGCTCGGTTGGCGCGTTTAGATAGCGTATTTTATTTCGTTTTGAAATGCTTTGCCCTTATTTACTTGATTGTGTATTATTTGTTGTTTGTTCGCAAACTATTGGGTAATTCATTTTCTTTCGTGCATGAACTGATTTTTGAATAGATCTTTACACTTGGCGGTTGTTTTTATTTTTGATGCATTACTTGCACTGTTTTGCTTGAAAAAAGTTACTGATTTCGAACATATTTCTAGTTGATGCGTTTGAATATTTGGTATTTTTCTGATTTGAACAAAGATACTACACTTGATGGCCAATGAAAAAGTTATCCGTCGATTTTTGAGGCCTCATGATTGCAAAGCGGAAAATAAAATAAATGAAGCTTTACAGGCAAGGATGATTTCTTCCACTTACATAGGATAACCAACATGCATTGGCAAGCGACGCTATGTGCACTTGTTTAGGCATCCCACTTTATATATTTTATATCGAGCCTCCGTGTTTAAAACTATTCTCTTGTTTTGGCGCGGATCCAAAGGTTTTATTTATTTTATTATTTTAGCAATATCGTAGATGAAGGAATCTCGTCGATTTCCAAGGCCTTCCGATTACAAAAGACGGTTATTTTGGCTTTGTTTATTAATTATTGCTATCACTTTAAAATTGTTTATTTTATCACTAACACTTTTACTAAGTGTTTATGCAGGTACCCGGAGATCATTTTGTGCAGAAGGCCTAAAAAGGGTTAAAGATGTCCCGGAGTTTTATCTTATGCCATCTTTAATTTTAGTTTTTATTATTCTGTATTGCACTTTATTTTAATTGTAAATTATTGTAAAAAATGCTTAGAATAGGTAGAATAAAAGCCAATACGTAATTAACCTAGGTTTGAGCGGATAGCATGAGTTAGCGGATCTTAAAGGATGCCTAATCCCTTCCCTTTAGGATAATAAAGAACCCTGATCCAGAATCTCATTAATTTCGTAGACCATTAAATGGAGATCATTTATAGCATTTTTCTGCTATTTAATAAGTGTCCTAATTCACTAAATAATTAGGTGGCGACTCCTTTAAATACATTTAGGAATCAACCATACGTAGTACTCCCGTTTCGGCTCCGGTTAAAATGGGGTGTTACAGATGGAGACTCCACTGGGGATAATCAGGTTCTTGACCATAGCAAACCTAGGTTTATTATTGCTTGACTTTATTTTTATTTTTAAATGCCTTAAAATCCTTTGCTTTAATCTTGTATGCTTAACTGTTTTAATTGCTATTTGCTTTTACTACTTTCTTTAAACTGACATTCCGCTCATATTTCTTCCACTCTGGAAAATTCACATTGTCACACACTACACGCGAGGTGCGCTTGGTGCATCAGCAAAATTCTTTCTTCAAAACCCAAATTTAAGAGAGTTGGCATTTTGCGCGGAGAGTCCGGTCCAACCGGTGGCCGCGTAGCCTTCTCACTCGAGTTGTCCGCTCGGGAACCTTGCGTCTAGTAAGCCAAATTTTAGAAACTTAGGATAGAGCTATACCACCATTTTAATATTAAGTCATGCATGCATAAACCTTAGGTGGGTTAATCATTGGTATTAACGCACAATTAGAAATTCACCAAACTTGTCGACGGGTTTCATAACCCAACGACCCTTTAGCATACTATGTGTAGCGTGACAATGATAGACGGATCCAAGCCTGGTCATGATACACCGAAATTGGAAAAAGTGCACCGTAATTTGATCGCCATTTCCAGCAAAACATTGTTGTTTAACGACTTGGACCTATTTATCATAATCTCGCATATCTGGCGTTTAGGCCGACCTCTGGCATAAGAGAGGTCCTATGCATATTAGGCGCGCACTTTATTTGCATGTTTTTGTTTACTATTGTTGTCGCTAACAATTACATGCATATTATTTAATGCAATAATTACCCTTTTAACCCCTGTACATATCATGCTTATAATTCTGGTCATTAGCATTTGCATTTTTGCACTTTTGTTGTCACATTGCAATCAGGACTTCTACTGCATAAATCGCTCTTGAACAGCACGATTTGGACTTTGTGGAGCATCAACCACGATGCAGTCGAACAGCGAAGTCTTTGACTATATTGCCGCACCCTTACATTTTACTATTTTTATGGCGTGCCTACTCTCACCTATTTGTCATATTCTTTGCAAGAAGACCGTCCTCGCAATAGTCGAGGGCGGACAACAAAAAAGGGGAAGAAAAGAAAAATCTTCACGAGTGAAATGGAGTTATGTTGTGGAAAGATGTCGACATACCAAATTCAACAAAGCATCGCTCTGGGTCTTATATTTTGCATTTTTATACATATTTGCAAGTCTAATTGATATGTCTAGTGCGATTACATAATTCTTTTACAACGTAAACTTAGAACTACTGGCGTGTGCGATTCTCGCGTACGATGTGATACGTAGGCAACCCATCTAGGGTTCGACACCACCACAAAAATAAATAAATAAATAATAATAAAAAAAAAGGGGAGACATATTTGGTTCACTCATTCATTGCATTTGTCCAATCACGGACATTCATTATTGCATTTCATTCATTCTATCATAGTCATTCATTTTTTTTCATTACATTCTTTTACTTTGCATTAGTCTTATAGTGAACAGTCATTTGTTTTGAACAACTTTTACTTTTGCATTTCTTTCATGAATAAATTCTTTTAAATCATACGTTTTATAACATATACGAGCGAACTCGCTTTTGATTCTCGTCAAAGATGAGATCGTGGCGACCTACTCGGGTTCAGTACCATTTATTCAAAAAATACAAAAAATATCTTGTTCATAAATACAAAAATGTTATCCAAAAATACAGGAATTTTTTTTTTTTAGTATCATTGTTTGACTTGGTTGATACCAACACAGTTGAGAGTGTGCATAGGAAAGAACGAGTAATAATCAATATGAGTTGACTTCGTGGTAAACCGTAGATTCTTTTGGTACCTCTTATTCACCCGTAAATGACATTGCCTTACA
The DNA here is from genome assembly GCA_029844215.1 of Przewalskia tangutica. NCBI lineage: Eukaryota > Viridiplantae > Streptophyta > Magnoliopsida > Solanales > Solanaceae > Przewalskia > Przewalskia tangutica. The sequence continues at coordinate 25,788,506 of CM056723.1, forward strand.
TGCTTCTAAGATAAGAACGAAACCAACCTCATCGTTTCATGTGCATTGTGTGGTGAGTTTTAGAATAAGTTCAATTGCACTGCATTGTGATCTAGAACTTGGCCCGTGTGTTTGTTGAGGCGAAATCCTGAGTAACACTTGGTGTGGGAAATGATCGTAGGCTTTCTTTGACCCGTTTGAGCCTTTTCAGCCTACCAAATAACATTATCCGTAGTACACCCTTTTGAGCCTAAAACTTATTCTTTTGACAACCGCATATTACAACTTATACCGCCGAGTGCGTCGCACTATCCTCTCTTGGCGACCTCCTCGAGCTCTTTGGAAATGTGCAGTGGTGACAAAATTCTGCGTTGAAGTTTGCAAAGACAAATTTGTCAAAGTCCCAAAGGAAAAGAAAACACAAATGACGACTTCACAAAGGAAGAAATCAAAAGCCCGGCATTATTAAAAATGAATAAAATGAGAGAATAACTTTGAAAAGCGGGCTCCAAGCGAAAGATTCAAGAGGAAGTCGATCTGAAAAAGCGGGACAAAAAAAGCGGGCGATATTAAAGCACACAAATATCAAGCACGGACGTAGCTCGAGGAAGGATTAGTCACTTTTTACCCAAATGATATCCATCCTCTCCCCAAGCCTACATTACAAGCCCGTGATAAGCCTACGTGATCTTATCGAGGTTCTCACATTAGTGGATACTTACATGGCGAGCCTGTGGTATCACGATTGCATGCTGAACATCCTTTTGAGTGTGAGTGTTCTCTAAACGCCCCAAAATTCAAAATCTTTGGAATATATGTGAGAAATAGGACTTTCTTTTCGGTGAGGGCATTTGAAGCGTGAGATTACGTGTAGTTCAAAATCTTGGTGCAAGCGAGTGTGTCGATACTTAGGTGTGCGAGGTACCATTTGAAACTATAGGAATTACAGTCGGTCTTGGTTAGACGGAAGTGAATAACGAATTCTAAGTACAATACTAATTGTTGGCATCAGTGAAGTCGAGCGTGATCTTTGTCTTTCCACTTTTTAAAAAAAAATGCATATAAAATAATCATTTTTTGCATCATGAACTACGTCTTGACTGATTCCTCGGCGGGATCGTGGCGGTCCATTAACCGGTCCACATTGTTTGAAAAAATCCATAAAAATCCTTATTTTTGCATCATGAACTACGTCTTGACCTGATTCCCTCAGCGGGATACGTAGGCGGCCTAAATCGGCTTCGGTCACGCGTTAGAAATCTTCCCGTTGTCTGCGTGTGCGGCGAATCGTTAGATTATTACGAAAGAGATATGAGCAATTTCGCGAGTTAAGTCTTGCCCATGCGCCGCATGTAGCCCAGGACAATTTTGGGAAATGCACCATGAAGAGATCATAATAAGGATTCCAAAAGCAATCGGCAATCGCAACAAGGCGCGTAACATTGTGACGTCCACAAGTCGCCGCAGCTGCGTCGGCCTTTCGCGACTTTCGGATCTTCATGCTCGGCAAAGGCGGAGGACAACAATAAGCCCGTCTGATTACAAGCGCCTGGCGTTTATGCAATGGCGTTATCTCGGCGGGCGAGTCACAAGCGAATGCGTCCGTAAAATGACACCATTTCATTGCAAGCCTATGCAGCGGCTTCATCATGTTTCGTCCGTGCAACGACGAGCATCTGCATCAGCGTCTATGCAACGACGCATTTTCATGTAAGCCTATGCGGCGGCCGTCCATCTGAAACGATAACGCCCATCTGGCGTCGTTTGCATTCGTCCATCTGAGCGATTCGCCCATCTGGCGTCATTTGCATTCGTCCATCTGAGCGATTACGCCGCTGGCGTCATTTGCATTCGTCCATACAAGGCGATTCGCTCATGGCGTCATTTGCATTTCGTCCATCTGAGCGATTACGCCAGCTGGCGTCATTGCATTTCGTCCATCTGAGCGATTACGCCCATCTGGCGTTATTTGCATTCGTCCATCTGAGCGATAACGCCCATACTGGCGTCATTGCATTTCGTCCATACAAAACGATTACGCCCACGCGGCGTCATTTGCATTCGTCCATCTGAGCGATTCGCCACACATGGCGTCATTGCATTCGTCCATACAAGGCGATTACGCCCATATGGCGTCATTTGCATTTCGTCCATACTGGCGATTCCGCCCATCTGGCGTCATTGCATTCGTCCATACAAGCGATAACGCCCATCTGAGTGTCATTTGCATTTCGTCCATACAAGGCGATAACGCCCATCTGGCGTCATTGCATTTCGTCCATCTGAGCGATAACGCCCATCTGGCGTCATTTACATTTCGTCCATCTGAGCGATTCGCCCATCTGGCGTCATTTGCATTCGTCATACAAAGCGATAACGCCCATCTGGCGTCATTTGCGTCTCGTCCATCTGGCGACAACGCCACATATGGCGGCATTTGTATTTCGTCCATCTGAGGCGATTCGCCCATCTGGCGTCATTTGCATTTCGTCCATCTGAAAGCGATAACGCCCATCTGGCGTCATTTGCATTCGTCCATCTGAGCGATAACGCCCATCTGGCGTCATTGCATTTAAATCCATACAAAGCGATAACGGCCATCTGGCGTCATTTGCATTTAAATCCATCTGAGCGATTCCGCATCTGGCGTCATTTGCATTCGTCCATACAAAGCGATAACGCCCATCTGGCGTCATTGCATCTAAATCCATACAAAGCGACAACGCCACATATGGCGTCATTTGCATTCGTCCATCTGAGCGATTCGCCCATCTGGCGTCATTGCATTCGTCCATACAAGGCGATAACGTCCATACTGGCGTCATTGCATTCGTCCATACAAGCGATAACGCCCATCTGAGCGTCATTTGCATTTCGTCCATCTGAAGGCGATTCGCCCACATCTGGCGTCATTTGCATTCGTCCATCTGAGCGATAACGCCCATCTGGCGTCATTGCATTTCATCCATCTGAGCGATTAGCCCATACTGGCGTCATTTGCATTCGTCCATACAAGCGATTCGCCCATCTGGCGGCATTGCATTCGTCCCATACAAGCGATAACGCCCATCTGGCGTCATTTGAATTTCGTCCATCTGAGCGATTCCGCTCATCTGGCGTCATTGCATTTCGTCCATCTGAAGCGATAACGCGCCCGCCTGGCGTCATTTACATCCGTCCATACAAGGCGACCGCGCCCCATCTGGCGTCATTGCATCGTCCATACAAGATGGCGGCGCCCATCTGGCGTCGTCGTATCGTCCATCTGAGGCGGCGTATCGTCACATCAACCATCAACATCTACAAACACCATGTCTTTTCGGCACCATAACACCGGCCCGGTGTCGATCATGCCCGACCGGGACAAATTCCTGAGTTTTGCGTGCACTGCTTTTATTTTCTAGCATTGCGGCAACGGTGTCTCGTAATTCGACCGGACAAATTTTAAATCTGCATCGGCTTTGTCTTTTATCTTGGCATCCTGGCGACCCGGTGTCGGCTTTTGCCCATTCTTTTCTTGATCCTTGTTTTAATTACGACGATGGGAACAAAATTGGCTCAAGTCAGCGTTTTTGTCCGAACACTCTTTCATCGTCTTCGGTCAAAGAGAGACAACTGTTGACAGCCAATTTTGACCCATCTTTTAGTCATTTCTTGCAATTTTAAGCATTTTAGGACACCGCATTTTATCACAATTTTTGACATTTTTGTATATTTTTTTTACCTAACATTCTATGTTATTTTATTTTTGTAAATTTGCATCATGTTTTTTTTACTTTTAATTAGGTATTAAACATTTTTTTTTCAAATATTGTATTTTTATTACTATTACATCGACATTTGCATTTTAATAATTTTGCATCTTTTTAAATATTTATTATAAAAAATAATTAACCACTTTTTGCATTTTGCCAAACGATCGATCCAGCGCAATCTGACGATCCAATCAGCCAAAAACCGAAGCTCAAATTGAAGCACAATACACCTTTCATCTTTTCCCTCCAATACCCAATACCCAATATCCAAAACCCAATACCCAAAACCCTAAACCTATGTCGCGCCCATTTTCGGCCGCGGCATTTTTATTTTAAAATAGCGAACCCTGCTCAAAATGCAAAAATGTTACAAAAATGCTAATAAAGTTTAAGAGGCTTAAAGGCTATTTTTATTTTAAAATAGCGAGCCTGCTTAAAAAATGTTAGAAAATAAATAATAAAAATAAAATGCTAAAAGATACTAAAATGTAAAAGATGCTAAAATTTAAAAGGGTTAAAAGTGCAAAAGATGCTAAATCTTTGAAGGGTTGCTAGAATGCTAAGGGTTATGAGTCGCCACCTAATTAATTTGGGTGAATTAGGACACCTAAATGTTTAACTAGTTTAAAGTAAAACATTAACTCCATTTTAAAGTGCCTAAACTTAATGAGATTAGGTAAGGGTTCTTTATTAATCTAGAGGGAAGGGGTTAGGCACCCTCTAAGATCCGCTAACTTGCGGTTGTCCTGCCAAACCTAGGGTTAATTATTATACTAAGAAAATGCATGTTTTGAAGGGTATTTAAGAAAAGATCTTTGTAAGAAAAAAGATGTGTTCTTAATAAAAGAAAGCTGTAAGATTTATCTGCAAAAGCCAAGGTTAGTTTCAGATGAGAATATCTATTCATAAAATACTTTAATAAGGTATATATATTGCATAACCTGATTATAGTGCAAAAATATTGATTATGGCAAAAGATACGTTTATGGGTATACCTAGAATACAAGGGGTTTATTACTATTTCTTACATATGAATATTAATAAGAAAGTTAGTATAAAATAGGTTTCTTATGCTAGGATTTAGTAATATATATCGTAGCTACCTAAACAATTATAGTGGAAATATTAAATGATAAGACTTAAACAATGTATGGCGAGCTAAACTAATGCCAAGCTACTAGATAATTTATTAATTCCAGGTTTAATTGTTCTAACTGTTCTATTGACTAGAGTAATGTTAAACAATTAATTTACAATAAATAAATGAATGGGGGGCGGGGTAGAAAATAATTTAAAGGACTCGAGGAATGGCGATGTCTTTACTTTGCGACTTTGGAATTCGATGCGGATAGAGAGATGCGCGTAGATGCGGGTACTAATTTGCCACGATGAGTCTCGCCGTGAGACTCTTTGTTGCTCGATCGTGCCATGTAAAAGAAAGGAAATAAAGATTAGTATGTGCCCAAATTTATTTAACCATACAAGTAGAGAGAATGCTCATATAATCTTTAGATATATGGGAGTGTATTGCCACGTTAGCAAAGTGATTTGTTGAGAGATATGTATGCCTTTGTTGGGCCCAGGAATAGCTAACAATAAGGCAAAGCAGGAACAACTATCTGGCCTAAATGTAATAATTTATCGGAGAGGCAAAATCTGAGAGAAAAAATAGATAGTGCGACAAGCAGAATGTATGCGGGGCGATGGGCGAGAAGGCAAACTTGATGGCGATGGCGTTAAGCGAGCGAAGCAAACAAGGCTTAACGAATAAGTAAGCTTTTAGTAAAGCGAGTTCATACGATGTATCCGTAAGAAAGCGATGAGGATCGGAAGGCATATCCGTGCATACAATCAATTTGTGATACAACCTTACTCGCGAAAGAATAACACATTTAAACTTACTATCGACATGGACATACTCTATATAGAATAGAAGGTCATTTAATCTAGATAGACTACCAAATCTATACAAGGAGGGAAGAATGACATGTAAGTATATTTCTAACTTGATTGGTTTCATATAAGTCAAGAGTAATAAGAAGACATATAGTCAAAATCTAGTCCATCCGAGGTTATCAATCAAAATGTCAAATTTCGGACTCATGTCAAGTTATCTTGAACATATATGAAAATCAAACTTATTATATCCGGGCGTATGCTAGCAAGGACACAAAGTGCTATTTCATGGATGAACTAGTGCACATCTGACAAAGCTTTATGATCGATTCTGGAACAATACACAAGAAATTTCAACCATATTATCATGGTGATTCCAACCAACTAGCTTTGAACATGCTAGACATTTCATTTCCCATATAGTCATACACTTTAACACGACAAATGGGAGTCTGCAGCAAGCAGATGCACAAATCGGGACAATACACTAAGAACAATGTTTTAGAGTTTGTCCTTTCCAACTCTAAGCCATGACTTTAATAAGACAAGCCAATTCTGATTCAAACTATCTAAAGACGATTTCTTATAATAGGCCTAGCATGATACCTAAGTGACTTAAGTTGGCGGTTTATGCCCAGCGGACACGCCTATCTGGTCATTCACGTATTAAATAAGCTTCCATAAAGCTTGACATAATGCCTCATAATACAATTTAGCAGGAGATTCAAACAATCCCTCTTATTATCTTTACACTTAGTAACCAACACATAAACACTAGACCGTATAATATGTAAAGGACATAACCGATTAATAGGATTCCCGTCAGAGCCCAATGTTTGGTGATTGATAACGGAGGGTATACAAATCTGGGCACGCTTATGAGAATCGAATAGGATTATGAACTCGGCGGATCCATCACTCATGATCTTCAACATATTGCATTAAATATGAGTTTTTATCGACAAATCAGGGCAAGAATATGTCGGGGTTAATTTAAAGCGCGACTCAGTATCTTATTCGTACATTTATGAACACAGCAACATGAATGAACACACATTAAGCATAAGAGAACAGAGATACAAAAAAGAACAGAACAGAATTCGATTTTACCTTCTCGGCGTGACGGCGGCGTATCAAGTCGTCGGTCAATCGTAGGTTTTGGGTTTGCGATACGAATAGAAGGGGTAAAATGCTTGCTGATTTTGGCTAGAACTGAGAGAAGGGTTCGACTGATCCCTGAATTGATGCTCTCCAAGCTGAACTCTGCTATGGTGGTGCTTTAACTGCTGCTAAGGGTTATTCCCTGCCCGATGCTATCTGGGTCTACCTCTGTGACCTCCTCCTATTTCTATGCTATGGGTATGCTCTATTGTGCTTCGCCCTGGTGGTTCTTTAACTGCTGCTAAGGGTCGATGCTATCCCCCCTCAAACCACTGTCCTATTGCATGCATATAGCCTCTGTATTTATAGCCCTCATTCGGGTTCTAAAATTGGTAAGGCTGAGAATGGGCTAAAATTGGTGCTGATTCGACCAGATTTGTACTTGTTGACACCCAATTTTGACCCTCCCGTCCAGCCATTAACTATAAAATTACACTAATTTTGTAAAAATAATTTTTTAGGATTTCTATAATAAAATACAACAATAAAACATTAAATACAGGCATAAATAATTAATTTAATAATGGCATCGCGTCTTACGTAAAGTCTTAAGCATTTAGAGTTCGCACCGCGTTAATTAACTTTAAGCTTTGTCGTAATTCTTAAATAATTAATAAATGCATAATTTAGCGATAACGTCGTGTCGGGTAGCATAGCGCGTTTATTGGTAATCATTTGTAACTTTAAAATCAATTTTAATCTAATACATCGTTTAATAGCGTCGCGTTTATAAAAGCTTTAAACAATTCTTAGAAATCATATTTTGCATTTAGCATTTAAATAATTCAATCTAAGCATTTTGATTTTAATTTAACGTCGCAACAATGCATAACAATAAATTTTTAAAAAAATAGCGTCGCGTTCAAAGTATTAAGCATTAGTTAAATAACGCGCGTTTAGCACCTAAATAATTAGACTAATGTAGCACCTAGATAATTATAATAAAGCACCTAATTAATTTAATCACTTTTTGCACTAATTAATTAATACACTTGCCTAGAATTAATTAGCTAATTAAACTAATTAACCACAATTAAAACTAATACCCTAATTAACTAATTACCCATTTTCGTCCGACCCGTATTAACTACCGGTGATCTCCGCGACCCGAAGCCCATGCAAAGCCCACGCCGCGCGGCGTCGCTTTAAGCCCTCATCTCTGCCGTTCTTGCGAAAAACACAAAACCACAGCTAAACCTAAAAGCGTGCGCCGTCGAGATTCTCGCTGAGAATCCGGCGACCTCTTTCCTTTCCTTTACCTTCGCACCATTCGGCTCACTTGCCATAACGAGCCAAAATCCTCCAAAATCGTCGATAATAACACCGGATCGGTGCAAAAATACACCATAAATCGTTCTAAAATCGATCAAGATCAAGCACGAATCGTACTAAATCGACATTGAAAGCCTTACCAAATTGAACACGATTTGGGGCTATAAATCTGAAGATTTTCACCATACAAAGGGAGAGCACGATGGAGAGCCTAGGCGAGAGCTCGATGAGGAAGCGGCAGAACACCTATCAAAACCCGCTACGCTTAGTCGCGGAAGTCGACAAATCGGTGGGTATTCTCGATAACAAGCCCTATCTCTTAAATCGTATCGTAATAACCGTCGGGTGGACCGGCGACTTGATCTGCTGCCGGATTTGTCAGGAGAAGGTAAAAACCAGCTCCTCTCGATTTTACTCATTTTGTAGTTTTGTGCGAATTCGCGTTAAATAATATGTTAGATATTGTCTATCTTTGTTTGCGACTATGACGGTTGATTCATTCTATTAGCATTTGTGGGGTGGATAATATGATGTAATTCGGGAACAAACTTATCAATCATGTTAGGCGATTCTTAGGCTTGTTTGGTGATCTTGCGTCGTCGGAATCATCGATGGCGTGTTTTATCTTGTTAGATTGTTAAGCATGACTAATTGTTATACGGGTTTGAGCAGGATATATCTGGTTAGGTTAGGGGATGTTGGCTTGAAGCAGGGTGTTTATTTGAACTAGGACCAAGTGTTTTTGAAACTTGAAAAAATGACATCTAGCGGTTTGTATGCCATCCCGTATCGTTTTGGGATTCGTTTAGATAGAGGAGGTATTGTTGAAGGGAATCAAAAATCGTATGATGAATGTACCTGTCATGATTTGTGCGCATGTTTTGCTCTGTCTATTGGGTCGAAAATAGCTCTCATTTGATCAAGTTGTCTAAGTTAAAATAATATGATGCATTATCTATACAATCTTCATCGGGAATACTACAAATCTTGCCTTTAATGTTGAGACATGTCGATTGGTTGACCTCATTGATCGTAGCATATACGTGAAGCTGTCTAGTGAAGAATTTAAAGAGGAAATGAATGCAGTCTAATCTTGCCTTAATAGCTAAAACTCGGGCTCACAGTGGTCATTCAGCACCCTCTGTTTGACCCATGAATATGTATTAAGTCGAAGTCCATTGTGCTCAATTCTCATTGTTGGCTGTATATTGCTCGTATGGTGTACATTTTTTTATATGTCGATCATTATGCTGAATGATCACTTGTTAGTAGACAAAGTTTGAATAACAATTATCTATGTTTGATATTACTTGGACGGATGCTAATCTTTATCTTTTCCTTTCTTTGCATGAATCGCAATATCTGGGAGCAAATGGCGAGTCTTAATATGAGACTCAATCTGCTACATAAAACCTGAGACTTGCATCTACGTGTCATCCACATCCGCATGTGTTGGGAATTCCAAGCCACAGGCGAAAGACATCGCCGTTCCTCGAGTCCTTTTAATTATTTTCTACCCCGCCCCTCATTCATTTATTTATTGTAAATTAATTGTCTAATATTACATTATTAGTAGAATACTTAGACTGATTAAGCCTTAGTCGATAAACTAGAAAGTAGCTTAATATCAGAAATGTGTCTCTAATCTATTTAGTTTAGGCCTTTAAGCGGGATCACGATTTCATAAAACTAATTTGGCCACCTTTGCACATATTTGTTAACCACTTTGCTAAAAACATTCTGCCTTGTTTTCATACACTACACTATCTGATATATATGTTCGTTGCCTTGATGCATACTTACATCTAAAAAATTACTTACATGTATTTTCTTATAAGAATGTATTTTTAAACCACTTATACTATCTTTTACTTGAATATTTTCTAAACGTACGTCTTTATCAATAATAATTAACCTAGGTTTGAACGGACAACCGCAAGTTAGCGGATCCTTTAGGGTGCTGACCCTTCCCTTTAGGATAATAAAGAACCCTTACCCGGAATCTCATTAAGTTAGCAGACCATTAAAATGGAGTTAATGTTTACTTTAAACTAGTTAAACATTTAGGTGTCCTAATTCACCCAAATTAATTAGGTGGCGACTCCGCGAACCCTTTAGCATTTTAGCACCCTTTTAAACTTTAGCATCTTTAGCCTTTTAGCACTCTTTTGCGCTTTTAGCCTCTTTTGCAATTTTGGCATCCTTTAGCATTTTTTAACACTTTAGCAACCCTTCTAATATGTTAGCATCCTTTTGCACTTTTAGAACTTTTAGCATTCTTTTAAAACATTTTATTATTTATTTTATTTTCTAACATTTGCATATTTGAGCAGTAGGAGTTTAGAATAAAAGTCGCGGTCGAAAAAGGGCGCGACAGAAATGGCGACTCTGCTGGGGAATTTAGGTTCTTAACCACAACAAACCTAGGATAATTATTTGGCAATTACTTTTGCATTTAATTTTTGTGTGTTGTATTTTGTTATTTTTTGCTACCTGCATTACTGCTTTCCTTAAACTGGCATTCCGCTCATATTTCTTCCACTCTGGAAAATTCACACAATCACGCACTACATGCGAGGTGCGCTGGGTGCATCAGCAAAATTCTTTCTTCAAAATCCAAATTTAGGAGAGTCGGTAATATACGTGGAGTGCCCGGTCTAACCGGTGGCCGCGTAGCCTTCTCACTCGAGTAGTCCGCTCGGGAACCTTGCGTCTAGAAAAGCCAAATCTTAGCAAACTTAAGATAGAGCTATACCACCCTTATTTTAGGGCATGCATGCATTTACCTTAGGTGGGTCGGTCCTTGGCATCGACACCACAATTAGGAAGACACCAAGCTTGTCGACGGGTTTCTCAACCCAACGACCAACCAGCATATCATATGTAGCGTGACATTGACAGACAAATCCAAACCCAATCATGACATGCTGAAATTGGGAAAAGTGCACCGTCATTTGGTCGCCATTTCCAACGAAAGCATTTCAGTTGGGCGGCTTGGACAATCGTCATAATCTCGCATAAATGGCGTTTAGGCTTACCTCAGCATAAAGAGGTCCTGCGTGTTAGGAAGCGTTTGAATGTACTATGTGTGATATATACGCTCATGCACGCAAATTTTGTGTTTTATGCTAACAGTTTGTTGCATTTCTTAGAAGAAGTTTATCATCCTCCGAAAGGTCGGTTCGTATTTGACTCAACAATGTCGGAGCATCCACACTTCACCGAGTCGAGGCAGAAATGATGATATGGTAGCTCGGGGTGTCGAGCCAAATGGTTTGGGAATTATTCTGTCGTAAGCAGAACCTTGAAGGGAGGAATATCACGTCGGGAGGAATGTATTGCACATTTGCTGACAAATTGGCGATATGCGAGTTGAGATGGAGAGGCTACGGAATCGACCAACCTATCCATTAGCGAATACCACATGCGGATCAAAGGGCCACTACTTCACAAACCATCCCGGATCGACCTCGGCCCGCATATCTCCCAAAACTCTCTGCAAGGCCACGATCGCGAACAAACCGCCCGCCGCCCAACCTCGGCCCCGCTTCCAAATGACCCTCACTACCCGTATACCTCGGCCCCGCTGCTTACTTCACCATAATCAGCCTAACCGCGGGCGGCAATACCGCGCACCGCCCATTACGGCCCAATGAACAACCCACGGTGACTTATGCAGCGAAACCCGACGCTTTTCCGTCGGTGCTTCGTGAAGGGGATCATTATGAAGAGATGGAGAGGAAGTCCGAGCCAAAATGGATGAGGGCGTGGCGAAAATTCATAGTTTGAAAGAAGCGATTCGGGGCATGCGATCGGACAAAGGTCACGAAGGACTAGACTACGAGGATCTTTGCGTGCGTCAGCGTGGAAGCGCTGTGGGTACAAGGTGCGAAGTTTGAACCATTTGATGGAAAAGGAACCCCGTGCACACGAGTCGTATTGCGACAAGCTAATCGGGGTAGGGAAGAACCAGTGATCATTATGAAGTTGTTCATTCGGAGCTTGGCCGTGAGACACTAGATTGGTATACGGCCAAGATCGCGGAAATGGCATATTGGAATGCATTGGCCCGAATTTTGTGGAGCGGTTCGGGTTCAACACGGCCGTTGTGGATAGGTTCTACTTAATGAAGTTGGAGAAGAAGACTACGAAACATTCGGAGAATACGCCATGAGGTGGCGTTGAGGCGGCGAAAGTGCAACCACCCGTGGTGGAGAGTGAGATGACCATTATTCGTAAATCTGATCTTTGAAGGGCGCAACCTCTTATGAGCGGATGATAAGCGTCGTGAGCGGAATTTTGCGGAAGTTATTAGAATGGCGACCGTGAAAGAAGGCATTAAGCGGTAGGATTACAAATTTGGCGACATTACGAGCAACTAATAAAGCGATTGATCGAGGACAACAGAGTACTTCACGGAGGAAGAAAGAAACGATTTCCCGCTTCCGTGTTTGTCTGAAGCAAAACGAAAGCATTTATGACATACGAAACCCATCATACTACCCAACTACCACGCGACCTATATATAACACCGCGCACACGTTTATCACGCCCGCATAGATCCACCCATCAAGCCCGCAGAATAGAGCACCCAATGCGCCTGAGCGAATAAAATTACGAAGGAAAACCACCCAAAGTTCGCACCCCATTTGAACCCATACCTCGAATATATGAAAGGTTGCGGTGCGAGCTAATCCAACCGATTCGAGAAGGATCACGACCTATCCCAAGATGGTATGATGAGAACAAGCTGCGCGTATCACCGATAGCCGGGACATGACAGAAGGTTGCCACTCCGCGGGGGCAGGATCGAGGCAGCGATCGAAGAAGGGTAATTCGGCTAAAGGATCGCGCCCCAAATGTGCATGACAACCCCTTGCCAAACGGCGGCGTCGATGTGCACTGATAACCTTAGATGAGAATACACTCCGCACATGCCCGTTCCGCCTCGAATCGGTCATTTATCGGCGTCGCACGCAGAGGCGGAAGAGGAGATAGCGAGCATGAAGACCCGGCCGTCCACGAAGCGAGCATGAAGGCATATTGATTGAATTTGCACCACTGTCTTGGTCGCGCAGAGCCGGGATAGGAAAAACAATTTATTTTAGCAGAATAATTTATGAACTCATTTTTAAGCTTTAATAATGTTTTCTTTCGTTTTGCTTGTAATGAACTACGTTCGACCTGATTCCCTTAATGGATACGTGGCGAATGGCGGCTTGGTCCAGCGCTTTAATTTAATTTTTTGATATTAGCTTGTAATGAACTACGTTCGACTGATTCCATAGTGGATCGTGGCGGCGTCGCCGGTCCCAGCGCTAGAATTTAATTTTCCCAATATTAGCTTGTAATGAACTACGTTCGACTGATTCCCTCGTGGGGATACGTGGCGGCCTAAATCGGCCGGTCACACCGTTAGGAAACTTTCCCTTTGCTTTGAAAATGACAAGAATACCACATAGCCTATAAGCGACTACATTGAGACCCGTTTTAGGCCAAACCCCTTTTCAAAGCGGGACAGACGGGGTTGCAAGTCCGAACAAGCGAACGCAGATATCAAGAACAAGCGAAAGTCAAATATGAATCGACCCCAAAACTCACAAATTTTTCTTTGGCGCGGTCTTTTCATATTAACGAGCGAAAGTGCAATGAAGCGAGAAAATACGGCAAAAAGTTTCTTCATTAGCGGCGACAAAGCACAATCAAAGTCCGCGACAAAAGCGGCGAAAGGGCATCAACAATCGGCAATCAAGGTTGAGTTCGCAACAAAACCTAGCGCATCGGCTCGAGCATAAAGTCAAATTGGCAACCAGCGCGTCGCCTGCGGCAAAGCGTCGTGGCATTGCGTCACCGGCGTTCGGCGTGTCGGTGCAAAGACAACGTCTCGGGGGCGACATCTCTGCCCGTAAAATTGCACTTCTCGTATGTAGTTATCATTTCATTTAAGCGGTATACACTAACGTCTTTTCTCAAGCTTAGTTTGCGGAGCATTCGTTCTACGAGCGGCGGCACGTCCGAGCGGCGGCGTTATCAACACGCAAGTCTACGCAGCGGCGCGGCGGCACGTCAACAGCGGCGTGTCGGCAAGTCCGTGCAGCGGCGCCCGGAAGACATCGTCCGAACAACGGCGTAATCGGCAAGTCCGTACAGCGACACGGCGGCACGTCCGGACAACGGCGTAATCGGCAAGTCCGTGCAGCGGCGCCCGGCGGCACGTCGGACAGCGGCGTGTCGGCGAAGTCCGTGCAGCGGCGCCCGGCGGCGTCGTCCGACAACGGCGGCGTAATCAGCAAGTCCGTGCAGCGACACGGCGGCAACCGCGTCCGAACAGCGGCGTAATCGGCAAGTCCGTGCAGCGGCGCCCGGCGGCAACCGCGTCGGACAACGGCGTGTCGGCAAGTCCGTGCAGCGGCGCCCGGCGGAACGCGTCCGAACAACGGCGTAACGGCAAGTCCATGCAGCGGCGGCGGCCGCGTCGAACAGCGTGTCGGCAAGTCCACGCGGCGCCCAGCCAACACGTCCGAACAGCGGCGTTATCGGCGGCAAGAAGTCCGGCAGCGCCATCGTGGCGTATTACATCTATACAAGGAAGATTTTCTATTCTCAAAATTGCATTTTTATCATTCATGCTTTATTATTACGTCTTAGCGATTATGCACTAACTCTTCTTGAGCTTTAGTCTACGGGGCGGCAGCAACAAGTCCAAAAACGGCGCGAAGTCCGAAAGCGGCAAGTCCAAGCGACTCAAGTCAGCGACTCGCGTCCGAAAGCGGCGCGTCAAAGCGGCGACAAGTCGAAAGCGGCGACCGGTCGAAAGCAGCGCCATCGTGACGTATCACGCGGGCGATTTCTATACTCGAAATTACATTTGCTGCGCGTCTTTTATTACGTCTTGATGTTATGACTAACACAACTCTTTCTTAAGCTTTAGTACGAGGCCGTGCGTGCCAATGCCGGCCTACGCGTCGCGCAGTGTGCGTGCGTCACGTAATACGCTGCGTGCGGGGCGAAAATCCGCGGCGTTCGCAAAAATCGCATCAACAGCCAGCGTCGCGTTTTGCGGATAACGCTTTTCTATTCACGATTCATTGTTTTTAAAATTATTTTGCCTTAGCGATTTATGCACTAACCGTTTGTTCAAGTCTTAGCATGCGTGGCGGGAGCCTGGCGTGGATTTTCTCTTCGTGACGGGGCAATGTTGGGGCCAACCTTCCCGGCGATTGGCGAGCGACCTCAGCGTCAGTCCGCTCGCTCGCGTAGAACCCGGCACCACAAGCCATGCGATACACGAGTTGAAGCGGTTATTTTCTTTTACTTTTGCACCGTAACGGTGTCATCATAACTCGACCATTGAGGCGACTTTAGTCGCGTTAGCTGCGCCGGTGTTTCGACCATAGTAACCCGATGTCGTCATAACTCGACCTTTGGGGCCGGTTCACTGATTTTTGCGTCGGCCTTATCTACTGCCGGCATTTTACGCAGTCGAAGATCGAGACAAAATTGGCTATGAGTCAGCGTCTTTGTCAGAAGATTCTTCCATCATCTCCATACAAAGAGGACATCTGTTGGACACGATTTTGACCTCCCGTCGACCATTAACTATAAAATTACACTAATTTTGTAAAAATAATTTTTAGGATTTCTATAATAAAATACAACAATAAAACATTAAATCTGAGCATAAATAATTAATTTAATAATGGCATCGCGTCTTACGTAAAGTCTTAAGCATTTAGAGTTCGCACGCGTTAATTAACTTTAAGCTTTGTCGTAATTCTTAAATAATTAATAAATGCATAATTTAGCGATAACGTCGTGTCGGGTAGCATAAGCGCATTTATTGGTAATCATTTGTAACTTTAAAATCAATTTTAATCTAATACATGCATTTAATAGCGTCGCGTTTATAAAAGCTTTAAACAATTCTTAGAAATCATATTTTGCATTTAGCATTTAAATAATTCAATCTAAGCATTTTGATTTTAATTTAACTTCGCAATAATGCATAACAATAAGATTTTAAATAATAGCGTCGCATTCCAAAGTATTAAGCATTAGTTAAATAACGCACCCGAATAATTAGACTAATGTAGCACCTAGATAATTATAATAAAGCACCTAATTAATTTAATCACATTTGCACTAATTAATTAATACACTTGCCTAGAATTAATTAGCTAACTAATTAATTAAGCACCTAAAACTAATACCCTAATTAACTAATTACCGCGTTTCGTCGGCCCATCTATTAACTACCCGGATCTCCGCGACATGAAGCCCACGCCCGCAGCCAGCCGCGCGTCATTTAAGCCTCATCTCTCGCCGTTCTTAACGCGAAAACACAAAACCAGGAAGCACTAAACCTAAAAGGCGTGCGCCGTCGAGATTCTTTGAGAATCGGCGACCTCTTTCCTTTCCTTTACCTTCGCGCAGTCATTTCGCACTTGCCATAACCAAGCCAAAATCCTCCAAAATCGTCCCAATAATAACACCCAGATCAGTACCAAAAAATACACCATAAATCGTTCTAAAATCAGTACCGAATCAAGCACGAATCGTACTAAATCAGCATTGAAAGCCTTACCAAATTCAGAACACGATTTGGGGCTATAAATCTGAAGATTTTCACCATGCAAAGGGAGAGCCTGATGAGCCTAGGCGAGAGAGCTCGATGGGAAGCGGCAAACACCTATCAAAACCCATACGCTTAGTCGCGGAAGTCGATCGCAAATCGGTGGGTATTCTCGATAACAAGCCTATCTCTTAAATCGTATCGTAATAACCGTCGGGTGGACCGACGATCTGATTGCCTCGGTCATTGTCAGGAGAAGGTAAAAACCCACTCCCTCTCGATTTTCTGTTCATTTTTGTAGTTTTGTGCGAATTCGCGTTAAATAATATGTTAGATATTGTCTATGCTGTTTTGCGACTATGACGGTTGATTCATTCTATTAGCATTTGTGGGGTGGATAATATGATGTAATTCGGGAACAAACTTATCAATCATGTTAGACGATTCTTAGGCTTGTTTGGTGATCTTGGCCGTCGTCGGAATGCATCGCGATGGCGTTTTTTATCTTCCTTAGATTGTTAAGCATGACTAATTGTTATCTGGGTTTGAACAGGGATATATCTGGTTAGGTTAGGGGATGTTGGCTTGAAACAGGGGTGTTTATTTGAACTAGGACCAAGTGTTTTTTTTTGAAACTTGAAAAAATGACATCTGGCAGTTTGTATGCCATCCCGTATCGTTTTGGGATTCGTTTAGATAGAGGAGGTATTGTTGAAGGGAATCAAAATCGTATGATGAATGTACTGTCATGATTTGTGCGCATGTTTTGCTCTGTCTATTGGGTCGAAAATAGCTCGTTTGATCAAGTTGTCTAAGTTAAAATAATATGATGCCTTATCTATACAATCTTACATCGGGAATACTACAAATCGCCTTTAATGTTGAGACATGTCGATTGGTTGACCTCCTTGATCGTAGCATATGCGTGAAGCGTGTCTAGTGAAGAATTTAAAGAGGAAATGAATGCCAAGTCCTAATCTTGCCTTAATAGCTAAAACTCGGGCTCACAAAGGTCATTCCCGCACCCTCTGTTTGACCCGTGAATATGTATTAAGTCGAAGTCCATTGTGCTCAATTCTCATTGTTGGTGTATATTGCTCGTATGGTGTACATTTTTATATATCGATCATTATCTTTGAATGATCACTTGTTAGTAGACAAAGTTTGAATAACAATTATCTATGTTTGATATTACTTGGGCGGATGCTAATCTTTATCTTTTCCTTTCTTTGCATGAATCGCAATATACGGGAGCAAATGGCGAGTCTTAATATGAGACTCAATCTGCTTCTATAAAACGCAGACTTGCATCTACGTGTCATCCACGTCCGCGTATGTGTTTGGAATTCCAAGCATGAGCGAAAGACATCGGATTCCTCGAGTCCTTTTAATTATTTTCTACCAGCCTCATTCATTTATTTATTGTAAATTAATTGTCTAATATTACATTATTAGTAGAATACTTAGTGATTAAGCCTTAGTCGATAAACTAGAAAGTAGCTTAATATCGAAATGTGTCTCTAATCTATTTAGTTTAGGCCTTTAACGCAGATCACGATTTCATAAAACTAATTTGGC
Source organism: Przewalskia tangutica (assembly GCA_029844215.1). NCBI lineage: Eukaryota > Viridiplantae > Streptophyta > Magnoliopsida > Solanales > Solanaceae > Przewalskia > Przewalskia tangutica. The sequence goes on from CM056723.1 coordinate 25,806,719, forward strand.
CACCTTTGCACATATTTGTTAACCACTTTGCTAAAAACATTCTGCCTGTTTTCATACACTACACTATACAATATATATGTTACGTTGCCTTGATGCGTACTTACGTCTAAAATTACTTACATGTATTTTCTTATAAGAATGTATTTTTAAACCACTTATACTATCTTTTACTTGAATATTTTCTAAGCGTCGTCTTTATCAATAATAATTAACCTAGGTTTGAGCGGACAACGCAAGTTAGCGGATCCTTTAGGGTGCTGACCCTTCCCTTTAGGATAATAAAGAACCACTTACGGAATCTCATTAAGTTAGCAGACCATTAAAATGGAGTTAATGTTTACTTTAAACTAGTTAAACATTTAGGTGTCCTAATTCACCCAAATTAATTAGGTGGCGACTCCGCGAACCCTTTAGCATTTTAGCACCCTTTTAAACTTTAGCATCTTTAGCCTTTTAGCACTCTTTTGCGCTTTTAGCCTCTTTTGCAATTTTGGCATCCTTTAGCATTTTTTAACACTTTAGCAACCCTTCTAATATGTTAGCATCCTTTTGCACTTTTAGAACTTTTAGCATTCTTTTAAAACATTTTATTATTTATTTTATTTTCTAACATTTGCATATTTGAGCAGCAGGAGTTTAGAATAAAAGTCGCGGTCGAAAAAGGGCGCGACAGTACTAATTTCGTGTGATTCGAATCGGGTTGATAAGGTAAACGATTTAGTTAGTTATGGTAAGAAGGGCTGGCTTCGTGCGCGTGGGTGAAGGAAAGAGTTTCTAGGGTTGCTGGCTTTTTAGGTTTTGTTGAGAACGAAGATGGGTTCTCTCGTGGGCTGCTGATAAAGGAGACGTAAATGATAAGGGTAATGGAGCTGGGTATAAGGCAATGAAGAACGGGCTTTGGGTGTTGGTAGGCGGCGGGTAGTGTGTTAATTTTAGGTAGGAGTGGGCTGGGTTAGTGGGCTAGGCGAAAATGGTAGTGTTATAATTAGGTGGACGAGATTAATGGGTATTGGGCTATTAATTCTAGGTATTAATTAGTTTTAGGCTAGTTAATTAATTAGCTAGTTAATTCTAGGTAGGTGTATTATTAATTAATAAATTGTGCTCAAATTATTTAAGTGCTTTATTAAAATTATCTAGGTGCTACATTAGCCTAATTATTTAGGTGCTAAATTAGTCTAATTTGAGTTATAAAACTATTACGATAATAAATGCGGCGTGTTGTTTAATTAATGCTTAATGCTCTAGAATGCGCTATTATTTAGAATTTTATTATTGTGCATTATTGCGAAGTTAAATTAAAATTAAAATTGAGTTTAGATTAAATTATTTAAATGCTAGCTAAGTATGATATTTAGAAATTGTTTAAAGCTTTATAAGTGCGGTGCTATTAAATGCATATATCAGATTAAAATTGATTTTAAATTACAAATGATTACTAATAAATGCGGCTATGCTACCTGACACGACGTTATCGCTAAATTATTTATTTTATGCATTTATTAATTATTTAAGAATTATGACAAAGCTTAAAGTTAATTAATGCGGGCGCGAGACTCTAAGTGCTTGAAACTCTACGTAAGATGCGATGCCATTATTAAATTAATTATTTATGCCTGTATTTATGTTTTATTGTTGTATTTTATTATAAAAATCCTAAAAAATTATTTTACAAAATTAGTGTAATTTTATGGTTAATGGCTGGACGGGAGGGTCAAAATTGGGTGTCAACAACCTAAATCCCACACTATAAATACAACCTTACCTCCCCCCTCCCCCCCCCCCCCCATTTGAAAACCTAGGTCAGCTACCCCTTAAAAACTACCCCAGCCGCACCCCTCTCCTTAAAAACCCTCAGCCTCCCTCTTCTATTTTGAACCCTAGCCGCACTACCCCTCCATTTAACCTCAGCCGCACCTCCCTCTTCATCACCCCTAAGACCTAGCCGTCTACCTTTTTCTCTAAAACCTACCCTTCGCCGCCCTTAGCCTCCTGTCTCCACCATCCCGTCAGCCTCACCCCCCACTGTCTCCCTCACCTCACTCCCTCACCTCTCCCGTCGCCGCCGCCCCTTTCGCCGGAGCTTGGAGCTCCGGCGAACACCCTACTTCTACCTAGGGCAGCCGCACAACATTACCCCTTCTAAAAAGCCCAGCCGTCTCTATTACCCTCAACCCTACTTCATCCCCCCACCAGCTAGCCCTCTCCACAGCCGTCTCACTCTCTCTCTAAAACCTTCGCCGCCCTTCGCCTCCCGTCGCCACCATCCCGTCGTCGTTGGTACACCCGTCGACCTTAACTCGTCGACCACCACTGTCACTCTCATCCCATTATCCGTAAAAACCACAACACCACAACCTCCATAACCCCCTTGTCATGCAGCACCGTCTCTGCCTCGCCGGAGCTGACCACCAGCGACTGGCGGAGGCGTTGTTTGGTTCTTCTTTATGCGTTATTATGTATATCTTGGTTGTTGGACTAACTTTGTTCTCTTGTTGGTTATTTTCGCTATTGTGATTATATTGAGCCTTGTTGTTTTTTCGGCGAATCGGATTCCTCGATTTTTGTCGTTAATGGACTGATTTGTGACATTTTGGATCCGGGTGATCTTGACGTTGTTTCTTACTTCTCTGGTTGTGCTATGGATTATACTCTGTTTTATTCCATTCAGATGTTGTTTTATTCTTGTTTTGTTGCTGGTTCTCGACCGTTACTGCGCCCATTGTTATGATTCAGTTCGTGATGATTTTCATAGTTCTAGCTGTTGGATATCCTGCTCAGTTGGCGCGTTTAGCTGACAGATTTTATTTCGTTTTGGGCTGCTTTGCCTTATTTCACCATTGTGTGCCGTTGTTTGTTTATGAACTATTGGACTGAATCATTTTCTTTCGTGCAAGAACTGATTTTTTGAATAGATGCTACACTTGACGGTTGTTTTTATTTTTGATGCATTACTTGCACTGCTTTGCTTGGAAAAAGTTACTGATTTCGAACATATTGCTAGTTGATGCATTTGAATATTTGGTATTTTTCTGATTTGAACAAGGATACTACACTTGATGGCCAATGAAAAAGTTATCCGTCGATTTTTGAGGCCTCCACAGTTGCAAAGACGGAAAATAAAATAAATGAAGCTTTCTGGGCAAGGATGATTTCTTCCACTTACAGGATAACCAACATGCGTTGTGAAGGAACGCCGCTCGCGCTTGTTTAATTTGTCCCACTTTATATATTTTTATATCTCGAGCCCTCCGTGTTTAAAACTATTCTTGTTTTGGTCTTGATCAAAAGTTTTATTTATTTTATTATTTTAGCAATATCGTAGATGAAGGAATCTCGTCGATTTCCAAGGCCTTCGATTACAAAATGATTTATTTTGTCTTTGTTTATTAATTATTGCTATCGCTTTAAAATTGTTTATTTTATCACTAACACTTTTACTAAGTGTTTATGCAGTGCAGGAGATCATTTTGTGCAGAAGGCCTAAAAAGGGTTAAAGATGTCCCGGAGTTTTATCTTATGTCATCTTTAATTTTAGTTTTTATTATTCTGTATTGCACTTTATTTTAATTGTAAATTATTGTAAAAAATGCTTAGAATAGGTAGAATAAAAGCCAATACGTAATTAACCTAGGTTTGAACGGATAACCGCAAGTTAGCGGATCTTAAAGGATGTCTAATCCCTTCCTTTTAGGATAATAAAGAACCCTGATCCAGAATCTCATTAATTTTGTAGACCATTAAATTGAGATCATTTATAGCATTTTTCTGCTATTTAATAAGTGTCTAATTCACTAAATAATCAGGTGGCGACTCCTTTAAATACATTTAAGAATTAACTAGTACTCCCGTTTCGGCTCCGATTAAAATGGAGTGTTACAACTTACAATGACAAACTCTATTGTGCAGATTAGCTCACAAGGAAAAAGCAGCCCCAGCTGACTCATAAAGCCTAGCTCTACATCAAAGTAAGACGTCAGTCCACCTGACTAGTAAATCCCAAAACAGCGAAATCAAGAGAAGCAAGTCTAAACGTAATAAATAACTAAATAAGTAAGGACTTAGTTATGAAGATAAATAAATCATCCCGGAAGAAATCAAATCAAGTACCATAGAAGATTTTGGAGCATTATTCAAGTGTATCAAGCATACGTCAACAAGGAAACAAATACCAAGCATTTAAGGAAAACTTTAAGGACACCACATCGTTGAAGACTCAACCACAAGTACACAAGGAAGGAAGATCGGTCAGCCAAACAACTTTAATTTTATTCTTGAAAAATAGGATCTTTTATTTCTTTTTCCAAGGATTAAATCTCTTGGGTTGCTATCTCCGCGGGAGCCTAAAGATTACTCTACAAACTATAAAGGACGGCTTCAAAGACGAAGCAAAACATACTTTCATCTCAATTTCTCAAGCTCTTTATTTTAATTTTAACAAGCATTGTAATTTTGAGTGATTTATAATGTATACAAAAAGTGAGAAGAGATATAATATAGTTCGTAAGACATTGTATCAAAAAAAATTAAGAGCGTTTGAGTGTAGACGTAGGAACTTCATTCAAACAACCTTTGTATCAAACATACTTTCAAAAGAGTTGCAGAGACTCAACCACAAGTACACAAGGAAGGAAGATCGGTCCAAACAACTTTAATTTTATTCTTGAAAAATAGGATCTTTTATTTCTTTTTCCAAGGATTAAATCTCTTGGGTTGCTATCTCCGCGGGAGCCTAAAGATTACTCTACAAACTATAAAGGACGGCTTCAAAGACGAAGCAAAACATACTTTCATCTCAATTTCTCAAGCTCTTTATTTTAATTTTAACAAGCATTGTAATTTTGAGTGATTTATAATGTATACAAAAAGTGAGAAGAGATATAATATAGTTCGTAAGACATTGTATCAAAAAAAATTAAGAGCGTTTGAGTGTAGACGTAGGAACTTCATTCAAACAACCTTTGTATCAAACATACTTTCAAAAGAGTTGCAGAGACTCAACCACAAGTACACAAGGAAGGAAGATCGGTCCGCCAAACAACTTTAATTTTATTCTTGAAAAATAGGATCTTTTATTTCTTTTTCCAAGGATTAAATCTCTTGGGTTGCTATCTCCGCGGGAGCCTAAAGATTACTCTACAAACTATAAAGGACGGCTTCAAAGACGAAGCAAAACATACTTTCATCTCAATTTCTCAAGCTCTTTATTTTAATTTTAACAAGCATTGTAATTTTGAGTGATTTATAATGTATACAAAAAGTGAGAAGAGATATAATATAGTTCGTAAGACATTGTATCAAAAAAAATTAAGAGCGTTTGAGTGTAGACGTAGGAACTTCATTCAAACAACCTTTGTATCAAACATACTTTCAAAAGAGTTGCAGAGACCACCCTTACCACCAAGAGGACTAAATTAAAATTCACATTGAATTTAATATAAAAATATCTGGTTTCTCTCCAATCAAATAGAGTAGACAAACTCATCATATATCATTTTGAAAATCCGAGCCCTTTGAGACTTCCCTTTCCATTCTGAATGATCTGTTGAATATGATGATCCCATTCTCTACTAGCATGAAACTGGTTGTGTGACCAGAGTAAGAGTTTCTTCCAAATTATTAAGGTGAAGGCACAACTAGAAAATATGCAGCATGTCTTTAGTTAATAATCTATCTTATAGCTGTAGCCACATGAAGAATATTGTCCTTGATTATTACCTTCCAAAGTTATAGTATATATACTAAAATACAAGCATAATCCTAGACTATAATTACTGTAAGTAATACCTAAAATATACATCTATCATATACAAAATATACATAATTATAACTAAATATATCTTCATATTCTATCACACCCATGATCAGGCGAGGTGGCGTATCTTGGTATCCGAAAGTCTTCAAATAAAACCAGCGAAAGGCCTTTTGTAAAAATATCGGTAATCTGATAACGTGACGGGACATGTAAGACATGTACTTGTCCACGAGCAACCTTTTCGCGAATAAAGTGAATATTCAGCTCAATATGTTTAGTGTGTTGATAGTGAACCAGATTCCCTGAGAGATAAATCGCACTAACATTATCACAATAAACCAATGTTGCCTTCGAAATCGGACAATGAAGCTCCAAAAGAAGGTTCCGTAGCCAATAAGATTCAGAGACCACATTAGCAACTCTTCGGTATTCTGCTTCGGCACAGGATCTCGACAAGATCGCTTGCCGTTTTGAGGACCAAGACACCAGATTATCACCAAGAAAGACACAATAACTAGACGTGGAGCGTCTGGTATCTGGACATCCATTCCAATCAGCACCTGTGTATGAAATAAGAGTGGTCGTCGAAGATGGATATAAATGCAAGCCATGATCGAGAGTGCCCTGAATATACCGCACAATGCGTTTGAGAGTATGTATGTGATCCTCCATCGAGTTATGCATGAATAGAAAAATCTGTTGCACAACATAAGAGATATCGGGCCTCGTAAAAGTGAGATATTACAGGACCCCTGCAAGGCTGCGGTAATGTGATGGTTCGACATATGGCTTGCTGGAAGAAGCACTCAACTTCGGTTTAGTATCAACTAGATTGGAGGACGGCCTACATGATGACATGCCAGCTCGTTCAACGATCTCTTATGCATACTTCTTTTGGGATAAAAATAAACTACTTGCATGACGTATCACAACTATTCCCAAGAAGTAACTCAGTGGCCCTAGATCTTTCATTACAAACTCAAAGCCAAGAAGTGACATGATAGACTTGCGAAGAGCATCAAATGAGACAGTTAATATAATATCATCCACATACAAAAGAATGTCGATATTATTACCCTGACGGTATATAAATAGAGAATGATCAAACCTACTGTTAGAAAATCCAATATATGAAACATAATCTGCAACCTCTTGTACCAAGCCCTAGGAGCTTATTTGAGCTCATACAGTGATTTCTTCAGCAGACACACATGATTAGGATAAGTAGGGGTCTCTGTACCCCATGAAATGATATATGTACATTGTTTCATTGAGTTCTCCATACATGAAGACATTTTTGACATCAATTTGATGAAGCGACCATGCCATTGAAAGAGCCAGACTGAGGACCGTGCAGATAGTTGCCGGTTTGACCACCAGACTGAAAGTCTCACCGCAATCCACACAAACCTATTGAGTCTTCCCATCACCTACAAGACAAGCTTTATACCTCTCAAATGTACCATCAAATTATTTTATGACTAAAAATCCACATAGACCGAATCACATTAATATCGGGAGGACGGAGCACCAAATCCCATGTTCTATTATTAATAAGAGTATTTAATTCATCATCCATAGTAATTTTCCGATTTGGGTCATTAAGGAAAGACATATGATTATATGGCAGTGGTGACTTGGCAACATGGGTGTGAAAACTAATTTTTTTATTTAGCTTAAAAATCTCGTGTTGACTACGAGTGACTGGTCGTTGGCCGAAATTGGATTTTGGCCAAACGAGGAGGACGGACTGCCCAACAGTGGGCTGGAAGTGACTGGACTATCGGGTAGTGGGCTAGTAATCACTAGGCTGCTCAAGAATGAAGGTGGGTTGAGACCTTATCAGCACTGGCCTCTCGGCAGCGGGTTGCCAATGAGAGGCTCAGCTAGGCCGGCAGCCACTAGGCTTAGTAATTGGGCCGAGACATCAGAAAAAATTAGGCCTATTTGGGAGGTCAATATGGATTAAATACGGGGGTATGCTATCGCCAAGAAATTCATAGATAGAATGCACGGAACAATGCAATTTGGCAAAAGGAAAATTTGTTTCATAAAAAATTACATGATGTATTACGATGATTTTATTAGAGGATAAGTCGAAACATTTGTAACCACGATGATTTGACGGATATCCTAAAAATACACACTGAGTAGATCGGGATTGGAGTTTATTGATAGTAATAGAAGGAAAGAGATGATATCATCAGCACCCGTCAGCACCCGAAAACCCTTAAATGAGAGTATGATGGGTCCCTTAAGTATAAAATTTTAGAGGGGATTAGTAGGCTAATTATTTGCTCGGAAGTATGTTCAGAAGATATGTTGCCATTTGTAATGCATGATGCCAAAATGATGGTGGTAGAGATACATGTACAAGTAAGGTTAACAATGTTGTTAAGGGTTTGGATTATTCTTTATGCTTTACCAATTTGAGATTATGTATGTGGACACGAGTGACCAAACGACAAATCATTAGTTTTGTAAAAATCTCAAAATGTCCCATTATCAAATTCTCTAACACTATCACATTGAATATTTTTTATGTTCCGTTCAAATTGAGTGCGGATATATGCTCTAAAGGAGATAAATGTGGAAAAAACTTGTGACTTTTTAGACAAAGAAAACGTCCACAAAAAATTAGAGTAATCATCCAACAAAATAAAATAATATCTATGGCCCGAAGAGCTCAAAATGAGAGATGTCCAAATATCAATATGGATAATATCAAATGGCATAAAAGTACTAGAATTAAAAGCAACAAAAGGCAACTTAACATATTTTCCAAGAGAACAAGAGCGACAAACATGAGAATTACGAGTTTAATACACTTAATAGATTGATTTTGTTTAAGGGATGCGAAAACAGACGCTCCCGGATGACCAAAACGTTCATTCCATAATGAAGGATCTAAAGCTATAAAAGTGGATGGTAATGTGGCTTGATGTATGGTTGTGTGGTGATTGAATATAGCTCGTCCCGACTATCACATCTCATTAGACGCATCCCCTTCTGAAAATCCTTTACGAAAAACCCAAAAAGATCAAATTTAACAGAAACTCAATTATCAGTGATAAATTTTCTAACTGAAATCAAGTTTATAATTAATTGAGGAGCGTGAAGGATATTTTTTAAAGTTAACGGTGGGTTCGGGGGAGACAAATTTGTAGATCATAACCACAAATTTGAATTGAATGACTATTTCCGATAATTATACCACGATTATTGCGCAAATTAAAATAGGATGAGAGATTACCTTGTGAGGACGTCATAAGATACGTTGCATCGGTGTCCATGTACCAATTTGCATCGGGTGAATTGAACTTAAGAATGTGCATCGCGACCTCGATATCTGTCGGGGTCGCCACTCGATGGGCTCTTTGCACTAGCTCGCCAACGCCCAAGTACCGACGATTGGCTGCTGGCCGCACATTCTTTGCGCTGTGGCCGCCTAATTTCCAGCTGGAAATGGGTAGGGAGGCACGCCAGGACCGCCCGTTGTCTTTGGCGCGCCTCCTCGGCTGGCCGATCTTGGCCGCCACCCTCTTCCGCCACTACCGCCACCTCTTCCGCAGTGGTTGCCACCGCCTTTTCTACCACTGCGGCCAATGGCATAGTTTTTGCTCCCATTATCGTCGTTTTGTCCCTTTTGGCCATTATTTGGCTGCAAAATTTGAAATTGTGACAAACTCTCATCAGACGGAGCGATAATCAAGCGGAATTTGACACGGTGACTGTCTTCTTGGAAAAACACGCTTCTTCGAGGATGAGCACAGAACGAGCTTGGTAGAATGGCGGAAGAGGATTACTTTGAAGGATGAGCGTACCTACTCCACTATATGTGTCAGTGAGGCCGTCAAACATTTGTAACACAAATCGATTGTTAGTTACCGGTGCCCCAACGTTCTTGAGTTGGTGTGACAGAACCTTGAGTTGTTGACAGTATGTGGACGCATTGAGAAAATTCGTCATATCAGTGGTGGTGAATTCCTGCTCAAGTGTGATGGCTCGGGAATTTTGACTGTCTTGGAATATGTCACGTAAACATTTCCAAGATGTCATAGCCGTGGAATCAAGCTCAAGAATAGTATGTAGTAAATCACTTGAAATTGTGGCGTAGATCCACTGGAGGACCGTCGCATCAAGGGTCAACCATTATTTCTTCTCATCATCGGTTTTCGCCACTTTCTCCTTTCCTTTTTCCGACAGAATTATGTGATGGATAACCCGGTGTGAATGAAAATAGATTTTAAAAAGTTCCGTCCATGTCTCATAATTGACGTTTTCCATCTCAAGAGTGATGGAGATATGAAATTTAATGTTGGAGACCGCTAGGGCTGGGTGAAAATTGGATTTCGAGTCAGACATGACTGTCGTACGAGAAGGAAGGCCGGCGACGCGCAAGGAAGGATGGGGGGCGACAGTTTGAGAGAGAGAAGTTAGGGTTTATGAACTTTTCCTAGAATCTGATACCATGTAATAAATATTCTTCCTTGATCATTACCTTTCAAAGTCATAGTACATAATCCTAGGCTACAATTACGGTAAGTAATATCTAAACCATATACAGAATATACATAATTATTGACTAAATATATTTGCCTATTTTATCAAATATAGCCTTTCTCCTGACAGTGTTACTGAACATTAGGCACTTCCAGGAAGGCCATTGTTGAGATCCAATCAATTGGAGATAGATAGTTCTAATAAGGGATATTCCAATTAACCTGCTCAGTCAATACTCTTGCTTCCAGAATTTTCCTTACCATCCAGCAGGCTTGCTGCGATGGTTTGGCCTCATGAAACTGCTGGTCCTTAATACAGAAAGCATGAATTTATCTTTAAAATCTGCTGAAAATCAGCTCTTTGACAATTCTCAATATAAGGTATTGTGATTTTTGTTGCTGTTAGTTGTTTCAAGAACAAATTTTTATTTCACATTGCTTCTGTCTCTGTCCTTACTCCTTTGTGATAATTACACTTACATTTTTCTTTTCGTTTTTAGAATTTTGTACTATTAAACTTCTCAAATGTTCATAACTACCGATAAGATTTTTGAGAACAAGATCGAACGTAGTTCATTGAAACAAATGGTTAAAATTTATCCCTTCTCAATATAAAATATATATTTCTAACAGGTGTATGTAGAGATATTTTCTCTTATAAGAACACTACAAACATAAATTATAAGCACCAAAGCAGGATTGTTCAGCTGTACAGGCGTCCTGCAGTAGTTCAAAAGCATGGGCGGTGCATGTGTTTTTAGATAGATTTACTTCGGGGAGCTACACTTATACTACTTAATGCATGACATGAACCTCCTGAAAAAAGATAACTTTGTTAACTTATAATTCATAAATCATGTGGATCAGATTGCGCTCTTCTGTTATGAGTTTTAGCACAACCACTAGCAAGAGGTGGTAACAATAATATCCCATTGAATTCACCATGTACAACTTCTAGTTAAAAAAAAAAGTCTTAAAATATTCAATTTTTCTGCAAAACAACATCAGATAGTTAAATAACCCGCAAGGGTAGCCAAGTTGGTGTAGCAGTAGAGTGCGGGGCCATGAGTCGAGACCGCATGCGTAGCTTGGCGCATCGCATGTGTTGCCAAGTGATAAACCTTTCGTTTCTGCCACACATGCGGCCATGGTTTACTGCGTCGACGCGGTTTGCACGGCGTGCTCGAAAGAGCAGGTGCGGTTCCGTCAACAAAAAAAAAAAAAAAAACATCAGATAGTTAAATTGTTAAAAAATTATTTAAAACATGAATTATCATATATGTAACTTCACCTCAAGTGTATAATCTTCATTACTGCATACTACTGAGGCCTTCAATCAAGACACAAATTAGATGTCAGTGTGATTCACAATCTAAGGATGGAGAAAAATACAGTTTAACAAGAGCCAACAGAAAAGTCTTACCACTAACAAATCTAGGGAATATGCGATAATATATGTTAGTTCAATTCTCTGATTATCCTCTACGCTATAGGGAATCTCTGTGCTTTTAAGTTGAGATAATTTTTGTCCAAATTTTATTACGCTATTTTAACTATTTTTGAATAAGTTGATGTTATTCGTGAATTTTACCCGAAAAAAGAAGTTTGTGCACTCTCCATAGTTTCTACTAATTACTAACCGAATGCAATTGAGAAAACAGAATTTTACACAGCTAATCATTTTTTAGATTCTAATTATTATTATTAGGGATACTTGCACTTAATTACGTAACAAGTTATGCCTGTGCATGGCTCATTTGGTACGTCACACTGGACTATATATTTTTATATTGAATTGTACTGTATTGTAATGGACTGCACTGTACTAATATATAATGGACGATATTAGTGTATTAATATATAATAGACTGTATTTTTATTTTAGTCTGATCGAGAGAATCCATATACTAGATGAGTTTAAAAAATGACAGTTAAAGTGTACTATTTTTAGAAATAGTACAGTCCAGTCTCATTGAAAACACTCATCAAATGTCCAGTGTAATACATCGTACCAAACATGTCCTAAAAAACTTATGTCTACGATAGGCATAAATTCGATTTGATGGGCAAAAATTAAAGACCAGCCCATTTGAAGGGTAAATCGTGCAGGAAAAATGACACGGTATGATCACCGGTTAAAAGAAAAGGCCTAAAAAGCTTCATTTCAAGTAAATGTCCCCTTAGGCTCAAAATAAAGATAAATTTTAGCCCAAACCTAAAATTTCACTCTATACTCTCTCTTCTACTTTTCCTCGGCCTTAAATGGCTGGTGCTCTGTCTCCAGCCACCACTACCCGCCTTAAACCTGGCCACCATTAATGGCAACTTCGAGTTAGTATTCGAATTTGAAAAAGTTTGGATAGATCGTACAAGAGGCGAGGGAAAGAGTTTTGGGTTTGGGTTTAATAAATACTCGTGTTTTAGAAATTGTAAATTTGAGGTTGATTGGGATTTGGAAGTTGTAAAAAAAAATTCGACATTGTTAATATAATGTCTGATTAGCTTTTCCTTTTCATTACAAAACTTAAACATTATTGTATACGATATTTAGTGTTAATTTTCTTTTTCATCGTAAATTGTATATAATATGTGTGTATTAGTGCGTATAGATTATCCATTAATTATACATTGATTATATATTTATTATATACAAATTATACAATAATGATAGATTGTCTATACATATACTGTAGGGATATATATTCTATACAATAATGATATAATTATATATGTATGATACATTTCTTATATATATATATTGGTGATATATATTATATACAACAATGATAGAGTTTCTATACATATGCGTAATTATTTTTAAAATGTCTACAAAATGAAACTAATTTTAAAGGCTAAAAATATTTATTAAGCTTCTTGGACCATCCGATATCAATATCTTTACCCGGATGACCATTTATGTCTTTATCCCTCCCAGTAGCCCATACATTTTTAAGTATTTTAAGCGTCATTTCATAAATTTCATAAACAGTTACGGGGAAAAAAATGGGCAGAGGCTTTTATGGGGCATGAGGTCATTTTTTTCTATGTAAATTATAAAAAATTATGTTCACCAATTTTCTATTAGTTATACTGATCTCGATTCAAGAGAAATTCACGAGGAAGTGGTAGCTCTTTAAGATCTACTTCAGCCTTTAGAAATTGCAACATCGATAAAGATAGATGTACTTGATGCCCCGCCCAAGAGAGACCCAAGTCCAACACAAGTCCTTTTTTAAATATTTTTTATTGTTTTCAATTAAATTTTTTTTCTTCCAATATTCAATATGATACACTCACATCGAAAAGAATAATGTTTTTTTCTGAATAAGAGATTTAGAAAATATTACTCCAGTATACATCATTTTCTGAAATGAATTCCGTACATTCATAAATCACCAATAACCAAGTTAATTATTCGTGTTAGAAACGTCCCTATATATGCAAGGAATACTTACTTATACCATCTCAAATAGTGTAGGGATAAATATATTTGTTCTAATTTCTTTACCTTTTCAAAATGGTAAATAGGAGTATAGGACTGGCTAAAACCGCCGCTATCTATATACTAATCTACTATTCCATCTGTTTTGCTATCAATATTGGTCCCCAATAATATTTGGAATACATTGAAACCTCTTTATAATTGTCATTAGTTATAACATCATTTTACTATAACAATCTGATTTTTCGTAATCGATATTTATTTTATATTTTAATTCTATATAACAATATTCCACATAGAATAACAGTGACATTCATTATAACTGTACAGTCTTTATAAAATTACATCTCTATAACAGTCATACTAAAATATTATATTTTGTAAGAAACATATCATATATAAAAATAAAATACTAAAATATTTATATTAAGCTCTTAGACAGGACTATTGAATTCGGTGAAAGTTAGAAAAAAATTCTTCTTCAATTCAAGTGTTATATTATTACCAAGAGACTGGAATTTACGAAATAACATACAATTGTAAAATTCTTACGTCAAATTTGAAATATTTAAATTCTCAATTAATTTTAAATACATATGTTCCTTATATTTTAATTCTTTATAATATTATGATTTTTTTTTCAATTTTTAATTAGTGAGATATGAAAAATCAATTGAGCTTTTAAAATTAACAAGTTTATTATTTTCGTTTATAACATAAACAATATAAACAGAATACATATATAACAACAGCTCACCCATGAAACTTTTTGACAAAAGTTGTCACTATATCCAGGTCTTTTTGTTTTTTCTTTCTTGATCGAAAGGTGCAGTTACTTTATATGTATGTCAAATTATTATTTTTCATTAGTTTCCCTTCTCTTTCACCATCCCCATGCACCCAACTAATTAGCTCGCTTTAAATTAGTACCTTTAGTAAACAGAAAACAAGTCTTGCATAAGCAAAATGAACATGAGTTCTATTCAAAATTAAAACCACAAACACAGCAGGAACAGTTGTAGGCCAGCAGTACAACCCATCTTGATATATAGGTACAAGTAGAACTTAGTCGTTTTATTTTTTTCCATTAAGTAAAACACAAATGTAAAGACAATAAACCACACAAACATATGCTCATAAAATTAGGGCTTAGAAGCAACATAATTCATATGGTGTTGGCCATCATGATCCTTTTAAGGGGCGCGGCAGCTGTAGGTAAGTTTAATAACATCGTAGATACAACGGGAACAGATCCTATCAGTACAGGGACTGCTCGGACGACAAAATCCACCGCAAGCAGCATCTATTTTCACTCTTGAAAACTCAGCCAAATAAACTATAACCCATTAACAAAAATCAGGTGTCAAAATCAATATGTTATTCTAATAGAAGATGACACATAACATATGTAATAGACCAACAATAGGAACATATTGTTAAATATACACATGATATACATGTACATAGAGTGTATATTGAATATATTACCAAGAGAGTCCCGTGTCCGAGAGGTGTTGGGCATCGGTCCAGCAGCCCAGCCGTGTATAAAGTGTATTATAGCATTTATGGTATATTTATATATTAGGCTTGTATATTAATTAGTCTTGTAGTCTTACCATGTATGATTAGTCTCCATATAGAATAGAGATTTAGAAGTAGAATAGAAAATCTTATTATAACTTGTATATATATGTCTTTCATCAAGAATAATCAAGAGATTAATTCTTCACATATCAAACGAAAAAAGAGAGGGAGGATTAGAAAAAGGTCATTTACCAGATATCACCATAAGCACCGCAATGAAATAGAAAGCATAACTGCGAGCCATGACAAAAGTGTTAGTACTAAGATGGAGAAATATATGTGTTATTGCTGTGCAATTTTTAGCTTCATGAAAGGCAATGTATTTATAGACCTCTCTCTGGCTCCTCTCCCACATGTTTCTCCCTATCTAATTTACAACTTGTCTTTAACTAAGGGTGTGTTTGGTAGCGAAAAAAATATATTTTTCAATTTTTTCATATTCAATTGATCAATGTTTTTGGTAAATATTTTGTTTAGAAAAAAAATTCATTTAAAACATGAAAAATAACTTCTTAGAGAAAAGTGAAGTAGGAAAACAAGTTTCACAAGCGACATTCCATATCAATTGAGTCCTTCCCACCCTCAAACACACCTCATCTTCACGTCCACCCTAGTAGCCCCATTCCCACCACTCCAACCCTTACCTTCTACCCGACCTCTTATAATATATGTTACTTACATATCGAACACAAAAAATAAATAAGAAATTTATTTATTATTTTAAAATATTATTCAAAAAAATAATTTTAATGAAAAACATTTTCCGTCATGCCGACTACACCAAAGCTATATTATCGTGCCAAGTTGAATCAATTATATGCAAGAAAAAGGGAGGATAAGTCCGGATATTGAGTACCTTTTAGTAGGCCTCCCTCGAGTTTTAATTTCAACCAATGGGATGTAGTGGGCATGCTCCTATATTTGGATTTTACCTGGATATGTATAATAACGACAAATGTAATACAGTACTTGCAACCCCCACTTAGGCCCTTTCCCCGTTTTCCTCGCCATTTCACACCATTCACAAGTTCTCAATTCACTTCACCATATACAAAAAAAAAAAAAAAAAAAACAATCCAAGAATCTCTTCACTAAGCAGAACTTTTAAGTCATTTCATTCATTTGCATAATATGAAGAGTAAAGATCTGTCACAATCCCTTTTCAAGAATCGTATCACATAGGCGAATCACTCCCCCTATAAACAGAATAACATGAAATAAATGCGGAAATATAATCAAACATCAAACAACCTCCAAAATCTGGTCCGTGATAGAAAAGCGCTAATG
Organism: Przewalskia tangutica; assembly: GCA_029844215.1. Classification (NCBI taxonomy): domain Eukaryota; kingdom Viridiplantae; phylum Streptophyta; class Magnoliopsida; order Solanales; family Solanaceae; genus Przewalskia; species Przewalskia tangutica. The sequence continues at coordinate 25,823,289 of CM056723.1, forward strand.
CAGAATACAAGTTTGAATGAAAGCAACATAGGTCAAAACTGAATAACAAAATAAAAATATATAACTGTTTCTTTCGAATCCAAATGTAAAGACATAGTAAGAGAATAAGCATCCAAGGCAGGGTCGTCTCTAGGGCGGTTAAGGTGGCGCCACGTCACGTGCCAGTCGTGCCCTCACTGCAATTTTATTTTTATTTTATATATTTCAAATATTAAGATATGTATTAAAAATGTATCTAATCTTATCAGTGAGATCTGTAGCTTAGCGGTTGAGGACTCATTCCAAAAGTTATTGTCACGACCCGAACCGACGGGCCACGACTGGTGCCCTACCTGGGCACCCTTATACCCACACATCACATAATCACATACCAAACTTGTATAATAAAACAGGCAAGCCGACAAGGCCGCCACTTTACATAGAATAGTCCAAACGAACTACAACTGTACATATGCCCAAATACACACTAACCACCCACACATGTCTACAGACCTCTAAGAGTTTGATAATGAAATGTGACGGGACAAGGCCCCGCCGTACCCCTGAATAAACATAAGCCTGTAACAGCTATAATTGAAGTTGCATATTGTTGTAGTTGAAGTAATGAACCAATGCATGTGTCAATTTTGGGTGTGAGCCGAATTGGGCTGTTTCAGATATATGTTGGATTCGTGTGTTGTGTCGTAAATTTCATCACTAATTGCGTATTAAAAATGGAAGAAAGTGTGAAGATTAAAGATATAATCGTTATATGGAATTGTTGGAAAGGTAAAGTAAGATTAAGAGTTAAAATGGTTCCATGTTAATGGCCTAAAATTCATGGATAATTTTCGGACATTATGTGACCTTTACGGGCTGTTTTGATGCAAGATTAATTATTACTATTATTATTATTATCGTCGTAATTGTATGGTAAGATTGAAAGAAACATTGGTACTTTGTGTTGTAATTAGTTATATAAGGTGACCCGAGATGAATTGGAATTTAAGGAATTAAGAAAAGAGTTTTGGAATCTCAGACATTGTTGTAACATTTTAAGGATTGAATAAACATGGTAAATAGGTGTGATAGTCACTTTGATGGTTGAAATTGCTGCCTTTCATAAATAAGGGAAATGAGACTGTATGATGGTGTATATGCAGTATATGGGGCCTAATTAGATTACATATTGAAAAATGATTGTGATGGTTGGTTTGATTTGGACTGTTGGTTAATTGTGGATACGCACATAAACAGAGGAAATGCTGCCCAAATTTTTATATCCAGTCATAACTAGATTTCCTTGTGTGAGTTTATTGATTTCACGCTGGAGCTAATACACCTTAGCTCCATTGATTTGATCGTACCTATCTGCTAATTCATTTCAAAGCTTATTTGCATTATTAACATATTGCAAGCTATCACTCAAATCCTTCGACAAAGAGTTCAAAAACCACGAGGTGACCATGTCATCACACCTTTCCCACAACACAAACGTAGCAAAATTCTCATCTGGTTCTACAAATTTTTCATTGATGAAACATAACGTATTCTTCACAGAGAGTGCTCTAAGAACACTCCTACACCATGATCTATAACTTTTTCCATCGAAAGTTACGGATATAATTGCATATCTGGAACTCTCAGATGGATGCATGTAGAGAGAACTTGTAGGATCTATACTTTCGTCACTTTCATTTTTGTTTTGAATTGACGTTTCTACATCGACTGTCATACTTATGAAATTCTTCAATTTGTAGGGTTTATAATCCAAGGATAATGAAGAAATATACGAACTAAGTATAATCGAAGCAATACAGATCAAATTAGACAGTAAAAATGTCGAAATAAAAAAACTCGATGAAAAAACCTCAAATTCGATGAGATCGAAATGAAAAGGAATAGATGCGGAAACGTGAACCTTACGGCTCTAATACGAGAGTTGCAATTGAGATGACAATGGACTCCATTATCGATCAGCTCGAGCTAAGAGAGAGACATTAACCGCAAGAGAGAGAATATCTATTTGGGGAAATAAAAAAGCATTCCATTTCATTTTACAAAATGAGGAACAAATAGTAAACTATCTAAGTAAGTGAGAAGACTTAAATACCCTTTCTAACTAATTAGCAATTAACCTAACTGACTAAGCTAGCTAAATATCTTTAAGCTACTCTTAACATTCTCAATCTAAAAGATTTACAAAATTGATAATCGCATAATAACTATAAGTTGGAGAAAGTTGTCAAAGAGGGAAATTACTGTGGAGCTCAACATATGTATAGGTCCACTAGGGCCAGGTCACTGTGTGCTTTGCTCATTTCCGTTGTTATAATATCCTCCGCCCTATACTTATTTTCATATATGCGTCTGCCAGAGATACTCTAATGCCTTAGAATTTTCTTCAAGGCGATAAGGTTGGGGCGCTGAGGTGACATGCCATGTGGCATTCACTTTATCAAAGTATCAGTGCCAAGAGGGATATCGTGTTCACTTTGGATAGTCTTAACTAGAGGAGTAGTTAAAAAACAGAAGTAAGCACAGGTGAGAGGATCCCACTTTTCCGCAAAGACTAAATTTTACAAAGCGCTTTGTAAAGTTCCCGATCTTCCGAGTAACAGGCGAGACAAACATCATTATAAGTTGTAAACATTAGTTTTATTTCACGTGCAGTAGTATCTTTATGTAAACAATGTATATTATATGATAGAAACAGAGTATATAATAGAGGAAACAGAGATTATTAAGCAAAATGATAGTAGAGTTTCATTCAAAATTAGAAGTACAAATACTGAACAGTTGTAGGCCAACACAACCCATCTTGATATTACATCCGACATTGTGCTAATCTAGGGTAGAAGTAGAACTTAGTCGTTTTATTTTCTTCAATGCAAAAGAAAAAAGCTGAAATGGGGAAAGGGAAACACAAAAGATAAGACATTAAAGCCACGAAGACATCTACTCGTATTTAGAAGCAACGGACTTCACATTATGCTGGCCATCTATAATCCTTTAGTAACTGCAGCCGTAGGTAAGCTTAATAACATCGTAATAACAACGGGGACATGTCCTATCATAGCAGTCAGTGCTTCGCCTACAGTATCCACCGCAACCACCCATCAAGTTTTGACCAGTTAGTTTTGATTTGAGTTCTGTCATAGTCTCCGACAAGTCTCTAGCGGCAACTACTTTCACTCTTGAAGACTGAGCCAAATAAACTATAATCCATAAAAAAAAAACAAATGTCAAAATCGATATGTTATAGAGTACCATTGTTTCTCGAACGTTAAGAAATTACACATATGGATATTAATATTCACGTATGTAGACAAACAAAGAGACACATTTCAAATTAAAAAATAGGGAGGTGTAGAGAAAGGTCATTTACCAGACATCACCATAAGCGCAACAGTGAAATAGAAAGCATAATTGCGAGCCATGACAATAATTTTACGAAGATGGGGAAAGATATATATAAGAGAATTATGTGCTGTTGCAGTGCAATTTTTTGCTTCATGAAGGGGTATGAATTTATAGGCCTCTCTCCCCAATATTTCCGCCTATCTAATTCACAACTATGTCACTTTAATTGAGTTACGTTAGGTTACCAAGTTGAATGAATTTTATTCAAGAATAAGGGGAGGATAAGTCCGGATGATGAGAACCTCGTTAGTAGAGCTTCCCTCCCGTGTTAGTAATAGTGGGCATCATTTGGATTTTACCTAAGATATATATATAACAACTAGTATAATAGTATATATTCATACAAGTGGCTTACCCACAGAGTTCTTTCCTTTCATACTGGAAGCATGAAAAGATTTGTTTTTATTTTCCACCGGGTGTTTGGTACTTACGTTGGAGCCCGATTATATCCGGATTCGAACTGGATAGAGCTCATTTCTAGGGAAATTCCAATCAAGAATATTTTCATACCCATAGTTCGAATCCCAAATCTTTAATTAAAGAAAAAGCAGTCTCATCCACTTTACCACGTTCTTTTGTGGTGAAGCATGAAAAGGTTGCAAGAATGGTTTATGAAATTATTAACTCGCTACCTGCTCTTTTTCCCCAATAGTATAAACACACTGTGTATTAGTGCTATTTAGATTAAAACAAATCAAAACCTTTAATTCTATCGGCTGAATATGGACTTGCTTCTTGCTCATTCATGAACTTAGATTAAATAAACTCTTTCCGCCTAAAACAATTACGCTATATTGCTTCGAGAATTTATTTTCTTTAAAAGTATATTTTTCAACAACACTAAACAGATTAACTAGGGGCATTCATTACTAAAACCGTACTGGGGTTGTGTTAGTTTTTGTGAGATGTATGTAAACTAGTAATGGGGTATAAGTAACAGATAGAGAATTATTCATGTGAGAAAATCAACCAAACTTAATTAGATTAGTTGAAAATCGCAACGCTTATTTTGATCACTTTATTTCTTCTTCTTTTACAAGTTCCAACAATACTCCACACATGGATAGAAAATAATATAAAGAGGAACTTATCGTCATTTCTGTCAAACGCGATATGACATGTATCGAAAACGGTATCTTTTGGACTTGAACCGTTCGTAGTGAATACCTATCGGATCTACTTGTGAAGTAGTGGACGAAGTGCCTTGAACTATTCACATTTTGTAGTAAATCGAGACAATAAGTATCACACATATCATATCAACATATTTCAATTCTTACAGTTGTGTTCTTTTCGGTAACAACTCATTCTTCATGAGAATTTCTAGAGAACATAGCCATATCGGTTCTCCAGATGCGACCCCACATCAATCTCATATAGGTAATACCAAACAAGAATAGTCCGTACTATCCCACCATAAAGGCTTTTGAGTATTATTAAGAATAATATTTTCATTCCTTAAAATATCAACAGATTAACACACTTAGTACACCATAGGAATAAGCATATGTGTGTTTTATGCTCCTTGAGTCTTCCCTAACTAGTTTTCCTATTGAACCTAAATCATGGGATCTCCATTTATGATAGGTTAGGTTTCCACCAGTTAACGACTCATTGTATTGACTTTAAGCCCATTCCACTCGATGTAAATACGACTTGCTCTCTTGTAAGGCCTTTTGTCAAATGATCCGTTATATTGTCCTTTGACTTTACATAATCAATGGAAATAATTTCATTCTTCAGCAAGCTTCGTATTGTATTATGACGTCGTCTTATATGTCTTGACTTGCAATTGTATATTTGATTTTTTGCCCTCGTCAGGGCAGCCATACTATCACAATGTCACAGGCTTTGTCCACAACAAAATACCTTCTAGGAAGTTTCTTAGCCATTCTGCCTCTTTGGCAGCTTTGTCTAAAGCTACAAACTCTGCTTCCATAGTTGATCGCGTATTATCGTTTGCTTGATGATTTTCAGGATACCGACACTCCACCAAGTGTAAATACATACCCATTTGTGGACTTACTTTCTGAATGGTTGAAAATCAAATTAGCATCACAATATCCTTCTAACACTGGAGGATATTTTGTATAATGCAACCCATAGTTCATTTGTATGTTTTAGATATCGTAGTGCCCTTATTAGCGCTACCCAATGATCATTTTCAGGATTGTGTGAGTATCGACTAAGTCGACTAAATGTATATGCCAAATCCGGTCTCGTACAATTCATTATGTACATCAAGCTTTCAAGAACTTGTGTATACTCCAATTGAAATACACTATCACTTTCATTCTTCTTAAGGTGACTAGCGGGATCAAAGGGGGTAGCAATCGGTCAATCATCATAGTGTCCAAATTTTCTAAGGACCTTCTCAACATAATGAGATTGAGTTAATATATAACCCTCAGAATTCCTTTGAATTCTAATACCAAGAATGACATCCGATATTCCCATATCTTTCATATCGAAAGCGGCATGCAACATCTTCTTAGTTTGGTTAATTACATCCTTACTTGTTCCATAATAAGCATAGCATCCACATACAAACATATAATAACATATGCATTATTACACTCATTAATGTAGACACATTTGCCACATTCATTTATTTGAAAACCATTTGATAATAATGTTTATAAAACTTTTCATGCCACTGTTTTGGAGCCTGTTTAAGTCCATATAAAAATTTAATCAACTTACAGACTTTCTTCTCTTGACCTTTAACAACAAACTCTTCGGGTTGTTCCATGTAAATTTCTTCATCTAGTTCACCATTTAGGAATGCAGTCTTCACATCCATTTGGTGTATTTCCAAATTGTGAATTGCCGCTATAGCAATTAACATCCTTATAGACGTAATTCTAGATACTGGTGAGTAGGTATCAAAGAAATCTACACCTTTATTTTGTCTAAACCCTTTGTCTACTATACGAGATTTATATTTTTCTATAGTACCACCAGGCCTTAGTTTCCATTTGAAGATCCATTTATGACATTGTCAGGACCCGAACCCCGAGTCCGCGACTGGTGCCCTACCTGGGCACCCCCTCTCATTCCCACACATCACATAAAATCAATAAGACTAGTGATTGTAAACTCATTATATATAAAAACAGGCAAAGCCGATAAGGCCGCCACTGTACATATATTAAACCATAACTTATTACAACTACCTGAGTCCAACCCACATATGAATACAAACCTCTAAGAGTTGACAACAACATATGACGGGACAAGGCCCCGCCGAACCCGCAAATGTACAATCCTGAAATATGCAAAAGACTGTACCAAAATGATAGGCTCCGGAACAATGGAGCTATCCCGAAATACTGAAATGAGATCCTAACTTCGAGGATCACCCGATTGCGTACCTACGCATGCAGACATGAACGCAGCCCCCCGGAAAAGGGGGTCAGTACAACAAAATATACCAAGTATGTGAACGTAAGGTATTGTAAATAAAATCATGACATGCCAAATATGACAGTGACAAGTATGAAAATCAAATATCAGATCCTATCGTGTCATATAACAGAAGAGTACCTTTTCAAAATACCAAAATCATCCATACCTTTTCACAAATATGAAAGCCATGTCAAAATCCGGGACACCCGCCCGTAGAATCATATGCATGTCCTATTCATGTCATTATCATGGACGTTCTCACATGATCTCAACTATACCATTTTCAAAATAAGATTTATGTCATAATCATGGACGTTCTCACATGATTTCAATAAGCATATATAAGTCATTGTCGCACCCTTTTTCGACCGCGACATTATTCTAGCGAACCCTGCTTAATAAAATATTAGAAAATAAAATGAAATGTTAAAAATGCTAAAAAGGGGTGCTAAAATGCGCGGAGTCGTCACCTAATTAGTTTGGGTGAATTATGACACCTAAATGTCAACTATGTTAAAGTCAACATTAACTCCATTTTTTATGGTCTGCAAAACTTATGTGTGAGATTCTGGGTAAGAGTTCTTTATTAATCTAGAGGGAAGGGGTTAGACACACTCTAAGATCCGCTAACTTGCGGTTATCCTGCCAAACCTAGGTTGATTATTATGTTTACAAAGATGCTGCAAGTGTTTATAAAAGAATGCATTTTTTATAAAAGATTTATAAGACTAATGTTACAAAAAATATATACGTAAAGCGTGCATATAAAAATGATGCGAAATTAATGTATTTACTAAAGATATGCATTTCATTTACAGATCATTTTTTTTATTAACATAAACAAGGTATGATATAAAAAATGCTATTTTTTTTACAATGGATAATAAGAAAATAAATTTATTATGAAATGAATTATAATGTTCTTAAGTGGTTTATGAGAAAATCAATTTCTTTGTTATGCATTACCTTCATGATTAGATATCCAATTTTAATTGTTAGGCAAGAGATTAGACATGTCAGACAAGCCTAAGATAGATAAATTAGAAGTGTGTTTCCAGTTTTAAAACTAACCACCCAATTTCATATATTTAAGGATTAATTGTTCTAGACAACCTATTAATTACAAAGTTAAATAATTAGACAACAACTAAATAAATAAGATAAAAAGGTGGAAGTGTGCCTTTATTAAATCGCTTATTTATGCGTGTATTAATGTTTTATTGTTGCATTTTATTATTATAACATTGTTAAAATTATTTGGAAAATTTAATGTAATTTTATAGTTAATGACTGGACGAGAGAGTCCAAATTGGGTGTCAAACAGTCATAATCATGGACATTCTCACATGATTTCCATATGCGTATGTAGGTCATAATCATGGACATTCTCACATGATTTTCATATAATATATAAGTCAAAATCATGGACATTCTCACATGATTCCCCTATAATCCTCATACATAGACATATAATGCGTCCCGGCCCGTCATGGGTCTCGGTGTGAAAGCATAAACACATAACGTCACCCGACCTATCATGGGACTCGGTGTGATGCAACCCTATGCAATTTTAATCATCTTTAACTCTCATTAGAACAAATAGAATGAACTTTCATTTTAGAAAACCAAGGTACTATCACATCTTGCAATATTAGGGATTTGAACCCAAAAGTACTATGTACGTTCACCGTACATTCATTTTATAAAAACCCAAGGTACTATCACCTCATATATCAATTAGGATTAAGATCCAATAAAACAATGTACGTCCGCCGTACAATCTTTATTTTATAAAACTTAAGGCACTTTCACTTGTAAAATCAAGTCACTTATACCTTTTGAAACCAAGTCATTTATACTTCATATAAATCAAGTCGCTTACTTTCAAAATCAAATCATATACTCTTTCAAATTCAAGTCACATATACTTTCAAATTCAAGTCATATATACTCTCCAAAATCAAGTCATTTATACTTCATATAAATCAAGTCTCTTATACTTCTTCAATTCAAGTCGCTTACACTTTTAAAATCAAGTTACATGTACTTCATATAATCAAATCTCATATACTTTCAAATAAAGTCTCATATACTTTCAAGTAAAGTCTCATATACTTTGAAAATCAAGTCACGTAGACTTTCCAAAATCAAGTCTCATTACTTTCAAGATAAATCAAGTCTCATGACTTTCAAAATAAGTCATGTCTCATAACTTTCAAATAACTCAAGTCTCATAACTTTCAAAATAAATCATGTCTCATAACTTTCAAATAACTCAAGTATCATAACTTTCAAAATAAATCATGTCTCATAACTTTCAAATAACTCAAGTCTCATAACTTTCAAAATAAATCATGTCTCATAACTTTCAAATAACTCAAGTCGCATACTTTCAAAATAAATCAAGACTCATATCTTTCAAAATAAATCATGTCAAAGAAGAAATGATAGTTCACATACCTTATAGGCTTTACCAACTCGACAATTAGAACACGCCTCGAGTAGTACTCCAACCTATAAAATCAATAACACGTCTATCAACTACGTGCTTACTAGTATACACTTATACTACATAAAGACCCTCTTTTCCTAGGAAAATTCGGGCAGCACTTCCCCTACTTATATGTACTTTTCCACCTTTTCCAAGGCCCGAATTCAATCAACCAACAAGCCACATTTAAGGCACAATAAAAACAGCAACCAAAGGGGATTACACGCCAACTTGACGTGTAAAATTCTGCCCCACAATTCACCTTAAAACAGTCCACAAAACAGTTCATAATTAACCCACATTAAGGGTACAATATGAAGCCCTTTTCACCCTTATTCCTTAGGACTTTCATTAGCCATTTTTTCACCTTAGACATGCAATATAGTGGTTGATTTTACAGTATAACAACACGTCTAAAACAGTCCATAAAACTACACGACGACGCCTAACAATTTGGGTAGTTTCTCGGCCACAACACTACCACAATCCAAAGCCCTTTTCCTTAATTCCTTTTAATCCAATTCTCATTTCAACATGTTATATAAATCATATAAACTATCAACAAAAATATTTCCTTCATTATATAACATGAAACAAGTGAAAATAACAACAATAATGATCAATAATTCTAATGGCTGAAAATGTCCAACTCTCGGCCTCAACTCCCAAAATTGTCCAAATCATTTTTTATCTTCATTCTTTTTAGTACTAGCTCACTTATACATTACTACCACATGTAATCTTCAATTACTTCAAGAGGAAAAATGATCCTTACCTCAAAATAGCCCAAAATAGTCCACTTTAAAGTCGGTCCTTAGCTTAGTCGTAACTTCTATTCTTCACGTTCCAATAATCTATGGGGTGAGGCGTTGATTACTGCAAACATGATATTGAACAAAATTCCTCAAAAGAAAAATGAGCAATCTCCTTATGAATTGTGGAAAGGAATATTGTCTACTTTCAAAAGGATGAAAGTGTGGGGTTGTCTAGCGAAAGTCCAAGTTCTCTTACCAAAGAGAACTAAACTTGGACCAAAAAGCGGTGGATTGCATATATATTGGTCATGCCAATAATAGTGCAACATATATATTTTTGGTGTATCATTCCGATGTTGAAGGTATTCACAAAAACACACTTATGGAATCTGCAGAAGCAGAATTCTTTGAGGAGATTTTCCTTACAAAGACAAGGATAAAATGTTCCTAATAATAATAAGAAGAGGACACTGCCTCAAGATGAGTCAAACCAAAATGATAATAATCTTACTTCATCGGTTCAAGAAGAAAATTTTGAACCAAGGAGAAGTAAACATGGAAAAGTCGCAAAAGATTTTGGACCGGACTTTATGACCTTTTTCGTTGAAGGAGAACCTCAAACATATAGGGCTGTTATGGAATCATTCGAAGCACCTTGTTGGAAGGAGGCTATCCAAAGTGAAGTAGAATCCATTGTACAGAATAATACATGGAAATTGGTTGATCTCCCTCCGGGACAAAAACCAATAAGTCTGTTACACCCCGTATTTCCAAGGAAATAATATGAGAACGTACGTAAGAAAATAAGATTTGAATTTTAGAACGAAAGAAAAATTACTTTTTCCTAAGGAGAAATTTCGGGACCTTGTGAAGGAAAAAAGTTTATAATTTGGAATTTGATTCTCAAATTTGATATATGGAATTATTATAATATATTGAAGTTTTGGATTTTTAAGTCTCGAATTTGGTCATGTGGGGCCCACATGAAATTTTACAATTTTGTGGGGCCCACGAGATTTTTAAATATTTTGGCCAAATATGGAATTTATTGGTGAAGAAATTATTTTGGACCAATAGGAGGGAGACACGTGTCACCCCTCCACTTGTCTTGCAAGACTTTGACCTTGTGAGATATTTTGAGATAAGTGGACAAGTGGGTCCCACTCCACTTGTCCTTCATCCCCTTCCATACACTTGTCAAGATCTCATCCTTTGAGATAATTATATATACACAGAGGGAGTGCAAGACTTCACAACACTTAGCCAAATTTCAAGAGAAATATATCCCTCTCTCAAGCTTGCTCTCGGCCAAGGGCCATTTTGAAGACAAAAAATTCTTAAATCTTCTAAGTTAAATCCTCTAATACAAGATTAGGCTTCCTAATAGAGTGCTAAGCCAAGATAATCCCTCTAAGCCCTTTATATCCCTTAGGGCCGTTTGTAGTGTCTTGAAACCCTAACTTGTTCTTCAACTTTTGGTGTTGAAACGTGAAGAGAAGATGGGTGTAAGGTTGTAGAGGTTACATACATGTTAAGGGGTGCCCCCGAACTAATTAACATAGAATTTATCATATTTTCAATATTCTATTCTTACGTTCGGCAACTCCATTTTGTTTTGGAGTATATGACGTAGTGGTTTGATGAACTATACCATGAGTAGAATAAAATTCTTTGAACTCATTTGATTGATATTCACCACCTCTATCTGATCTTAGAATCTTAATTCTTTTGATAAGTTGGTTTTCTTACCGCTTTGTATGTTTTAAACATGTTCAAAGCCTCATCTTTGGTATGTATTAAGTATACATAGCAAAATTTACTGCAATAATCTATAAAAGATATGTAATAATTCTTTCCTCCACGCGATGGGGTTGCTTGGTAATCACACAAATCACTATGAATTAAACCAAGAACTCCATTTGATTTCACAACAGATTTATGAGGATGACTTGCATATTTTTACTCTATGCAAACCCCACATTTAGTCATTTTGTTCATAGAACACTTTGGAAACATGCCTATCTTTACAATTTTTTGTAAGGAACGATAATTAACATGGCATAATCGAGAATGCCGCAATGAAGGAGAATCAACCATATACATAGAAGCAGTGCTACTGCCTGCATTTTTATTAATAATGGCAACAACATGAGTAGGTACAATACTTAGTTTGAAGAGCCCCTCACTGAGGTAACCCTTTCCTACATACACCCCACCTTTGATGAGTATAAATTTGTCAGATTGTATTACAATTTTGAAGCCTTTGTTGCTAAACGAGGCCGTAAATTAGATTCTTATAAATTTCAGGCACGTGCAACACATTTGTGAGTACAAGATCATTCCCGGAAGTGAGCCTCAAAGTCACCTTCCCTTTCCCTTCTACTTTCACAGCGGTGGCTATTCCCACGAACAGTGGTTCTCCATCCTTGATGGCTTGGTAAGATGAAAACATGTCCTTCTCTGAACATACGTGCCTTATAGCACCCGTGTCCATCCACCAATTGGTTGAATTTGTAATCAGATTTGCTTGAGCGATACAACCCGATAAATTAGTTCTTAGTTTCAGTCCGGTTGGTTTGGTTGACATTACTCGAACCTCCAACACCACCACCTTGACTCTTGCGAAGGTGGAAATATTTTGCTTTGTGCCCAGGTTTGCCATATACCCAACATAGTCTTGGTTGTGGTTTCTTGAATGCATTGGTCCTTTGTGGGGCTAGTGCATTCCTCCCGGTTGCACAAGATGGCTTGGCACCAGCAAATTTGCCCTTGCCTTTCTGAATCTTGGCCTTGGAAGCATTGCCTTTTATCATGTTGGCATTAGGCTCTAATGAAACAGCATCAACCCTTTCATTCTTCCGGTTGTCCTCTTCAACACGAATTTTCAGAACCAGTTGCTCAAAACTCATTTCCTCCGTTAGATGCTTCAAATAAACCTTAAATCCTTCCAAGAAGGAGGTAATTTTTCAATAATAGCACCAATAAGGAAATATTGGTTAAGGCACATACCTTCAACCTCTAGTTCATGAACAATGACTTGGAGTTCCTCCACTTGCTTGACAACTACCTTTGCATCGCTCATCTTGAAGTTGAGAAACTTTTCGATGACTAACTTCTTAGAACAAACAACTTCAGTTTTGTACTTGTTCTCCAATGACTGCCATAACTCTCAAGCTGATCCGAACGTGGAGGATATGTCATAGAGAGTATCATCCAAGGCGTTGAGAATGTAGTTCTTGCAAAGAAACTCTTGGCTCAGCAAGTCTCAATAGCCTTCAGCCTTTCGACTCTGTCCGCATCAATAAGAGCATTCTCCCCTTCTCCTTGCGGCAATGTCGTTGGAGCCTTAGCAGTCAAGACATTTGTCACATGAAGAGTGGTCAAATAAAACATCATCCTTTTATTGCCAGTGTTTGAAATTAGAACCCTTGAATTTCTCGGGTTTCTCCACATGGTTTTTCGCCATTGATGATCCAGATTGATCCATTTTGCAAATAAGGAAAAAGTATTCTCTGAAATTTTTTGCAAACTCAACAAATCAGAAAATAATTTTTTTCCTGAGAAATTTTTTGTCTTAGATTGTTATCACCAATCTAAACCTTTCAATGAATAACCACAATAATATACTAGTACTTCAATATCAATTGAAATAAACAACAATAAAAACAACAAGTATTTAACTCATACTAACTTGATGTAGATAGAGGTCTGCTTGATGCAGTGTCCTAAGACAAAAATTCGTCCCCACTTGTGTTGTAGTTCAACGGACGTTTGCCTTGAGGATAAAACTATCTGAGTGAAAGTTCTTGCACAAGAACTTTGCTCCTGGCGAATTTACTATATGTGTTCTTCAGAAAATAGCTTTTTGAAGAAGAAGATAATAGAGCCACAATCTTAGATCATTAGATGAATTTAATGATTGATTGTAATGTTATGAGTATTATGTCTGTTCTAACAAGTGATCCACATGCTTTTATAGCATGAACTTTTGTCCATGACAGCTTTCCACTCCAAAGGTTGTGACCCATTAGAAGAGACACAACTTTTGGTTCAAACTGGATTTTTCCGTTAGATTAGCGCCTTTGCAGAGCTATCTGAAGTTTTGCGCCGTGGAGCTACTTCCCAGTAGTGGCAGCTTTGTCGGGATTTTTCCACTGTAAAGGCGCCACGGCGCTGCGCTTTAAATCGCAACGCTTATTTTGATCACTTTATTTCTTCTTCTTTTACAAGTTCCAACAGCATCGACAAAAATTGCTTTATACTAAGGGACTCCTTTTGATTTCATAAATAAAAAGGAATAATTACACCCTATATTAATTATAGTACTAATGCTATTAAAATTAATCCATTTTTTAAAATCTTACAAAAAATTGACACATTCCCTCCTCCTCCTCACTCTCTCTCTCGCACTCACTCCCTCCTCCTCCCTATCTCTCTCTACTTCGCTGGACCCTAATCGCCGACATCTCCCAACGACGTCGCCGCCAGTGGTCGGCACCACCGGAAAGGACAGAAAGAGAGAGTTCGCCGACGTTCTCTCTCTTTGCACCCACTCCCTTGTCCTTCTCTCCCGCGCTCTCTCTACCTAGCTTCTTCTATCTTTCTCCGACAACGATGACTTTTCTGGTGGCTCAAATCTTGTCGCCTCATCCGCTGCGATGGCTCAAATCTTATCAGAAATTACCTAGATCTAGATCTTTAAATAATTACATTATCAATCTTAACATTCTCAATCTAGAAGATTTACAAAACTGATAACTGCAGAACAACGATAAGTTGGAGAAAGTTGTCACATAGGGAAATTACTCTAGAGCTCAACAAATGTATAAGTCCACTAGTGCCAGGTCAGTGTGCACTTTGCTCATTTCCGTTGTTATAATATCCTCTGCCCTATACTTATTTTCATATATGCATCTGCCAGAGATACTCTGATGCCTTGAATTTTCTTCAAGGCGCTGACGTTGGGGAGTTGGGGTGACATATGTCATGTGGCATTCACTTTATCAAAATGTCAGTGCCAAGAGGGATAGGGTGTCCATCTTGGATAGTTTTAACTAGAAGAGGAGTATATTTAAACCATATAGATAACGCCTTTGAACTGATAAATCAAAAACGAAATTGAGTACATGTGAGAGAACCCCACTTTATTGCAGAGACTAAAGCTTTATAAGCGCTTTGTAAAGATCCTGATCTTCCAAGTAACATGTGAGACAAACATGATTATAAGTTGTAAACACTTTCACGTGCAGTATAATCTTTATGTAAACATGTATTATATGATAGAAACATAGTATATAATTGTTAGGTATATTTTATATACACCTTTTGAGTAGTTTTTAGTTAGTATTTTTCTCATTTTCTTTGAAATTAGTATCGTATTAGGTTTGTTTTTCTTTCTTTTGAGATACAGCGATCCTAACGGGAGGAAATACCAAATTGAGGATGAAATGAGCTTAATTGAGGTGAAATTGCACAAGCATAGCCCAGGAAATGAAGCCTAAGAAGTTCCGAGAAGAATAAAAGAAAATCAGTCAAAATCCAGAAAATAACGGCGGCCATGGCCTGAGAAGTTGAAGCGCAATATATTGAGTCGCGCGAGGCGGAAAATCTGATTTTCTGGGCCGAATTTTGATAATGTTTTTAGGGTCCATAATGCAATTTTTCTCAACTATAAAATTCCTAAACTCTAACCTTAAGAAGGCATCTTGTACATATTGGGGGATATACTTTGGGGAGGCAAGAAATGAGGCAGCAACACAAGATTGGAGACAACTTTTGTTCAAGTTCTTTTTCTTTCCCTTATTTTATTTCAGTTTATGTTGAGTTGTAAATTAGTTCTGGACATGACAATGTTTAGGAGCTAACTACTTTATTAGGATTTTTCATTCGAATCTTCTTGAAACTCTTTCATATAGTTAATGCATAGTTATTGATTTCTTCTTCATTCGTATTAAGATCTATTCAATATTGTTATGATTGCTTGATAATTAGCGGTCATTAATTGTCATCAACATATGATTTGAATCGAGATCAGAGATGAGAGATTTGAATATCTTGTAGTTGTTTAGACATAAGTTAAAATTGTGGACGAAAGTACCCCGATACTTGTGTAGTATTTAAGGTTATTGTTCTTAATCCTCATGTGTGGTAAAATCTATCATAGAAATATAGAAGGTTTCTGCACAAGGTTGGACTCTTGTATGTCCTAATTGGAATATGATGACAGATTAGTTAACATGCTATCTTAATAAGAGGAAGAATCATTAGCATTGCATTAACACGTGAAAGAGTGGATAGTTGAGGAGATTGGAAGCCCTATTTCCATCATAACTGTTTTAAACCCTCAGTATCATCACTTTAGTTTATTTTCTGCAATTTACTTTAGTTTAGTTATTAGATAAAAATACAAATAAATTAACGATCACCAAATAGAAACTAAAACTTAGATAATCGATACTTGATAATCAGTCTCTGTGGACGATATTCGGTCTTACAGACTATATTACTTGAAGCGATACGTACACTTGCATGAGCATAAGTAAAATCGCTAACAATAATAAAGAGGGAACACAGATTTTGATTAAGAAAAATAATAGTAGTGTTTCATCCAAAATTAGAAGTACAAATACTGAACAATTGTTGGTTACTATAGAAGTAAAGTAATTAGTAAATTTGTAATACGTATAATAGATTAGTTTCTCATGTATTCCTTGTCGAATTCGACCTTAACCTATGTTGGGTTACCATATTTGATAATGGTCGCGTTATACCATTAAAGGTGAAATGTGGGCGAGATCAAACATCAAGTCTGCTTTGGGTGGCCAGAAACGTAAGCATCAAGATGAGGTTGCCGAGCCCCTGTGGGAATTGGTTCCAAGGTAAGAAGTCTTCTCCAAATTAGAAGTTATATCCCCATGTATGCAGGCGAGGTGAACATCGCCTTCGCTTGAAATCTCCATATTCTATACTCGAAGCCTCTATTGCTCATCTTGTCAATATGTTCCTACATGTAGAATATTCTTTTTTTTTCTTTCTATTTTCCCCAATCTTGTTGTTATTTGCCAATCGCAATCTTTTCATTCAGGGTCACGCCTCCGCTCTATCCACTGCAAATTTGGCAAAAGTGATTGGCTCTTCTGACGAGGAAAAGAGGTTAAAGGATGAGATTCAACATCTCAAGACTGAAGTTGACATCTTACGTGCTGATCTTAGGGATTCTAGCTCTTTCCAAGCTTCACTCCGACTATGTTTGCATGATGCAATCGATTCTTTGAAGGACTGGGAGAATTTTCTCCAAGTCTTGACCGTCGCCTATATAACCCTTCAGGGACGAACAACCCAACTTTTAGCCGACTTAACCTGTGCCCAGGGACAACTCTGTGCTTTCGAACATACCATCACTGAGCTCTAAGCTAAATTTCAAAGGTGGAAACTCGGATGAGACTTGGACATTTTTAAGACTCTAGTGGATGCCGCCGAGAAAGAAGGCAAACTAGGCCGATATTGCTTGAGAAATTTTGGGCCTTGAATCGACGATTGATGTTAAGTTGTACTTGAAGGCTCTTCGTGGAGACGGAGAAGATTTGGATGTGGAGGCTGATGGAGAGGTTGATGAGGAAGATGTTCCCCTCCCCCAAACTGACTTTTATAACTCTTGTTTTTGTTAGTAATATCTGAAACACCCTCGGTGGACCATTGAGCGAGCAGGCCGTAACCTTTCACACGGATTTTTATTTTTATTTTTTATTTTATCACCGGATCACTTTAATCCAAGTTAATAAATTTTGTATCCGGACTTATTTTAGTTTGGAAGAATATAAATGAATGAATGATTCTCCCTTTTGCAATTTTGCTCCAAAATTTCATTCATTATTTATCTTCATAAGAAAGAATTAGTTTCAAACTTGATTACTTCATAGATCGGAACCTATCTTTGAGGTTTATTTTATCTGAACAAGTTAAGACTCGATGTTCAAAAACTTTCAGATAATATTTTATCGGGGCTTCTTAGGACCTCCTAAGTTAGTTCTTGACTTAATTTGCCTCTAAATAGCTTAAAATCTTCGGCACTTCCTGTATCCGGAGCCTTAACTTTTCTGTTAATGTTTTAATAAGAGAACCCTTATTTTTAATTGTGTTGTAGAATAGAACGTCTCCCATTCATTATGGCACGTGATTTTTGATATGTTTAATATAATAACATACGTTTTATGTTTGCGATGACAAAGAATCGTTAATCATAAAAGAAGTTTTTCATTGATTCATTTGAATTACAAATGTGAAGACAGTTGTAACAATAATATGACTAACATCTAATGTGGTCAATCCAGTTATATGTATGCTGAATATCCGGGTAGTCCCAACATCGATGCTTTCCTTAAGAGCATTTATAATTTTAAATTGTCACTCCATTCCGGGTGAATGTGGCCCTCCAGTATTTGAGACTTCATGATATGAATACTGGATAGACTTTTTCGATAGTAAGATCAATAACATGCTTATATCATGGTGCTGCCTCATTAAACACCTTGCCGGAAAAATTCAATTCAGACAAAAATCGGTCGAAGGAAAAAAGAGTGCAGTGCATGCTCTGACTTACTACACATAGTACTTCTTCAAGTGACTCATATTCCAATTGCTATGAAGTATATTCCTCTATTGGTCTGCAAGTTGATAAGATCCTTTAGCAGTGATGTCGATTACAGTATATGATCCTTCCCAATTTTCTTTAAGCTTTCTAGCATTACGCCCCCGGTTACTCTGGTTGACTCTCCGGAGCACCAAGTCCCTATGTTTGAAGTGTCGGATATTTGTGCATCGGTTGTAGTAACGCTTTATTCTGCTTTTAGGCCACCATTCAAACGTATACCAAATCTCGATGTTCCTCAAGCAAATCTAAATGTAAGGACATTGATTCTGCATTTGAATCCTCCTCAGCCGGAGGTATCTCAAGCATAATGAGAATATTTCGACATAGTTGTGTTTTTATCCTTTTTGCCAGTCGACCCAAATATTCACACAATTGTGATACTTATATTTTGTTCAAAAAATATTAATTTTGTTTTCGTTACACGTGAAGGTGCATACTTTGTATTATCTTTTATCTTGTGTGATTGATTGTCTATAACTATTATTTATACCTTTTGTTTTCTTACAAAGTGGGGGTTTAGTTAGGTAGCCCATCAGGTTTTTGTTGGATTTGGTCTCGGTGAGCATCAGCCGGTTATGTCATTGTATATATAAGCCTCCATTTCGGGATAATTTCTTTAATCTTTACCCCTTAAATTAGTGGTTTTTAATTTTTATCCTTCAGTACTTCTCACGCGGGATAAGTTTAGGGAATGCAATATATCAACTCTTATGACTATTTGAGTTCATATAGTTAAGAGTAAATATTTTGATTTTGTCTCCCCTGCTTTTGTAATTTTTCACAGGTGGTTAATAATCTTCTATTATTAAAATTCAAAGAAAAAGACATCTGTTATGAAATACATATTCTTTTTATGAATGTCCATACGCATTCACTAACCTTTTGTATGTTACATGTACCTATTAATTTAGGTACTTGATATTTGTAATCACCATTTGGTGGTTATATGTACCTATTAATTTGAGCACTTAATATTTGTAACCTCCACTAGGTGGTTTCATCCTATAAATGGTATGTTATTCACCTTTGAATGTATACAAAAACATATCACTCACCACTCAAAATTCTTTATTGTTGCGAAATTTCTATATGTTACACAAGTGTACGTATCGCAATTTATAATAATTCGGTAAAATCGAGTATCGTCTACAGAGACTGAATTATCAATTACCAATTAACTAACCTTTCGTTTCTATTTGGCAAACGTATATTAGTTTTGATTTCTAAACTAAGAACTAACAAACTAAAATAATATGCAGGAATAAAATAAGAATGAAAATACTTGGAGTTTAACTCAGTAATGAAGGTAATAAGGATTTTCAATCTCATCAACTATCTCTTCTATCATTCGTTAATGCAAGACTAGCAATTCAACTTATCAAGATAGCAGGTTAACTGAGGTATTCTATATTCCGGTTAGGATATATAAAAACTCAACCTAAGTGAGAATTTTCTATATTTTATGATAAATTCAACCACATAGGAAGATTAAGATCAATAACCTAAAACGCTACACAGACAATCGTGATACTCTCGTTCAAGATTAAACATGTGTCTAATCAACTATAACATATTCAAATCTCTTTTTTTCAGATCTTGATTTGAAATCATATAAGTAATGAAAACTAATGACCAATTAATTCTCATTCAATAAACGTAAGTTGAATAGATATTGATAGATGAAGACGAAATATTAACAATGCATTAATTCATAATAGAGGTTCAAGCGAATCGACGAAAAATCCTAATAAAGAAATTAGTTCATAGACATGCTAATAAAACTAATTGTCTTAACAACCAACATGTACTGAATTAAAGAAAAGAAAAGAACTTGGACAATCGTGGTCTCCAATTGCTCCTTAGCCTTCTTGTTTCTCCAAAGTGTGATCCCTCAGAAAAACGCCTCCTCTATCCTTTTCTAACAACCCTAATCTTCCCTTTTGCAAAGACCCCTTTCCCCTGGAAAAACTGAGTTTTTCGCAGTTTTTAAGTCGTCGGCGCCGCGACTCTAATTCCGGGTGCCGCGACTCTTCTTGAATAGATATTTACTACCATTAGGTGTCGCGGCTCTATAATTGTCAACCGCGTGGTCTACTATGTAGTTTGGGGCTTTTCGACTTAAACCATTAACCACGCGGTTCTGAGGTTTCTGGCGTTAACCGTCGAGAATTGTTAAAACTACTTTCCGAGCTTTCCAGGGCCTCTTTGAATAGCTCTTGTGACCAGATATGCCTTTTTGTCCTCAATTGCCCCCTATATTTTTTGAATTCGCCTTACTCCTTTCTGAATCACTTACAAACCGAAAACACAAAATAACACGCATAATATTGCACAAACAACTAAAAGACAAACAAAAAACTCCCTAAAACACACTCTAAAACATTACTAAAATCTACCTAACATTTATCAAAATGACCCTTCGTATTCTCACCTTAGAGTATTTGGATATTTATGTTATCATTTATTCCCCTCCACTACCATAAACAAACTTCAAACATGCTCTACCATTTGTGTCTTTTTGGGTTACCCAACTAATAATCGTGATTACAAATGTTATGATTTAACCTCTAATAAGATCATCATTAGTTGCCGTGTCATTTTTTATGTAACCCAATTTTCGTTTGCTAAGTTTTATAGTTCCACATCCCATTCATATGATTTTTTGAATGATGGACTCTTACCATATATGGTCCACCATTTGGCCCAGACCACACCATGACACATAGTCCAGCGGGCACATTCATGCCCACTGCCTACTGTCCTAATTCAGTCCAATCTGCAGCTTCTGCCAGTAGGCTCACTGCCTGGTGGCCCAACAACCAGCAACTTCGACCAGCCGGCCCACTTCCTGCTAGCCCAACTTCTTCCAGTCAGCACCTAGCCAACCCAAAACCTTGGCCCACCTTGCCGGGCCAGGGTGGCGGCCAGCGCTTTCTAACCCGATTCGATTTATAAGCGGGCGACCCACGACTCCGCTAAATCCAACCCACTTTGATTCCAGGATCAGGTCCTGTTACTCGCAACCAACAGGGTATTTTTAGACCAAAGCGATAATTTAATCTCAACTATAATGGTACTAAATTCCTTATACCATGTAATTTTGTATCTGCCCTTCATGACTTGAATTGGAAAATGGATATGGATGATGCATATAATGCTCTTATTGAAAATAAGACGTGGAAGTTGGTGTCCCGTCCACCTGGTGTTAATATGATTCGTTCTATGTGGATTTTTACTCATAAAGAAAAATATGATTGTTGTTTTGAGATAAATAAGACCCATCTTGTAGGTGATGGTAAAACTCAACAGGTTGACATGGAATGTTGAGAGACATTTAGTCTGGTTGTCAAACTGGAAACTATTCGCACTGTTCTCAGTCTAGCTCTCTCAAAAGCATGACTCATTCATCAACTGGACGAGAAAAATGTGTTTTACATGGAGAACTCAAGAAAAAATAGTATACATGCATCAACCTTTTGGTTCAGGGACGCCACTCATCCTAATCATGTGTGTTTGCGGAAGAAATATTTGTATGGGCTAAAACAGGCTCATCGGGCCTGGTACAAAAGATTTACAGATTATGTGTCTACTCTTGAGTTTTCTCATTGCAAGTCTGATCATTCTCTTTTCATATACTGTCACGATATTTCTATGGCCTATATTCTATTATATGTGGATGATATTATATTGACTGCTTCCTCTGATGAACTTCGCAAGTTTATCATATCTCTTTTCAGCTCAGAATTTGCTATAAAAGGCTTGGGGCCATTGAGTTATTTTTTAGGTGTAGATGTCACTCGTCATGCAAGTGGTCTATTTCTATCTTAAATGAAGTATGTAACAGAGAGCATTGAGCAGGTTGGTATGTCGGCATCAAGTTATCTCTACTCGGTTGACACTAAATCGTGAGTTCTCTTACAGCGCGTATGAGGATCCCTCCACTATGCTCCGGTTTTGCGGGAGCTCTTGAATCTCACATTCTGAGGCTGATATTACTTATATAGTGCAACATGTGTGTTTATTCATGCATGATCAGAGGGAAGAACACATGCACGCTCTCAAACGCATTGTGCGCTACATTTAGGGTACTCTTGATCATGGCTTACACCTATCCATCATTGGTATCTACTTTCATTTCGTATACATATGCTTATTGGGGTGGATGTCCAGATGTCAGACGTTCGACACATAGTTATTGTATTTTTCTTGGTGATAACTTGGTTTCTTGGTCGACTAAACGTCATACTACTTTATCGCGCTCTAGCGCGAAGATCGAATATCGAGGGGTCGCCAATGTGGTGTCTGAGTCCTGTTGGTTGTGTAACCTCCTCTTAAAGCTTCATTTCCTATTCAGAAAGCTACATTGATCTACCGCGATAATGTTTGTGCGGTATCTCTCAGAGAATCCTGTACAACATCAGTGCACTAAACATATCGAGATGGATATTCAATTTGTTCGTGAAAAGGTTACTCGCGGACAAGTACGTGTCTTGCATGCCCCTTCACGTTATCAGATTGCTGACATCTTTACTAAGTGTCTTCCCTTGGTTCTATTTGAAGATTTTCGGGACAATCTCAACGTATGCCAACCGCCCGCTACGACTGCGGTGATGTGATAGAATATATGAAAATATATTCTTTTGATATCATTAGTGATTTTGTATATCTTTAATTATTATAGTAATCTTTTGTATTAGTTAGGTGTATATTTGATTTCCGTAATTATAGCTTAGGATGACTATTGTATATAAGCTAATTACATTAATGAAATCATCAAGAGATTATCCTCTTTCAAATCCATAATTTCCTTCTAATAACGTCAATTTTTTTTTTTTACTTTATAGTGAAAAATCTATTCAAGAATACTAACCAAACACCGATGGATTTCATCAGGGAGAACAACAATGTCGTGTCTTATCCTTTTTCTTGGATAGATTTTGGTAGGGTCTGTTTGGAATTTTTCAGAAATTGAGTTTGCAAATTATTTCTTAAAATTTCATAGTCAAAATGTAGAAGGATATAGAAGAAGGAAGAAGGCGTAGGGAGCAGATAAATCTAGGGCTGGCGATGGGCGGGCCGACCGGCCAAATCGGTCGACCAGGCCGACCACGACACGACCGGTATTAAAAAAAAAAAAGCGGGGCCGGGGCTCGGCAGGCGGGGCGGTATGGTCGCCAGGCCCGACCGCGCGACCGATCCGCCCGAGCCGCCCGAGCCCGCCCCAAATCCATGGCTCGACCCTTTGCACAAAATAGCGTTGTCAGCGGCCATTTATTTGGCCGTTGAATGACGGCCGTTTTAGGCCTCCCTCCCGACCCCCTTTATATTTATTTTTAACCACATAAATACCTCATTCCTCTTCTTATTATTTTCACAAATCTTTCTACTCTAATCTCTCAATCAATCTCTAATTCTCTATACAACATTGTCTACGTATTGAATCTATTTATTAATTTGAGAATTGGGAGTGAAGTTGGCAACTAGCGAGGATTATCTATCGAGCAAAGTTTCAATTTTCAACCTCTCGATTACCGTCGACTACGTCGGCGTTTGGTCTGATCGTTCTCTCATTAAATTATTATTTTGTCTTTATTTCATTTAGCACATTTAATTTCATTATCTTTAACTATTTATTAGCATAATTAAAATGAAAGGACTAAGAGGCGTGTTGGGTAAGGGTAAAGTGGGCTTCTTCTAGTAGGGGTGGTAACAAGGGCAAGGTACTTCTTCTAGTATTCTGTTCGATTATTCCTAGACAAGATGATTTTATAGATCTGAAATGTTTCTGAAATACCATATGATCTTGACACAAATGATTATCACGAAATTGAAGAAGATTTTAATTTAGATGACACTCTAGTTGATGATACACCTATTAATGAAGATGATGATACACCCATTTAGTGAAATGTCTCCTATCCCCTACTATGAGGCAGTCAAAAGCGACCATTAAAATCGGTTGTATGAAAATATTTTGTGAGGCGTAGCTAATCAAGTAGATGTATGTAAAACTTGTAAAAATATTTATTCTTTTAAAAGCTGGACAAGGTCATGGTGGGGCGGGGTTTAGGAAGACACACTGTTGCAAAAACACAAAGCCTTGCATGCCCGATACATGATTGAAAAAGCGGTGAACAAGCGTCCTCTCAATCGGGACAAGGTTCACATACTCTTGTCTGGAGAAATCTGAGTCAAATTAACCTATGGCGGGGAGTTGTAGGCCACAAATATGATAAACATAAAGATAGGGAAGCCTTGCAAAATTAGTTGTTGTGGAGGTTTGCCTTTTCATTTCTGAATCTCTGGTTTTATTCATTATATTAGAGATATGTATAATCCACTTATAAAGGTTTTCCTAGATCATTGTTAAAAGAGATGTATTTAAATTTGCACATGAATATCAACAATATTTACGTTATGCATTATATCATTTAAATTGCAAAGTTGCTTTAACCGATATAGTCGTAGTACTATGGCCATGATTATTTAACGGTAACTTTGTCATTGGATAGATTATAAATGGTCTATGCAAAAGCGTATTTTAGCATATAGATATATAGATAGTAGGCACCTTGGTGAGTTTATTTGAAAATATTTATTGATGCGATTATTACGGAATAGCAGATAAAGTTATGAGTATTACATTAGATAATGCATCTTCTAACAATTACGCTATTAGTATTTTAAGAAATGTTTTAACTCGTCTTTTCCAAAACATTTTCATATCAAATGTCGTGCCATATTTATAACTTAGTTGTAAAGGATGGTCTTTCACTTTTCAAGATATTCTTGAAAAATACAATTTGCTATACACTTTATTTTTAAAAATAATAGAATTCAACAAAGAAAAGAATATAAAAAACTTGCCACGATTGTGGACTATCTTCTGAAAAATTCAGAAGAAGTACCAACTAGGTGGAATTCTTTATATGACCAACTAGTTGTTGCTTATGACTATAGAAAACCTATTACTTTATTTTTTAACGCCCGTAATCAAAATCCAAATGATATGATTGTGGATCTTGATTGGGAGAAAATTAGAGAACTTATTGTATTTTTAGAAAATTTTCAACGAGCAACAAAAGAATTTTCTACTTTATATTATCCTACTATTTCAACTATGTTGTTTTATATAGCTATAATATTTTTACTTCTTAAAGAATATATGGAAAAACACCTTATCTGCGACTATTAAAAAATGTTTATGAAATTAAAAAAATATTTTATTCCTATTCCTATTTATATTATTGGTCTTGTATTAAATGGCTATTAAAGTAGAGGGTTGTAAAGTCTTATTGAAAATATATATACACTGTATGGACGTACTACCACCTCGACTCCCAAAAATTTAAATGTTGAGCCACTATTGAACTAACGCTAGAAGAAGTGTTGAATAGCGTAGAAGATGAATGCAAAAAGTATATCGGCATTACCGGCAAGAAAGTGCTAGTAACCAAGACTTTTGTATCGTCTTCTTCAACACAACCTAAAAAGCGACAAGCGGTTTTACGTGGCTAGGCCTAATATTAATTCTATTGAAAGCCTCGGAAATAAAATGTGCGGTGGTAGCGGTGCTAACCAAATTAGTGAGTTCGATGTTTTTGTTTTGCGGGGTAATTTACCTTACAGCGATTATCAATGAAGAAGGAAAGGAAGACTTGCTGAAATATTGGAGCGAATGAGAAGACATTTGACACTTTCAATGATGGCGAGATATTTTGAACATTGGCGTCATCGATCGACACGGCGCTTTTACTGCGGCGATTTCAAATAGGAAACCGCAGACACTCGTTAGCGGAGCGGCTTGGAGATGGCGGTACTATTGAGAGATTGGATCTGAGCGGAGGCGAAGGAGGTCTGATCGACCAGATTAACGAAGAAGATGGCGACAACTACTGCGACATTTTATCTGAAGGCATGAGTAGCGGCGTGGAACAATTTGATCAAGATATACCAATTCCAGTAGAAGAACCACAAGAAATTATAAAGAAATTAGAAAAATATTTTCAAATTGGTAATTTATTTCATTGCAATTTTTAAATTTTTCTATGTCTTTCACTCTTTTGCAATTTTTTCAACAACGATACCTTCTGATGTAATTTTGAATCTTGTATATTTGATATTTCAATGAAATTAATAATATAAAGGCACAAAAGCCATTTTGGGATGTTTTTTTACATATTCTTGTCTTTGTTTAATTATTTAGTTTATAACTTTATACTTTATACTTTATAGTTTATAATTTATAGTTTATAGTTTATACTTTATACTTTATAAATATATTATAAATTATAATACTATAAGTCTATAATATGACAAGTATATGTTATACTTAATGTTACTTTGTTAGTACTTAGTAATTTATTATTTTTAATTTAGTGAAAAAATTAAAAAAAAAAAAAAAAAAACCCGCCAACCGTCAGTCAGGCCAGGCCGTCCAGGCCCTGCCCAGCGGGGCCGGGATCGGGGCGGGACATGTATGGTCCCTTGAGCCGACCCTCCGGCCTTGGCTCGACCCGCCCTTTTCGGCCAGGCCCGCCCAGGCCAAACCCGATCCGGTGGGCGTCACGGCCGTAATTGGCCTTGGATAAATCAAACCTAGAAGTAGATAAAGGAAAATAGAAGACGTAGGGTAGGATATTTGGATGGATTTAAATAATACAGAGTAAAGGGTAAAATAGAATTATGAAATATTAAGTAGGACATAATTGGAAAGAGAAATTAGGTAACAATGGGATAACATCAAACGGGACTTTTAATTGCTATGTAACGACGAAATTTAACAATACAATACAATAAATTTTGAAATAACCATCAAAACAAACATTATATTTACAATAACGATACAATACAATATAATGGGTAACAACATTCCAAATATAGTGTTAGTACGAATAATTAATTGATATTGTATGTTAACTTAATTAACTTGATAGTGGCTTTCTGCATCTTTTTGGATCTCCTCTTCTAATTATCTTCTAGCTGATAACAAAGTAAGGGCCAAAAAAGCAAGTAGATTATATTAAGTTGGACCTAACATACATATTGAATATTATGCTATGTAGTTGCGGATCATAGAGCAGGAAATAGTGGGTTAATCATCCAAATCCAGAGAGATTATATAGTCGATTTCAAAATTCTCAACTTGTATTGGTGGAGTAGTAGTTATCATACAGTACTACTATTTTATTTAATTTCTCGTAATGGAACTTCCAATCATGTTCAGTGCTTAAAACAATGCTAATTTAAATATTGCATTCCCACATTATATTGTCACTCATAATTGGATCACGGCTTCTAAAAGTTATACAAATATGTGTTCTCTGAACCAACCTAATCTACTTTCATGATTCACCCTCTTCTTAATTGGTCATTCATAAAATAACTTTCACTGCAAATAGACAGCAAGTTAACTACTACTGTACAAGTTACCAATACACCTGAAGCATCTAGCCAAACATAAGGAAAGGGGGTTAAAGAATTTAAATAACTCCCCGCTCTTTAATAAGGAATTTCTTTCAAATTAGAAAAATGACCTACGGTGATAGTCATACGATTTTTGTAACTGTCACATAGTATAACAATTTTTCTCTTGACTTCTTAATCAACAGACACTTATGACATAAGTGTAACAGTTATATAAACTGTCATAAATTTTTTACACGCAATACTTATTTGCACCGTCACATGTTGTGTGACGTTTTTTTTGCGTTGACCCTTCTTTTTTTTTGGAGTTGACCCGACCAAAACCAGTTCATTTCTCTTTCAAATCCGGTCGAGCCCAAGTTCAAAAGGACTTGACTCGGTCCATATCCTTGGATGGGGATTTTCCCCCTTTGCCTTTTCATTTACGCCCAAAGGCTGGCCAAGGGCTTCAAACCCTAGTCGTCGCCTTATGCTCATCTCTCCATTTGCTTCACCGTTTTTGACAAAGTTGTAGTGCTTGTGGTGTTGTATCAGGTTTGTATGATCATTTTAGGCAATAGTCTTAATGACTCTTATCTCTACCGTCCTCTCTCCGCCAACACGTCACTTCGTTTCTCCCCTTCTTTTTCTACTTTTTATTTTTGTGAATCGCTCCAGCAAGGATGAAGCATTTATGAGCTTTGTCCTTATTGGTTTTTCTGATTTGGTTTTTACCCTTTTGTAGTTTTGTTGAAATATTTGGACTTTAGACTGCTATTCCTGGAAGATTGCAAAACTCACTTTGCAGATTTGCTTAAAATTTGAGACTTACATATATGTGAACTCTAGTGACGTTATTTGCATATTTATTTTACTGTAAATGGGATAAGTGCAAGGATAAGTCTATCGTGTAGTTGAAAAAAGGATTGGTTGATAGATAAGGTTTTATTTAAGGTACAATTTGTCCTTGTATTTCTGGACAAGCTGAGATTTCTTAGGGAGATTACTTTAATTTCTGTGTTTATTTTGTATATGTTAAGCTGATATTCTTGCTAAAGGGATGATTCGTTCTTTTTTTTCCTGCTCGATCCGATTTCTTATTGGTTACTTTTTTTCTTCTCAAAGTTAATTAAAAATCGGTGAGATATTCATTCTCACACATCGGTTTCAAATAGTGAAAAATCCCAAAGTTTGAGCAAAAGACTTATATTTTGAGCAAATTGAAAATTCTAGAGCAAATTAAAAAATCTGCATTTGTATAGTTTTTTTAAAATGTGGTTAAATGATATGTGTGCATGTCTTTTGTTGTGTGTCATGTGTTAGTGTTGTTCTTATAATTGTTCGTTGATGGATGTCACATTCTCGATTTATGGAGCATCCATTTATGTATCATTTTATTGTTTTTCTTATCTTTATGGATTCAATTCCTAGAAAATATATAACTTAATAAATGACCATGTATTGACAGGGGAATGGAGACGAAGGACTTGAGAGATATTCGGTGAACATTTTAATTTATACGATTCTGGTGTGAGTTCTCCATATTACTTTGTATCTTTTTTGTATTTCATGAAATAAAAAGACTTATCGTCACACTATGTCAATAAATAGACTTGTCGTCATTGAGAATGTCAAAACTGACAACTTTGAAGATACATACATGTCTCTGAATGAAAGTGAGGAAATTCTGAGTAATGTCGAAAGATAATGCATTCATAAGTTGGTTTTCATTTTTATTTAGTGGGTGTAAGGTGGATTTAATTATACCCTCGCTTCTTAACATCATTTTCATAGTTCAGAACAATGTGTAGTCTAATTTATGAAAAACTTGAACGATTGTCTCCAATTGTACTACAGTCACTTCTGGACACGCATTAGGGTAAATTAAGAAATATCATGTTACTTATTTATGGATGAAATTGAGCAATCGTTTGTAATGACCAAATGATTCTTTGATATTCTAATTCATATCTCTTGTAGCGTTGATTTCTGTGAGATATCTTTCACAAGTTGTTGAAATTGATCTCACTTATTTTTTATCTTTATGTTGGATATGCAGGAGTCCAAGTCCATTACTTCCTAACTCTTACTATCATTTTCTCTTTTTTTTTTTTTTTTACAAAACAATGTATTGAGCATCTTGTTGTGAATAGTGTGCTTAATTTCCTTGGCAGAGTAGATGTAAGGTATGGTGAGCTTTGTGCAATAAATATCTTATACATGGTTTGTCAGTTGCGTGTCTAATACTCTAGTTTTTCTGACAGCTCGGATACATATCTTCTAAAGTAAGTTTATACTTGAATAGGTTTAAAGGAGTGTTGTGTCAGTGATGTAGTGCTAAAAATAATTTATTTGAACTCTTATAACTTGTTACTTAGGTTTGAATGCAGTTTTTGTTGTTTAAAGGTATGACATCCTTATTGGTTCTTAATTCAATATGTGATGAAGGTGGGTTTATAAACTCATGGTATTTAAATGTCTTTGTAAACTAATTTGAGGTATGTAGAGCATGTTGGAGTTGTATGAGTTAGCTATGTTTATGGCAGGCTCCCTGTTGATGTTTAGGTTAAGTGATTGCTTGTATACTTTGATGTATCATTGCTTTGATTAGTGTCGAAATCTGATATCACATGATGATAGAAGAACTACAATGTCGAAATCTCATATTTGTTGGGGATAGTCCTTTTTTCCAACCGGACGCTATCTACACATGATTGTTAAATTAGACAGAACACTCTTATATTGTTAAATAAAAATACCAAATTCATTTAGGAACTAAAGAATCCTAAATTCCTGACATTGTTGGGTACTCTTTGCTCATTTTTATTAGACTTTCGTTCTTGATGTTGCGACACACTTGGTGACCATGTAACTGTTGCTTCTATTTTTTTCTTAGAGATTATTGAATTAGTTATCTTCATTCATTTGTTGAAGTATAGACATTTGTGCTCTCTTTTCTTTTCTTTTGATGTTTGCTTTCAGCATGTATAATTTAGAATGTTTGATTTTTCATTCTGTTTCATATTAACTTGTTGTTCTTAGATATAAAACAGTATACTGGTAGTTTTATGGAAAAAGATATTGAGGGATTATACTTAGTTCTCCATACATATTATTTTGCTATGCTTTATATCTAATATCATATCATTTTCTACACAATTGCAGTAGATTTACTTCTAGGAATTTTAAAAATACCCCACCATTTTCTCGATAAAAGCACAGAGAATATTAAGATTGCCACTTCATGGGAAAGTCATTATGAACTTGGATTTGATAATTCAACCCAGACAGAAAGTTGTAGTTCAAAAATACGACTTTTATCTGAGAGTACAACAGAACATAACTTAATTATGTCAGACACAAGGAATATGACGAATTTTGCTTACAGCAAAAAAATCAAACGAACTTAAAATTGTATTTGTTCCTGTCATTTTCTCCGTTTATGATGCGTAGTTAAGATGCGTTGTTTTAGAAGTCCCTTTTAACTTTATAAATTGAACCTTAATATTGTTTGTGACTGCTGCTTGTTGTTGTTTGTGCTTGCTGCTGCTGCTGCTGCTGGATGCTATTAAAGCATCCATATGACATTCTCTCTATAGGGGCTAATTGTTAAGTCTCGCATGGAGATCTTGACATTTTAAGAGGACATGGGCACATGACCACGAACCAATAATGAAATGCGCCAATAATAACACGTCATTCTATACTTAGATTCTTAACACGACATGAAAAATGGAATGATGTTGGAGTTATTGCGTGAAGGTTCAAGAAGATATTGTATTTTCGGCCTTCTTTTTGGTCTTGGCCGAGACCATGCATTTCTTTTGTTTTGGGAACATTTTGTTTTGTAAAACAATTCGTAAATGTTTTAATATTGTGTATTAAAATGATTTGATTAATTAGTTACATTTTAGTTACAATATGTTATTTTCCCACCAATTTAACTATTATTGATTTTTTTTTTAAAATAATTAATTAAATTAATTATTAAATAAAAATGAGCCAAAATCATTTTTCCCGCAATTATTTTATATTTAAATTAAATTAAATTAATTTAAATTAAAGTTTATTTAAAATTTTCCGGTTAAAAATAAATATTAAATTAATAAAATTCAAATATTTTACCGCCAAAATTTTTAAATACCCGGAAATAGTTAAAGTCAACGAGCAAATGTGTGACGGTTTATGTCAGTCACATAGTATGTGACTGTTATTTAAACTGTCATCTATTCGTGACAGAGGCTATAATGACACTTACAAAAACCGTCATTCATCCCCTCCGATGACATTTTTTAATCGTCATCGTAGATCCTTTTTCTTGTAGTGACAGATTGAAAAAAAGAGTTTAATTTATGCAGGCTGACAATGTAAAATATTTCCTACACTATGGTAAAATCACCTAAAGATAATTATATATTAGTGATTATTCATATTAAGTGAGACTAGTAATTTGAAAAGTGAATTAGATAATTAACCTGCTAGACTATGTTAAAACATTATAGTGTTGGAATTTAAGTTAAATCCATAAATTAAAGCTCAACAATAATTAGCAAGCCCCGGTCGAATTAAGAACTCTACTCTTAATCAGCTCAATTCACTGAAGCATCACCTTTATCCAATTAAAAATTAGAAAACGTAGATTATTCTTATTAATGAAAGGGGTATATATACAAGTTACATATAGGAAAATTTATTTTCTATTCTACATTTAAAACCCTATTCTATTTGGAGACTAATTATATAATTATGGTAATACTAGAAGACTAATTAATATACAAAGTTAATATACAATATATACCATAAATCACTTGTCCACTGCCCGAGATGGGCTGCTACGCTCGAGATGGTTTGGGCTGCTTCTTCAGTCAGTGTATATTAAATATACATTCTATATACATGTATATTATGTATATAAGATGTATATTTAACACACTACCACAGTTATAGCGGACGGTCTTCGTGCAGCGAGGCTCTAAAATCTTTAAAAAGGACCGAGGGAAGATTCTTTGTAAAGATGTCTGCAATTTGATATCTGAAGGGACATGACAGAAGCGTACTTGTCCATGAGCTACCTTTTCTAGAACAAAGTTGTTACACCTTATAAGTTTAAGGAGATAATTAAGAACGTCATTAAGAATTAAGATTCGAATATTGGATATAAAGTATATCTATATATATGCTAATCCGGAAGTTAGTATACGAAAGATGTGATTCCAGAGAAAATTTTAGTTAGCGTGACAAGGGAAATTGAAAATGATAGTCGTATATGCCCGTTATGGATTAGTAACGTATTATATAAGTTACGACGACGAGGATACGCGGCCATATGGAATTTTCAAGACTTAAAAGGAGTGGGACTTAAGGTTGATTAATTGTGAGATGTGGACCAATTAGTAATAAAGAATTTTCATATTTTATTTACCCTTAAACTCCTCATCTTCCCCACTTAATATTTCAAAACACTCTTTTCTCTCATTCATCATCTCTAGCAGTCGATTTTCTCCATTTTGTTTTAGCCAAATTGAAGCTTTTTAATTCCTCTTCCAAGATTAAATCATTCTACAAATTTAGAAGCGAGAACACTTTAGCGGTAGCAATTCATCCAGGTGGTAGAAAATCTGGGCAATTTTTTTCCAGTTTTTAGACGAAATTTTTGGAAGAAAAAGGTGTAAGGAATGATGGAGTAAATTTTAGAAGACATGCATGACGTTTTGGAGTTAGAGAAGTGATAAAATTGGTGAAGAAAGGAGGAGAGGCAGTGGCCAAATTGTTGGGACTGTTTTGGGCAAGAATTGAGGTAAAAATTCTTCTTCTTAATGATATAATTGGAGTGCATGTTGTTATAATTAAGGAATGAACTTATGTTAAGAGAAAATTTGAAATTAAGACAATGCATGCGATTTGTGGATGTTGTAGCCGATTTTAGGACTGTTTTTATATATATTGAATTCGAGTGTGTTATTGCTATTATCGTCGCATATTGCATGTTGAAAGTTGAAAAAAAATCTTGATATTTAAGGTTGTAGTTGTTCTTATGGAATTGTTGGAATATGACTTGAATTTTAAGACTTCAATTGGATTTTAAGGAATTATGAAAAGAGTTTGGTATTGTGGTGTTGGCCGAGACTTGTAATGAATTATTGGACATGTTGTGTTGTATTTTAGGGCTGTTTTGGTAGAATTATAATGATGGAAATATAACTTATGAACTTATATATGCGATATGGTAAATACTACTATGTATCTTAAAGGAATTAAAGTGTAGTAAGGTGATATGTTGCAAACTAGAAGACTTGCACTCTTGGTTGTTGTATTCCATAAAAGTAAGAAGAAAGAATGCATAACTATGGTAAGAAGAAATAGTATATGGACTGATTTTGTAACATGTTGGAATTGTGACTTG
Source organism: Przewalskia tangutica (assembly GCA_029844215.1). NCBI lineage: Eukaryota > Viridiplantae > Streptophyta > Magnoliopsida > Solanales > Solanaceae > Przewalskia > Przewalskia tangutica. Next base: position 25,857,803 of record CM056723.1, read on the forward strand.
TTAATTGGTATTGTTGGCATTTATTGTGAATTGGGGATGTGCGTATAAACAGGGAAGTGCTGCCCGAATTTTTATAGAAAAGAAAGCGTCATTCAATATAACTTACGCTAGAAATCATAGAGTTGACGGGCGTGTCATTATTGTTATAGGTTGACGTACTAGTTGAGACGAATCCTATTTATCGAGTTGACTTAGACGATAATGTATGTGAAACTATCATTTCTTTTTTGGCATGATTTATATAAAATGAGTGTACGACGGACGTACGTATTTCCGTTGAATCCTAATTCTTAATGATACGATTTGATAGTGCCTTGATTTCCTAAGTGATAGTTATTCCATTGAGAGTCAAATGATAATTTAAGTTATATATGGTTACTCATGATATTCTATTCGTGCCTAATATGATATGATTATATTCACAGAGTCGTGGCGGGTCGGGTATGTCGTATATGAGGATTTCAGAGACCTCTAGGGGTAGATGCGGTATGTATATAGAGATGACTTCATTCACCGAGTCTCAGAATGGGTCGGGTACGGTATGTGGAGGTCCAATTCCGCGCTCTTCTAATTGCTTAGAAGTAGAAGTGCTTACGCCCCTTTACATCTAGGGCTCATCGAAGCCACATTATATGACTTCACCGAGACCCTCACTAGGGGTTCGGGTACGACCGAGACCCTCACTAGGGGGCCGGGTATGATATGTATACGGATATGACTTCTTTCACCGAGACCCATAATGGGTCGGGTACGGTATATGATATGGACATATAAGACTCCCATTTGTATATGGCACAGTTGAATTGGATTCTGATTATTATACTTGTATCATGTTATCTAATGACCACTTATGATCTTCTTTCTGATGTGCATGTTTTACATACTCGATACATTATTCGTCTTGACCCGCTTTCCTCGAAATTTGCGTTAAATGCCGCGAATACGTGTGCTCGGTTTGATGATCCTCGGTCTAGGATTCCGTTAATTTGTTTGGAAACTCGTTGATTGGAGCTTGTCATTTTAGTCTGAGAACCTTTATTTTTGACTTATGTGTATTTAGGGGCACGACGGAGTCCTGTCCCATCATATTTCATTACCTTTCTTATAGAGGATTGTAGACAGTTGTGGGTTGAACGTATGTGGAGTTGTAAACTTGTTTTGGTGTTGTTGTATTTCATTTGGGATGTTCCCGTATATTGTGGCAGCCTTATCGGCTTGCGTCTCTCGTTATATTTGATTAGATGTGACTCTCCAGGAGACAGGGTTATTCGTGTGTAAAGACAATCTTACCGGCTTGCCTATTCTGACATGCGTTGTTATGCTGCCGAATTTCATATTGTCCTTAGTGTCAGTCTGATTATACGTGACAGGTTGGTATAATGACATCCAATTAGGGCACTTAGTCGCGGCTCGTCGGGTCGGGTCATGACAAAGGTGGTATCAGAGTAGTTAGTCCTTGGATTGTCTACAGACTGTGTCTAGTAGAGTCTTGTGTATGAGTATGTTGTGCACCATACTTATACGCAGGAGGCTGCCAGGCATTTAGGATTGGTTTCTATTCTTTCATCTTTTAGATCGTGTAATAGAGCTGTGTTATCAGGATAATCCCTACGGCGACTTATTATGTTTCTGTTATGCGCGAAAGAAAGGCTGACCCAAAGGGCAAATCTACGTGGGGATACTAGCGGATTGAGAGTTACGGTCGTACTCGATCTATCTGAAAGCGTACCGATCGGCGAGCTACGCCCGCGTCGCCGCCTCGCGAGCTCGATTCGAGCAGCGTCACGATTTACGAGACCCGCCACTGAGCCTCGGCTCGCCGGCCGAGCGGAAGGCGAGCCATGAAGATGCGGTTCGGCTGCGGCTAGATTAGTGGCGGCGGACTCGTGAAGCGAGGACGAGTTGACCCGGACGAGATAGTTTGAGGTCGTGATTTCTTGAGTTGTAGCCCTCAGAGTTTTTGGTCAAGGCGAGGATGATCCAGGAGTTCATCAAGCGGTCTGACGTATGTTGAGGGTAATAAAGGCTTCAGAGACTGAGTATGTTGTGTTGGAATCATATCGGTTGCGTGACATAGTTATTAACTGGTATGAGTCGTGGGAGCTATCTAGGGGCGAGGGTGTTCCTCCAGCTGTGTGGGATGAGTTTGCGGAGGCCTTCCTTGACTACTTCCCACCTCTAGAAATGAGGAGGGCCAGAGTTGACAAGTTCTTAAACTTGAGGCAGAGCGGTAGGAGAATTAGAGAGTACAACCTTGAGTTTGATTCATTGGCGGATATCGCCTTATTGTAGCAGATATGGCGAGCCAGTCATCGCTATGTGATGAAATTTGGACGGCTATTTGATCGATGGTTGTATGGCAGTGACTCTTCAGCCGGGTATGGATATTGTTCGTATCCAGGCATATACACAGGGGGTTGAGGACCGATATAGAGGCGGCGGCGAAGAGAGTCATAGCGAGGACGGCGTAAGAGGCTAGTCGGCGGAGTTATTGGGTGAGTTTCGAGGCGGCCTCAGCGGCGAGTTAGATATTCATCCCGGCCCGGCCGAGTGCTCCTGCGATCCATGGCGGAAGATTCGGCCGTCCGAGGGTATTGAGGCCGACCGTAGCTCGAGGCCGGGTTCGGAGAGCAGGAGTTACAGTCGATCGAGGCCACTTTTGCCTCGGTGTTCTCGGTGCGATAGGTCCCATTTTGGGGAATGCCATTTTGCTACAGATGCATGTTATTCTTGCGGTCGTCAGGGCCATATGATGAGGGAATGTCCGTATAGAGATGGTACAGGTGGTATGACTCAGCCTACCGGGTCGGTCGCTGGTTCATCATCATCGTCCATGTGTCGCCTGGCAGGCGAGTATTGACGCGCCCGGGCCATGGTAGAGATCGTGGCGGAGTTTAGTTACGGTGGTCGCCGAACGCGTATATGCTTTGGCGATGAAGCGTGATCGGGGCGTCACGGATGTTATTCTGGTATATTATCGGTCTTTTTCTGTGACATATATGCTTTGATAGATCCAGGTTCCACCTTGTCATACATATCTTCCCTTGTTTCTAGTAGAATCGGGATAGAACCTGAGTCGATAGAACCATTCGAGGTAGCTACACCGGTAGGAGATTCGGTCATAGCTAAGCGTGTATATAAAAATTGTTCGGTAGTTGTATCTAGTCATCATACCATAGCAGATTTGATAGAGTTAGGTATGACTGACTTTGATGTTATCATGGGTATGGATTGGTTGGCTTCTTGTTTTTCCAACGTTGATTGTAGAGAGAAGTTGGTTCGATTTCAGTTTCTAGGCGAGCCAGTTATAGAATGAAAGGGGAATGAAGCATCACCAAGTGGTAAGTTTATTTCATACCTCAAGGCAATAAATATGATTAGAAAGGGCTATATTTATCATTTGGTTGGTGCATGTCTGAGCGAGAGTCAGGCTCTTGATTAGTTAGGTCGTTAGTGAGTTCCCGAATGTATTCCCAGATGATCTTCTAGGTATTTCTCTAGAGCGAGAGATAGAGTTCAGCATAGATGTACTGCCAGGTACCCAACCCATATCCATTCCTCCTTATAGAATGACACCTGCAGAGTTGAAGAAGTTAAAGAAGCAGTTGAGGGACTTGTTAGAAAAAGCCTTCATTAGGCCTAGTACATCTCCTTGGGGAGCACCAATATTATTTATGAGGAAGAAAGATAGATCGCTGCGGATGTGTATTGATTATAGGCAGTTGAATAAGGTAACCATAAAGAACAGGTATCCTCTCCCCAGGATTGATGATTTATTTGACCAGTTGCAGAGTGCTAAGTGTTTCTCGAAGATAGACTTGCGGTCAGGTTGTCATCAAGTGCGAGTAAGGGAGGAAGATATTCCAAGCGGCGTGAGAACGATATATGGACATTATGAGTTTAGGGTGATGTCTTTTGGGTGACAGCGTTCGGCGGTGTTTATGGATTTGATGAACCGAATATTCATACCGTTCTTAGACATGTTCGTCATTGTATTCATTGATGATATCCTGGTTTATTCTCGTTCAGAGCATGAGCATGCATGTCACGACGACCGGATCGTGGCCGGTGCCTTGACAGGGAACCGCGTGACCTGACATCGGAGAAAACCGGCGGAATATAAACTCAAAATAAACAACCGTAATGATATAAATAGTCTAGCCCAAAATGGCTACCCCAAAAGTACATAAAGCCAGAACAGTACGTCCTTAAACAAACCAAGTTATGACAAGACTACATGCCTCAGAATGAGTAACATTATGACGGGACGGGGCCGTCGTGCCACGAATGTACAAAATATCAACAACGCCGGGGAGAACCGTACGAAAAGTCGAGCCTCAGAAGAAATGGAGCTCACGACACTGAGTAAAAGATCCACAGGAATGAGGTCTACCACGCTTTCCCTTACTGCGGCATGAGCGGCCCCAGGAAGAGTCGATGCCTGACGTGCAGTATGTAAAGCGGAAAATCGTAGTAATATCATAAGTCAAAAATAAGTGGAGTCGTAGATAAAAATCAATTTCTTTGCCTTGTGCCTTACTAACAATGAGAGTAACAAGTATAAATCTTATAGCGTAAAAATAGGAGGCTCGCGATCAAAGCAGGTACCTCGCCCGTAGTATCGTTAAGCAATCCTACTCGCGGGACTATTTCACCCGCGTGGGTCTGTGGACCAGCGTGAGGTCATCGCCTCGTCGTGGGACTATTTCACCCGCGTGGGACTATTTCACCGCATGGATCTGTGGACCGCGCATGAGTACCGTCGCCGTACTCGCGTGAGACTATTTCACCCGCATGGATCACGTGGTGGGATCTCGTGAGTGCAAGTGCGCTTTCGCGTCATGGGTAGCAAATCCATGGCATAAATAATAACGGAGTTTACCAGTAATAATATAAATATATAACATAGCTCGTCAGGCTATCATACATAACATAAGCACTACCGCCTATCATATCACAACATAAGTGCTACGGCCTATCATATCATACATAAGCACTAGAGCATTATAACATAATCAAGTTAAGAAATCCCTAACTGCATTAACATTATTAGTATATCCTCTCATTTTAGTATCTAAGGCCTAACATGTCTTTTAATAGAAAATCAGAATTCAACCCAAGTACCGTATACTTACAACTTTTAAGAAAAACTCTTTTTATACAAGGATTCCAAGATACTAATCACCGTAGTATCGAGTTACGATTTCTTTTCAAGACAAGTCACGTTTCCTTTTAGAAATATAATAAGCTTAAATCAGTGATTTCATTTCCTTTAAAACCTTAGGCAACGATGCCTAAAAATCAATTCACCTTTCTTAGTTTCAAATCCTTTACCCGTACTTGTTTTAATTAGAGTAAACCTTTCTTTGTGAACCTTTCAAGAAAACTAATATAAGGACTTCCCATAAAGTCATTACATTAGCGTTATCCGCTTTGTCAAATACATTTTCCCTCGATCGAGGACTTATACTTTTGAAATGAAACAAGTATCATATACTTTAAAACAAGTGTAGATTATCAAATCTTGTGCATTATCCGTACTACGTAGATACAACTATTCATGCTCGAGAGATGAAAAGCTCTACATACCTCTTGGTCGATCCACTTGCTAAGTCGACTACATGAGTAATATGTCAACCTATAATAACCATAGTGCGTTTATTAACCTCTAATTTCAATGTAGAAATAATCTAAGTTCAAAGCCACAATTCTATGGAAAATTGGGCGGCATTTCCTTTGTTTCTACATCTTTGCCACCTTTCTCAAGTAGAATTCAACATCAAATGCCACGTTTAAGGCTCGACAATCGAAACATACACAGGAGATTACACACCTAATCTTGGGTGTGTAAAATTCTGCCCGTAAGTTATAATAATACACTTAACAATTCTAAAGTAGTTTGTAGGCTACAACATGCTCATAATATCTCTTTAGCCAAATCATTCATACTGACCCACATTTCTTGCATGCGATGACTCTAATAGCGTCATTTACTCCCACAAGTACTTTCTTCTTAACATGCAACACTAAAAACTAATAATAGAGGAAGAATCATTACCTTAAAGCTTTAGCCAAATTTATCCAACAATTTGCTAACACATTCAAGAACACCACCACAACAACCTTGAAAGCTAGCCACAAGCTTACTTGCCTTTTACTTTTTTTGATTTTCCTAAGGCTAGAATATCTCTTGGAGTTTTAGAGAGAAGGAGGAGCTTGAAATAATTAAGAGAGAAGGAGGAGCTTTTCTAAGAGAGAGATGAAAGATGACCAGTCTTTAAGACTTGGTCGATATATCGTGCAAAAATCAGATGGGGACACTTGTCACCCACCTGCACAAAAGAAAGATCAGATTTTCCTAAGTTTTTCCAGATTTCCCGCCTCGGCGCGCGGCCCTGCGATCGGCGCGCGGCCTGCGATCGGCGCGGCCGTAACTGCGGACTCGGAACTTTCGGCGCGCGGCCGCCTTTCGGCGCCGCGGCCTGCTTCGGCGGCGGCTGAAACCAGCGACCCGCCGGATCTTCGGCGCCGCGGCCATCTTCGGCGCGGCGACTGTCGCCTCTTTGGCGCGCGGCCACTCTGGCCGCGGCTGAGGCCACGGCCGCGGTCGGACCGAACCACGGGGTATAACATTCTCCCCAGATTGGCGTGAAGCGCTCTTAACTACTCTTTTGCAAATAAAGGCGCTCCCCACGCAAATACTTAAGCACGATTGCTAAATCAAAACTAACAGCGGGGAAAGTGGGTTACAGGAGGTGTAGGAAATAAGTGAGGATCTTCTTAATCATGTCATCCTCTGCTTCCGCGTCATTTCCTCCTGTTCTCGTTCGCCATAAGACCTTGGCGGAAGCCCGTCCTTCGTCGAAGTCGCCTAACTTTGTCGATCGAGTATCGCTATGGGACTCTCATCATCGATAACTCTCTGTCACTTGGACATCGTAGGCGGGTGCACTCTAGATGGATCTCGATACATTTCGCAACATGGACACATGGAAAAGCTGGATGTACCGCCTCGAATCGGACGGCGGATCTAACTCGTAAGCGACCACGCACCTACGGACAATCGATGCGGCCCGATGTACGCGGGCTAAGCTTTCCTGCTTTCCAAATCTCATCGCGCCGCCGTGGCGTACCTGAAAAACCCAATCATCTACCTCAAATTCCAAGTGTCGGCGGAGTGATCTGCGTCGACTTCTGCCGACTACGAGTGCCGACAACGCTCTGGATAAGCTTCGCCTTATCATTTGCTTGAACTAAATGCAGCCCGACTATTGAACTTCTCCCACTCGAACGACTATCGGTGACTGCATTTCCTCGTATAAGGCCTCGTAAGGCGCCGTCGAATCTTGGAATGGTAGCTATTGTTGTAAGAAAACTCCACAGAGGAAAATGATCCTCCTACCCACGAAATCAATAACACAAGTCGCGACATATCCTCGAGTGTGCGGATAGTGCGCTCGGCTGTCCGTCGGTCACGAGGTGAAAGCGCGTCTTGAGACTCACTGTGTCCTAATCCGCCACGAAAAGACCTCAGGAAGTTAGTCGAGAATTGGGCTCCTCTATCGATATAATCGACACGGGACTCGTGCGGTCTCACAATCTCTCTAATATATAATCGGCATAGTCCTCGGTGAAACGTCGTTACGGAGGAAGAAAATGGTGATTTCGTCGACTGTCGACAATCACCCAAATGGAATCATGCTTCCTCGAGTGGTAGGTAGCCCTATAATAAAATCCATATTTATCACCTCCCTTCCAGTCGGAATATCGATAGCTGCGATAGCCAGCGGGCTTTTGGTGCTCAATCTTGACCTGTGACAATTAGGACCTTTGTGCGACAAAATCGCCGCGTCCTCTTGGGCCGTCCGCAATACACACGCTGAGGTCATGTTACATCTTAGTCGACCGGGTGAATAGAATAACGACCTTGTGTGCCTCACAAAATCTGGCGGCGAAGTCTGTCCGCATCGGGAACACGATCGGCCCTCGAATCTTAGCACCCGTGCGCTACCTCGAATAGACTCTTCTCCTTACGGCGGCATCTTGATCCGTACCAAAATCGGATCCTCATCGTCGCCTCTCCACCTCGCCGGCGATGGAAGGCTTCGACAACCTCTCGAACCGAACTCCTTACTATCGAATCAACCAAGCGAACCCCTTTCGCATTGGTGGCGAATCTCTCGGACCGTATCCTTTTTCCCGGTGGTACATCGGATAGACTACCCGTCGATCTGCGACTAAGGGCATCTGCGACTCATTGGCCTTGCGGGTGGTATAGAATATCAACATCGTAATCCTTAAGTAGCTCGACCACGTCTGCATCATGAGTTCGACTCCTACAGGTGAAGATATCTGGAGACTCTTGTGAGTGCGTGTAAATATCCACATGAACCCCGTACAAATAGTGTCTCGGATCTTGAGGCATGAATCACTGCGCGATTCTAAGTCATGTGTGGGATAGTTCTTCTCATGCTTCCTAAGCTGTCGAGATCGTGGCTATAACTCTGACGTCTTTGCGTCGTACCGCGCTGACACTGGCGCGTCGCGATAAACCACGTATCCGTCTAAACCCTGCGGAAGAGTAAGAAGCTGAGGCGATCGTCAACTTCTCCTTTAGCTGGAAACTTTCCTCCAAGTATCAGTCGGCGGAACATAGTTGCCTACGAGTCGACTTAGTCAAATGTCTTGAAATGAAGCAAACTTCTCCTGAAACCTCGATAATAACTGCGAGGCCCAAAGCTGCGCCTCTGCCGGTGTAGTGGGTCTAGGCGAGTCTTGGCTGCCTCGATCTTAGTTGTATCAACGAATACCGTCGGCTCAGATAACATGTCTAAGAAAGCCTTTGAAGCGGCCAAAACTCGTATTTGAGAACTTGGCATACAATGCCGGTCACGAGGACTCGATTCCGTCCTCGAATGATTTGTATGCTCTGCTGCGTGCGCGAATACGCAAGATATCATCGATGAACACTATAACGAACATATCGAGAATGGCACGAACACCTATTCATGAAATCCATGAATCTTTGGGCGTTGGTCAATCGAAAGACATCACCAGAACTCATAGTGCCCATCTGGGTCTGAATGCGATCTTTGGGATATCTGCCTCTCTAACTACTTTGATGATAACGAGCAGTCTATCTTGGAAAAACATCTCGCACCACTGTTGGTCAAACAAATCATCAATCACGGGAGGATATACATTCTTGATAGTTACCTTATTTTTGCTGTAATCAATACGTCTGCGGCGTCCGTCCTTCTTCTTTACAAATAACTTTGGCGTTCCCGTGGAGAAACACTTGGCACGATAAAGCCTTTCTCCGACAAATCTTTCGGTGGTCCTTGATTCCTTCACTCGGCGGGTGCCGTCTGTATGGCGGAATAGATATCGGTCGAGTGCGGCGCGAATCGATGCAAAACTCGATCTCCCTCTCGGGAGGATGCGGAAGCTTCGTGCGGGAATCGTGCGGAAACTCTCTAACAGCGGGCGGTGAAGGTCGGTATCTCGACTCTCGATGCTCGAATACTCGAACGAATGGTAAATATACCCGCCGGTACCATCTTCCAGCCTTGAGGTAAGAAATAAACCTACCCGCGGCGATCGGTATTCCTTCCACTCGATAGCGGCTCGCGAGCGAAACCGAACTAACCTCTCTCTGCGGTCCACGTTGGCATAGCAAGGCGGCTAGCGATCCATACCCGTAATCACGTGAAGTGCGTCGTATCTGACTCTATCAAGTCGGCTAGAGTCGGCGACCGTCTATAGTCATGGGCAAGCCTTATATACGCTCGGCTACGGCTGAAGCACCTGCGGCGTAGCCACCTCAAAGATTCTATGGACTCGGGCTCTATCCCGGCCTGATATGAGGAGATATATAGGACAAGGTAGAACTGGATCTATCAAAGCATATCATCACGCGAAACCAATAATGTACTGTGGCGACATCGGGTGGCGCCTCGCAGTCACGGCTGGACATAGCATAGATGCGGTTCTGAGGACGGCTGGAACTGGAACCCTGCGCGACCCCTGCTGGCGGCCTCGGCCCGTGAACACCACGCCTCGGCGCGCGACTGCGAAGATGAAGACCCGGCAAGCTGGTGGTGGTGAGCCATAGCATTTCCGTCGCCTCTGGTCGGATAATCTCTCTTCAAATGGCCCTGCGTCCGCGAGTAACAAGCTCACGGAGGAACACGACACCCGTAATGGAAATTACCACATCGACCACTTTGAGGCATAGGTGGCCTCGTCATTGGAACTACGGTCCTCTGAAACAGAAGCCACGGAACCTGTCTGCTCGAATACTGCATGCGTCCGAAGATGGTGGAGGGCGCTCTGGGCCGGTGGTGCAAATGCAGTCTGCTTCTTTGGGGTTGTCTACCCTAAAACTACGGAGGACCTGCTGTTACGGCCTCTTCTGGCGATATCTGTCGATCCGTCGGCCCTGCGTTCCTCGCACCAGTGCGTATGCTGCGTGCGGGCAATGTCGTGCGGTGAAGAGCCACTCGTGCAACTCTCGGCCAAGTGATCATCGAGTCTGTGACATAGCGGTGCACCTGTCCTCCGTATGCGCTACCAAAGCGGGAACATCTGAGCGATGAGTCAAACTCCGCGTTGTATTCGGACCGTCGCCGCTCTGTCTCGGTGTCAAAAATCTATCGGCGAGCCCTCGCCGTCTGCGGAGGCAAGAAATGGCAAATGGCGCCTCACGAGAACTTCGTCCCCAAGCGGTGAGCGCATTCTCCCAGGGGCGGTTCCATGAATCATACGATCCAAGCTGCGGTGTCCGCGGCCGTCACGAACCTAGTACCACCGGCTCGGTCTCGAAACCCGATCACCCTCATGATCCGTATGGCGTCGGATAAACTCACGAGATCATCCTCGGGCCTCGCCCATAAAACTACGGTGGCTGCGACTCAAAAAGTCTCTCGATCTCAAGCTAGCGACTCTGTCTTTGAACTACGGTCTGGCCGGGCTGCGTCTCCTGCTATCCGTATGCAGCCCACGATCACGGCGATGGCGCATCTCCTTGTAGCCCATATCCTCTGCCCGCAGGCTGCTTTGGGTGGAGGCTCAGTACTGCGGTCTCGATGGCATTGCTGCTACCTCGGACTCTGCTGGGGTTGGCGGCGTTGTAGAACTTCGCCGTCAAAACACCTCGTCCCAGTAGGGCGGGCACGTGCCACAGGTAACCCTCGGTGCCTACTAGTAGTTCCCTCTCTTGCCTTGCCGCCACGGGCGCGGTTGCCTTGCGTGGAGGCATAAGCGTCTGAGGAAAAATCGTCGGAGGAAATTCAACCTATAACACGGCTACATTGCACGATCTTAGAGTGAAAGAATGAAACCAATCCTAAATATCTTGCGACCTCACGATTATAGATGTGGTGCCTGACACCGATAATCAAGACTCTACTAGATACGGCACTGTGGGCCTTTTAGAGGATTAAGCGCTCACGATACCACTTTTGTCACGACCCGAGCCGGATCCGTGGCCAGGTGCCTTGACCGGGCACCGCGTGACCTGACGTCGAGAAAACCGTGGAATATAAACTCAAAATAAACAACCGTAATGATATAAATAGTCTAGCCCAAAATGGCTACCCCAAAAGTACATAAAGCGAGCAGTTACATCCTTAAACAAACCAAGTTATGACAAGACTACAGGCCTACAGAATGAGTAACATTATGGCGGGACGGGGCCGTCGTGCCACTGAATGTACAAAATATCAACAACACGGGAGAACCGTACGAAAAGTCGAGCCTCAGAAGAAATGGAGCTCACGACACCTAAGTAAAAGATCCTAGGAATGAGGATCTACCACTGCTTTCCACCTGCGGCGTGAGCGCGGCCCAGGAAGGGTCGATGCTGACGTGCCCAGTATGTAAAGCGGAAAATCTTGTAGTAATATCATAAGTCAAAAATAGTGGAGTCGTAGATAAAAATCAATTTCCTTGCCTTTGTGCCTTACTAACAATGAGAGTAACAAGTATAAATCTTATAGCGTAAAAATAGGAGGCTCGCGATCAAAGCGGGTACCTCGCAAGTAGTATCGTTAAGCGATCCTACTCGCGGGACTATTTCACGCGTGGGTCTGTGGACCAGCGTGAGTCATCGCGCCGTCGTGGGACTATTTCACCCGCGTGGGACTATTTCACCGCGTGGATCATGTGGACCGCGTGAGTACCGTCGCGGGTACTCGCGTGGGACTATTTCACCGCGTGGATCACGTGGTGGGATCGCGTGAGTCTGTGCGCTTTCGCGTCATGGGTAGCAAATCCATGGCATAAATAATAACCGAGTTTACCAGTAATAATATAAATATATAACATAGCTCGTCAGCTATCATACGTAACATAAGCACTCTAGGCTGTCATATCACAACATAAGTGCTCTGGCTGTCATATCATACATAAGCCTTCTACGAACATTATAACATAAGCAAGTTAAGAAATCCTAACTTATTAACATTATTAGTATATCCTCTCATTTTAGTATCTAAGGCCTTAACATGTCTTTTAATAGAAAATCAGGAATTCGACCCAGTACCGTATCTTAACTTTTAAGAAAAACTCTTTTTATACAAGGATTCGAAGATACTAATCACCGTAGTATCGAGTTCACGATTTCTTTTCAAGACAAGTCACATTTCCTTTTAGAAATATAATAGGCTTCAAATCAAGTGATTTCATTTCTTTAAAACCTTAGGCAACGATGCCTAAAAATCAATTCACCTTTCTTAGTTTCAAATCCTTTACGTACTTGTTTTAATTAGAGTAAACCTTTCTTTGTGAACCTTTCAAGAAAACTAATATAACGACTTCCCGTAAAGTCATTACATTAGCGTTATCCGCTTTGTCAAATACATTTTCCCTCGATCGAGGACTTATACTTTTGAAATGAAACAAGTATCATATCTTTAAAACAAGTGTAGATTATCAAATCTTGTGCATTATCACCGTACTACGTAGATCTGACTATTCATGCTCGAGAGATAGAAAAGCTCTACATACCTCTTGGTCGATCCAGCACTAAGTCGACTACATGAGTAATATGTCGACCTATAATAACCGTAGTGCGTTTATTAACCTCTAATTTCAATGTAGAAATAATCTAAGTTCAAAGCCCACAATTACATGGAAAAATTGGGCGCATTTCCTTTGTTTCTACATCTTTGCCACCTTTCTCAAGGCGAATTCAACGTCGAATGCCACATTTAAGGCTCGACAATCCAAACATACACAAAGGGATTACACCTAATCTTGGGTGTGTAAAATTCTGCCCGTAAGTTATAATAATACACTTAACAATTCTAAAGTAGTTTGTAGGCTACAACGTGCTCATAATATCTCTTTAGCCAAATCATTCATATGACCCACATTTCTTGCATGATGACTCACAATAGCATAATTTACTCCTGAAATCGTTCTTTGTAACATGCGACACTAAAAACTAATAATAGAGGAAGAATCGTTACCTTAAAGCTTTAGCCAAATTTATCCAACAATTTGCTAGATTATTCAAGAACACCACCACAACAACCTTGTAAAGCTAGCCAAGCTTCCTTCTTGCCTTTTACTTTTTTGATTTTCCTAAGGCTAGAATATCTCTTGGAGTTTTAGAGAGAAGGAGGAGCTTGAAATAATTAAGAGAGAAGGAGGAGCTTTTTCTAAGAGGGAGATGAAAGATGACCAAGTCTTTAAGACTTGGTCGATATATCGTGCAAAAATCGGATGGGGACACTTGTCACCGCCCATGCCCAAAAGAAAGATCAGTTTTCTTAAGTTTTTCGCGATTTCCCGCGGCTCCGCGACTCTGCGGACTCGGGCTTTCGGCGCGCGGCCTGCTTCCCGGCGCGCGGCTGAAACCAGCGACCACCGGATCTTGGCTCGCGGCCGTCTTCCGCGCGGCTGCAATCGCGCGCCTTGGCGCGCAGCCTCTGGCGCTGGCGCCCAGAGCCCGCGGTCGCGCCGAACCACGGGGTATATCAATGCAGACCATTTGAGGACAATACTGAGGGTCCTCGGCACGGCGATTGTATGCCAAGTTTTCTAAGTGTGAGTTACGGTTGACTTGGTGGCATTCTTGGGGCGTATTATCGGGCCCGATGGTATTCGGGTGGATCTGCGAGAAGATTGAGGCAGTGAAGACTTGGCCCAGAACTACTACACCTACTGAGGTACGCAATTTTCTGGGGCTAGAAGGGTATTACAGGAGGTTTGTGGAAAAGTTTGTCTCGATCTCAGCGCCTTTGACTAGGCTAACTCAGAAGGCAGCTAAGTTCCAGTGGACCGATGCTTGTGAGCACAACTTCCAGTTGTTGAAGGACAAGTTGACTACGGCTCCCGTTCTGACTCTTCCTGAGGGACCGAATGATTATGTCATTTACTGTGATGCTTCAGGTAATGGGCTTGGTTGTGTGTTGATACAGCATGGCAGAAGTATAACTTATGCCTCCCGACAGCTCAGAAAACATGAAAAAAATTATCACACTCATGATTTGTAGCTAGCAGCGGTGATGCATTCCTTGACGATATGGAGAAATTATTTGTATGTGGTTCATGTTGATATTTATACGGATCACATGAGTCTCCAATATAACTTTAAGCAGAAGGAGTTGAACCTACGACAAAGACGGTGGCTAGAGTTGCTAAAGGACTATGATGTAGATATTCTATACCACCCAGGGAAAGCAAATGTTGTGGCAGATTCTCTTAGCCGTAGATCTATGGGTAGCGTGTCGGATGTGTATCCATAAAGAAAAGAGATGGTTCGTGAGATACACATGCTAGCTAGTCTTGAAGTTCGGTTGGCGGACTCGGGAGATAGTGGGGTTCTTGTTCGAGAAGTTGCTGAGTCCTCTATCATATAAGAGGTAAAGAGACATCAGTATGATGATCCTATTCTGGCACGGTATAGAGATGCAGCTCTCCGAAAGGAGAAGACTCTACTTGAGGTTGCACCCGATGGTGTGCTAAGGTATGAAGGTAGGCTATGTGTACCGGATGTTGCAGGACTACGACAACAGGTTATGGGTGAGGCATACAACGCATGTTATTCTATTCATCCAGGATCAACAAAGATGTACTATGACCCTAGATGCTTGTATTGGTGGAATGACATGAAAAGAAACATAGCAGAGTTTGTTGCCCAGTGCCCGAATTGTCAACAGGTTATGGTCGAGCATCAGAAGCCTGGTGGATTATTGCAGGAGATAGAGATCCCAACTTGGAAGTGGGAAGCGATCAATATGGACTTCATTACAGGCTTACCTCGCACTCAGCGGAAGTGTGATTCCATATGGGTTATCGTGGATAGGCTGACGAAATTAGCCCATTTTCTTTCAGTCAGGACTACTTACTCAGTTGAGGACTATGCTAGGCTATACATCAGAGAGATAGTGAGACTGCACGGGATTCCCACATCTATTATATCGTACTGATGAGCTCAGTTTACAGCTAACTTCTGGAGATCGTTCCGGAAGGGATTGGGGACACAAGTGAGTCTCAGCACAACATTTCATCCCCAGACGGATGGGCAGGCAGAACGTACTATTCAGAAACTAGAGGATATGTTGAGAGCCTGTATTATTGACTTCAGAGGTAGGTGGGATGATCATTTACCACTCATTGAGTTTGCCTATTACAAAAGTACCATTCTAGTATCCAGATGGCCCCGTATGAGGCCTTATATGAGAGGAATTACATGTCACATATTGGTTGGTTTAATGTAGGTGAGACTAAGTTGATCGGCCCATACATGGTTCAACAAGTTGTTGATAAGGTGAAGCTCATTCAGGAGAGATTATTAGCAGCCCAGAGTCGGCAGAAGTCATATGCTGATAATCGACGTTGACATTTAAAGTTCCCGGTTGGTGATTGGGTATTCTTGAAGGTAGCACCCATGAAGGGTGTGATGAGGTTTGGTAGGAAAGGGAAGCTTAGCCCGAGATACATTGGGCCTTACCAGATCATTCGTAGGATAGGCAAGGTTGCCTATGAGTTGGATCTACCATCTGATTTGGAAGCGGTACATCCAGTCTTTCATGTGTCAATGCTGCGTAAGTGTATTGGTGATCCTTCCAGAGTCTTCTCAGTAGATGATGTCCAGGTGACAGAGGAATTATCTTATGAGGAAAATCCCATGGCTATTGTTGACACCCAATTTCGTCCCATCTTTACTGAACATTTCATTTAGATCGTCCTTTTATCTCCAATTAATTTTACTATGCTTCTCAGTCTTGAAAATCGTCAAAAAAATAAGTAGTTTTAATATTCTTCACTAATTATCGCATAATTTTACAATATCGAGTATTACATTTTTTATATAATTAAAATATAAGCAAAACAATTTTAATATCTAAATCGTTAGTATTGGTGATCGATTTTCTCTTAATATGTTCTTTAATTACTAAATTAATCATTTTTATGAATATTATATTCAAAATTAAATACATATATTAAATCTTTATACCATAATGCATGTGTGCACTTTTGAAATTAATTAGGACGGAGAAGCATATTTTAATTAATTAGAGGAATTGAATTAGTTACCCATTAATACCATTAATCTTCTAATTTAATCCTCAAAATTTTATACTCCTAATTTTCTACCCAATTCTCGTCCCTAAATATATAAATCCCTATATTTTTTATTTTTCCCATTTATTAAAACCGAAAGCCCAGCGTTAAAAATATACAAAAATAGACGGAGGCGACCAGCGTTTTTAAAAGGAGAGCCCACATTTCAGAAAAAAAAAAAAAAAAAAGAGGTGCCCGTTTTCATTTGAAACCAAAAGGAAAAGGTCTTCTCTCCTCCCTTCCTCTGTCGTCGCGCCCTCGCGCCTTCGCGGAGCTTGAAGCTCGGCGAACCCCTTTATTTTGAAAAAAAGCCCGCGATCGCACCTCTACCTGCGCGTCGAACCACGGCTGGCCGTCGGCACCTCGTTACCACCATTCCGTCGTCGCCCGACCCGGTGGCGAACCCATTCGGCGAACACCTTGACGCGAACCTCATCATCGCTGCATCAAACACCACGGCGTTGCTCGGCGTTAGCGTAGTAGTAATATTTGCCATTTTCCTTTGTGCTACTCAAAATAGTCGGTCTGAAACTCGTGGCGTTAGTTTTCAGCGTTACGATCCGTTAAATCTTGTGTTGTGGGGTGCTTTTATTTATTTTAGTAATTTGGCGAGTTAAAAACTCCGTGGCTATTCGGCGATATTGTGATGTTCGTCGGTTTATACATTTTGTTGGGCTGATTTTTGCGCCATTTTAGTATTTTAGTGGAGTTTTAGGAATTCGCGGCGTTTTGAAAATTCGGCGAATCAGCACTCGCTTATACTCTCTTGGCTGTTTAAATGCGATTTTGATGGACTTGACCGCTTTATTTCGATGTCATTGTTGCTTTAGGTTTTCCAGTGAGTTGTGTCATTTATTCTTTGTTGTTGTTTCTCTTGTCTTGTTGTTTCATGCGATTTGATGGACTTGGCCCTTTATTTCACGATGTTCTTTGTTCTTTAGATTTTCAATGAGTTGGGTTCTTGATGTTTCCCATGTCCATCGGTTTGAGATTGATTTAATGGTTGGCCGCTTTATTTGTTTTGTTAAGCGATTTTAGAACAAATGCTACACTTGGTATTCTTGATTTTTGAACAAGTTACTACACTTGGTATTTTCTTAGTTTTGAATTTGATACTACGGGCCAAGAAGGATTTATCAGTCGACAGAGGCCCCGTGGTAAGTGAGGCGGAATATGTGGGCGGAGGAAAGTGAAAAGATTAGGCGAGAATCATAGTATCGTTCAGGGAGGCGAGTCGGCCATGCGTAGCGATATTGACTTCTCATGTCTTAGTATCATTGGCATAACACTAGCTGAGCCCACACTATATAAAAATATATCTTTTACAATGTATTTTACATATATATATATATACATATATTGTGTTTGTTTGGTAATTTATTTATTATTTACTAACTCTTCTACTAAGTGTCTTTTGCAGGTACCCGGAGGCGCACCCCAAAGTTAAATCATTCGCCTAAAAATGAAATAAAAGGGAAAAGTCGCTAATTTCTCTTCATTACATTTTTTTTATGATTGTTTACTTTTATTACTATCTTCTTAAATATATATCTATTTTAAATATTTGCATGCCTAGTTTAAATATCTCTTGGTTAGTTTAATAATTAGAACACCTTTAGAATTATATATTGCATGTTAGCACAATAATATTAAACCTAAGTTTGAACGGACAACCGCAAGTTAGCGGATCCTTTAGGATGCCTAACCCCTTCCCTTTAGGATAATAAAGAACCACTTACCTAGAATCTCACGTAGTTTCACGATCCTTTAAAATGGAGATCATTTGTAGTATTTTATGCTACATCTTTTAGTGTCTAATTCACTATAATAATTAGGTGGCGACTCCTTTAAATAGCATTTTAGGAATCAACCATGTAGCGATAATCCGTTTAGACTACGGTTGAAAATTGGGTGTCACAGCATGGCGACTCCGCTGGGGACTTTAGGTTCTTAACCACAACAAACATAGGTTAATTTATTGTGCTTTGTTTTCTTTATTTTTTGCTTAAATTGCTCCCTTTATATTTTACACTTATTTGCTTTTATTATTGCCTAAATTATTACGCTTTACATATAAAAATTTGCATATTGTCTTAAGCGCTATTTATTCTGCTTTCCTTAAAATGGCATTAGCTCGTATTTCTTCCATTAGGAAAATTCACTATCACACGATCAGTATTTGGTGTGCTTGGCGCACCATAAATTTCTTTCAAAATACCCAAAATTTAGGAGAGTTGGCGCTTGCGCGGAGTTAGATCGGTTCGTCTGATCAGCCGCGTAGCCTTCTCACTCGAGTTGTCCGCTCGGGAACCTTGCGTACAGAAAAGCCAAATCTTAGAAATTTAAGATAGAGCTATACCACCCTTTATTTTAGGGCATGCATGCATTTACCTTAGGTGGGTCGGTCTGCGCATCGACGCGCGATTAAGAAGACACCAAACTTGTCGGCGGGTTTCTCGACCCAACGACCAACCGTACCATGTGTGGCGTGACAATGATAGACTAATCCAAACCTAATCATGGCGTACCAAAATTGGGAAAAGTGCCGTCGTTTGGTCGCCATTTCCAGCGAAAGCATTACGATTGGCGGCTTGGACAAATCCATCATAACCTCGCGTATTTGGCGTTTAGGCCTACCTGCGGCATAAAGAGGTCCCAAACATGTTAGAACACGCACTTGATTTGCAATTTGCTTATTAGTATATATTGGTGCAACTTTTTGCATATTATACTAACTTGGTTTGCCGTTTGTTAGAAGATTATTTTGCCTAGCTTTTCCCCAAAGGTTGATTCGTGTTGGTGGTAGAAGCCCGATCATTGATAAATGACTAATCGGAGGCACGAGCGAAACAACTTAGGACTCGTCCCGTTCTGTAGAGGATGCGAGCGTTAGAAAGGAGAAACACGATGATCAACACCTCGCCAAACTATTGCAACAAATGGAAATCATGCGGCCGAAATAGAAGGCTCAGAAATATCACAAACACTGTCTATTAATGCACGGCTCCCGAGCAAGGGACAAATGCAATCGTGTCACAAGCCGCGAGCCTCAGCTTCCCCAAAGGTTCCGCAAATGTCGCGACATACCAGCTCGCTCCAAAATGTCACTCGCCGGTCAATTTGTAGCCGACCTCGAAAATAATCCGTTTACTACATCGTATCTCAACCTCCGCTCTTATATCTTCCCGCTCGGTCCAAATTGCCAAGCCACGATACGAGCGGAGGACACGCGTCACTAGTCTAACAAACAATATGGGGATTAGCACGTCGGCCAAAGCCAACCATTTATTATGCATGCATCCTCCCAAGAGACATATCAATACAAGGAAGTGGAGCGGCAGACTCGAGCTAGAGCTGATGAAAATATGGCAAAAGAAATCCGCAGCTTGAAAGAGGCATTCAAAATCATTCAAATGAACAAGGGGGATGAATGTTTGGAATATGAAAACTTATGTATGCACCCCGATGTTGAATTACCTATGGGATACAAGGTTCCCAAATTTGACATGTTCGATGGAAAGGGGAATCCTCGAGCTCATCTAAGGTCATATTGCGATAAATTGATTGGAGTTGGTAAAAATCAAGCAATCATCATGAAGCTATTCATCGAGTCTAACCGTGATTTGGTGATACGCGTGCCAAGACCCTCGAAAATGGGGCGGTTGGAATGCCATGGCACAAGATTTCATGGATAGATTCAGATTGACAACGCGTCTTGACTAGGCGATTTTATCTTATGAAACTTGAAAAGAAATCTCTGAAACTTTCGGGAATCATACGAGGTGGCGGTCGAGCGACAAGGTCCAACCTCGATGGCGAGAGGCGAAATGACCACCTTGTTCGTGCTGTCGTTAAAAAGGCGGCGTATTATGAAAAGATGATCGGTGTAATTGGCGAAGTTTTGCGAAGTCGTGAGAATGGCGACCGTGGAAGAAGGCATTAAGGCGAGGCGGGATTACAAACTTGGCGACCTACAAGCAACTAGCGAGCAATGCGATCGATTCTATAGGAGGTACCTCGCGGAGGAAAGGGATCGTCACCTGCTGTCGTAGTCGTTCGGAAACATAGGCGGAACAACTTGGGTGTATCAAAGCCCGCGTTCTTACTATAACCAAAACACTCAAAATCCGGTCATCTATCGGCGTTGCGCTACCCGTATCTGTTTACCATACCCGACAAGCATATCAAAATACTCGCATGTCGCGAACGTACACAAGCGGACCCGAACCCGCGTAAATCTTGAAAGAAAGCCAGCGAACCTATCACCTTTAGCGAACCTATAGCCCAGTGTATGAAAAGGTGAAAGCGCGAGAATACTCGGTGATTCGAAATACCGGGCCTATATCCAGAGCGCGATGAAACCAAGCATTGTGCATACCGCTCCGGTGTCGAGGGCGCGGCGTATAAATTGTTATACACTCGAGGACAAAATAGAGAGTTAATCGAAGAGAGTCATTCGGTGAAAGATGCCCTCTCGGGGTAAACAATAACCTTTTCCGACTATGAAGATGCCCGTGAGCATGATAGCTAAAGATGGAGAAAGCGATGCGGAAGGGACTATTCGCCCGGCCAAAAGGGAAGAAAATTGAATCGTCGACCAGCGTCGGAGAAGAGGAGGTGCTCGCTAGGAGATTGTTAAACCGTTGAATAGGTCATTCGTTTAGTTGTGTCTGCAGAGATGATCTCACGAAGACTCAGCCTTTGAAGACTCAGAGCAAGAAGACAAGTGGACTCGTGCCCCTGCCCTGGCCCGCCGAGTCCTGAGATAGTTAGTTTAATGCATTTTGCCCTTTATGTATTGGAACTACGTTTGACCCGATTCTCTTGGAGGATACGTAGGCGGCCGTTTCGGCTTCGGTCCCAGCTTTAGAAATTTTAATTTCACCCCAAAATTTGCTTGTAATGAACTACGTCATGACACGATTCCTCGTGGGGATCGTGGCGGCCTAAATCGGCTTGATCGCGCGTTAGGAAACTTTCCGCCGTTATGAAAATAGCGAGAATACACGTAATATCTGAAGCAACCCATTGAGACCAGCTTTGGTAAAGCGCCGCTGCGTATTCAAAGCGAGACAAGGTAAGAAACAGGCGGGGTTATGAGTCGAACAAAGGCGACGTCAGAGCATCGAAGTCAAAACTACAAAGTCAATGCGAATCAACCACCGCCGAACTCATAAATTTTCTTTGGCGCGAGTTCTTACGTGTTGCGAAGCTGAAGCGAGAAAGGGACATCGGCGATCAACGATCAAAGTTCAAAATCCTGACTAAGTCTAACCGTCGGCTCGGGCTGAAGTCAATTGCAATCCGTGCGATGCGCGAAACACACAACAAAGACATCGCGACAATCGTGCGGTTCACAAAATGCATTACAACAACGTCTCAACATTAATATAACGAGGGCGACATCTGCCCGTAAAATTACATTTCTCGTATATTTATCATTCTGTTTTACGATTATACACTAACTTTTTCTTAAGCTTAGCTTGCGTGAGTATTTATTCACGGGGGCGTGACAAGTCAGCGGCGCGAAGTCAAGCAGCGCCAAAGTCGAAAGCGGCGTACGTGAAAGCGACACCAAGTCGAAAGCGACACCATGTCGAAAGCGACACGAGTCGAAAGCGGCGCCCGCGTGCGAAGCGGCGCCAAGTCGAAAGCGGCGCCATGTCAAGCGACACGAGTCAGAAAGCGGCGCCACGCGTCAAAGCGGCGCCAAGTCGAAAGCGCGAGTCAGAAAGCGGCCACGCGTCGAAATGGCGCCAAGTCAAAGCGGCGCCATGTCAGAAAGCGACACAAGTCAGAAAGCGGCGCCACGTGCGAGCGGCGTAAGTCGAAAGCGGCCCAGTCAGAAAGCGGCCTTGAGTCAGAAAGCGGCGCCAAGTCGGCGACGCAGTCAGGAAACGGCGTCCGCGTCACGAAATGGCGTAAGTCACGAAAGCGGCGCCGTGTCGAAAGCGACACAAGTCAGAAAATGGCGCCACGTCGAAGCGGCGTAAGTCGAAAGCGGCCAAGTCAGAAAGCGGCCAAGTCGAAAGCGGCCAAGTCAGCGGCGACAAGTCGAAAGCGGCGACAAGTCAAAGCGACGCAAGCGGCGCGAGTCAGCAGCGCCATCGTGACGCATATCACGTCTGCGAGGGCGAAACCTGCGTTCTCGAAATTGCATTTTCATTCGTGCTTTATTATTACGTCTTAGCGGTTATCACTAACTCTTTCTTGAGCTTTAGTCTACGAGGGCAATGCGGCAATGACAACATATCACGTTCCACAATCGCAACGTGCATTTGCGGAGAAATCACAACATTTGCGTGACGTCGCATCAATGGCGTAAATCACGTTTTGCGGGATAACATTTTCTACTCGCGGTTACATTGCTTTTAAAATTATGCATCATCATTTTGCCTTATGATTATGCACTAACCGTTTGTTTAAGTCTTAGCATCACGAGCAGGAGCCTGGCGTGGAACTACCTCTTACGGCGAAAAGCAATTTGTACCTCGAGCGTCGATCCGCTCTCCTCCGTCCTGCAGCGCCCGATGACCCAGTGTCGTCATAATTCGACAACGGGACAAATTTTAAATATGTTCCTCTTTGGTTTTAATTTTCTAGCGTCCACGAGAACCAGTGTCGTCATAATTCGACCTTTGGGACAAAATTTTGAATCGGCATCCGCCTGCTTTAATTTTTGACATCACGGCGACCGGTGTCGTCGTAATTCGACCTTTGGGACAAATTTGAATCTCGTCCGTCGCCTTAAATTTTTGGCATCACCATGGTAGCGGTGTCGTCGTAACTCGACATTTGGGACAAAACAATTTTGCGTCGATCTCGTCTTAATCACCCAACATTTTTAATTAAGGATCGAGACTAAATTGGCTTTAAGTCAGCGTCTTTGTCAGAAGATTCTTCCATCATCTCCATACAAAGAGGACAATTTGTTGACACGATTTCGTCTCATCTTTACTGAACATTTCATTTAGATCGTCCTTTTATCTCCAATTAATTTTACTATGCTTCTCAGTCTTGAAAATCGTCAAAAAAATAAGTAGTTTTAATATTCTTCACTAATTATCGCATAATTTTACAATATCGAGTATTACATTTTTTATATAATTAAAATATAAGCAAAACAATTTTAATATCTCGTCGTTAGTATTGGTGATCGATTTTCTCTTAATATGTTCTTTAATTACTAAATTAATCATTTTTATGAATATTATATTCAAAATTAAATACATATATTAAATCTTTATACCATAATGCATGTGTGCACTTTTGAAATTAATTAGGACGGAGAAGCATATTTTAATTAATTAGAGGAATTGGATTAGTTACCCATTAATACCATTAATCTTCTAATTTAATCCTCAAAATTTTATACTCACAATTTTCTACCCAATTCTCATCCCTAAATATATAAATCCTATATTTTTTTATTTTTCCCATTTATTAAAAAGTAGCGACCCAGCGTTATAAAAATATACAAAAATAGACGGAGGCGACCAGCGTTTTTTTAAAGGAGAGCCAGCATTTGAAACAAAAAAAAAAGAGTGCCCGTTTTCATTTGAAACCAAAAAGGAAAAGGTCTTCCTCTCCTCCTCTGTCGTCGCCCTCGCGCTTCGGAGCTTGAAGCTCGGCGAACCCTTTATTTTGAAAAAACTAGCGCGATCGCCTCTACCCTCTGCGTCGAACCACGGCGGCGTCGGCCTCGTTACCACCGTTCCGTCGTCGCCCACCCGGTGGCGAACCCATTGTTCGGCGAACACCTTGGCGCGAACCTCATCATGTCTGCATCAAACACCCGTGGCGTTGCTCGGCGTTAGCGAGTGGTAGTGTTGCCATTTTCCTTTTGTGCTACTCAAAATGGCGATGCGAAACTCGTGACGTTGGTTTTCAGCGTTACGATCCGTTGCGTCTTGTGTTGTGAGAAGCTTTTTATTTATTTTAGTAATTTGGCGGAGTTAAAAACTCCGTGGCTATTCAGCGATATTGTGATGTTCGTCGGTTTGCTTACATTTTGTTGGGCTGATTTTTGCGCCATTTTAGTATTTTTGGCGGAGTTTTAGGAATTCCGGCGTTTTGAAAATTCGGCGAATCCACTCTGCTTATACTCTCTTGGCTGTTTCATGCGATTTTGATGGACTTGACCGCTTTATTTCTGCGATGTCATTTGTTGCTTTAGGTTTTCAATGAGTTGTGTATTATTCTTTGTTGTTGTTTCTCTGTCTTGTTTGTTTCATGCGATTTCGATAGACTTGGCCCTTTATTTCACGATGTTCTTTGTTGCTTTAGATTTTCAATGAGTTGGGTTCTTGATGTTTCCATGTCCATGGATTTGGGATTGATTTAATGGTTGGCCTTTATTTGTTTTGTTAAAGCGATTTTAGAACAAATGCTACACTTGGTATTCTTGATTTTTGAACAAGTTACTACACTTGGTATTTCTTGGTTTTGAATTTGATACTACGGGCCAAGAAGGATTTATCAGTCGACACAGAGGCCAGTGGTAAGTGAGGCGGAATATGTGGGCGAGGAGGAAAGTGAAAAAGATTAGGCGAGAATCGTAGTATCGTTCAGGGAGGCGAGTCGGCCGCGTAGTGGCGATATTGACTTCTCATGTCTTAGTATCATTGGCATAACACTAGCTGAGCCCACACTATATAAAAAATATATCTTTTACAATGTATTTTACATATATATATATATATATACATATATTGTGTTTGTTTGGTAATTTATTTATTATTTACTAACTCTTCTACTAAGTGTCTTTTGCAGTACGGGCGCTTTAAGTTAAATCATTCGCCTAAAAATGAAATAAAAGGGAAAAGTCGCTAATTTCTCTTCATTACATTTTTTTTATGATTGTTTACTTTTATTACTATCTTCTTAAATATATATCTATTTTAAATATTTGCATGCCTAGTTTAAATATCTCTTGGTTAGTTTAATAATTAGAACACCTTTAGAATTATATATTGCATGTTAGCACAATAATATTAAACCTAAGTTTGAACGGACAACCGCAAGTTAGCGGATCCTTTAGGATGTCTAACCCCTTCCCTTTAGGATAATAAAGAACCCTTACCTAGAATCTCACATAGTTTCACAGTCCTTTAAAATGGAGATCATTTGTAGTATTTTATGCTACATCTTTTAGTGTCCTAATTCACTATAATAATTAGGTGGCGACTCCTTTAAATAGCATTTTAGGAATCCAACCATGTAGCAGTAATCCCGTTTCCGACTACGGTTGAAAATAGGGTGTCACAGCTATACTTGATCGCCAGGTCAGAAGGTTACAGACTAAGGATGTGGCTTCCGTCAAAGTCTTGTGGCAGAATAATAATAGGGAGGAGATGACTTGGGAAGAAGAAGATGAAATGAAGAAGAAATATCCTCACTTGTTCCCTATGCCTACAGGTAATTCAATTCAACTCCTTAATTGCTTATAGTGACTGATGAATTGTATGTGTGATATATTGTGGCCCTGTGAGGCATGTGTTGGTTTGCTGAGTGTAGGTGGATAGACATAGTTATAAAGGAGACTCTACCGAAATTTTTCTAGCATGAGACCTATGATGAACATTCGAGGACGAATGCATCTAAAGGGGAAAAAATGTTACACCTTTTAAGTTTAAAGCGATAATTAAGAACGTCATTAAGAATTAAGATTCGAATATTGGATATAAAGTATGTTTATATATATGCTAATCCGGAAGTTAGTATACGAAGGATGTGATTCCGGAGAAAATTTTGGTTATAACGAGCGTGACAAGGGAAATTAAAAATGATAGTTGTATATGTCTGTTATGGATTAGTAACGTATTATATAAGTTACGACGACGAGGATACGAGGCCATATGGAATTTTTAAGACTTTAAAGGAGTGGGACTT
Organism: Przewalskia tangutica; assembly: GCA_029844215.1. NCBI lineage: Eukaryota > Viridiplantae > Streptophyta > Magnoliopsida > Solanales > Solanaceae > Przewalskia > Przewalskia tangutica. Next base: position 25,884,269 of record CM056723.1, read on the forward strand.
AAGGTTGATTAATTGTGAGATGTGGACCAATTAGTAATAAAGAATTTTCAGATTTTATTTACCATTAAACTCCTCATCTTCCCCACTTAATATTTCAAAACACTCTTTTCTCTCCTTCTTCCTCTCTAGCAGCCGATTTTCTCCATTTTGTTTTAGCCAAATGGAAGCTTTTTAATTCCTCTTCCAAGATTAAAACATTCTAAAAATTTAGAAGCGAGAACACGCTTTAGCAGTAGCAATTCACGCCTCTTTGAAGAAAATATGGGCAATTTTTTTCCAGTTTTTGGACGAAATTTTTGGAAGAAAAATATGTAAGGAATGATGGAGTAAATTGTAGAAGACATGCATGATGTTTTGGAGTTAGAGAAGTGATAAAACTGGTGAAGAAAGGAGGAGGGTAGTAGCCGAATTGTTAGGACTATTTGGGCAAGAATTGAGGTAAAAAAAAATTCTTCTTAATGATATAATAGGAGTGCATGTTGTTATACTTAAGGAATGAACTTATGTTAAGAGAAATTTTGGAATTAAGACAATGCATGCGATTTGTGGATGTTGTAGCCGATTTTAGGACTGTTTTTATATATATTGAATTCGAGTGTGTTATTGCTATTATCGTCGCTAATTGCATGTTGAAAGTTGAAAGAAAATCTTGATATTTAAGATTGTAGTTGTTCTTATGGAATTGTTGGAATATGAATTGGATTTTAAGACTTCAATTGGATTTTAAGGAATTATGAAAAGAGCAATTGTGGTGTTGGCCGAGACTTGTAAGGAATTATTGGACATGTTTTGTTGCATTTTAGGGTTGTTTTGGTATAATTATAATGGTGAAAATATAAGTTATGAACTTATATATGCGATATGGTAAATACTACTAAGTATCTTAAAGCAATTAAAGTGTAGTAAGGTGATATGTTGCAAACTAGAAGACTTGCACTCTTGGTTGTTGTATTACATAAAAGTAAGAAGAAATAATGCATAACTATGGTGTAAGTAGAGTATATGGACTGATTTTATAATATCTTGGAATTGTGACTTGTTAATTGGTATTGTTGGCATTTGTTGTGAATTGGGAATGTGCATATAAACAGGGGAAGTGCTGCCCGAATTTTTATAGAAAAGAAAGTCGTCATTCAATATAACTTACGCTAGAAATCATTGAGTTGACGGGCGTGTCATTATTGTTATAGGTTGACGTACTAGTTGAAACGAATCCTATTTATCGAGTTGACTTAGACGATAAGGTATGTGAAACTATCCTTTTCTTTTTTGACATGATTTATATAAAATGAGTGTACGGCGGACGTACATATTTCCGTTGAATCTTAATTCTTAATGATACGATTGATAGTTCATTGATTCCTAAGTGATATTTATTCCACTTATTCCATTGAGAGTCAAATGATAATTTAAGTTATATATGGTTACTCATGATATTCTATTCGTGCCTAATATGATATGGTTATGTTACCGAGTCCCATGACGGGTCGGGTATGTACATATATGAGGATTTCAAGAGACCACACTAGGAGTCAGTGCGGTATGTACATAGAGATGACTTCATTCAGAGTCCCGAGAATGGGCAGATGCAGTATGTGCACATTATATGACTTCACGAGAACCTCGCTGGGGTAAGTGCAGCGAGACCCTCGGTAGAAGCGGGTATGGTATATGATATGGACATATAAGACTCTCATTTGTATATGGCACAGTTGGATTGGATTCTGATTATTATACTTGTCTCATGTTATCTACTGACCACTTATGATCTTCTTTACAGTATTACATGTTTTACATACTCAGTACATTATTTCGTACTGACCCTCTTTCCTCGAGGGGCTGCGTTCATGCCCGCAGGTGCAGATGCTCAGTTTGGTGATCCTCCAGTCTAGGATTACGTTCAGTTGTTTGGAGAGCTACATTGATTCAGAACTTGTCTTTTTGGTACAGAACCTTTATTTTTGACTTATGTGTATTTAGGGGCACGACGGGGCTCTGTCCCGTCATATTTCATTACCCTTCTTATAGATGTCTGTAGACAGTTGTGGGTTGAACGTATGTGGAGTTGTAAACCTATTTTGGTATAGGTGCTGTTGTATTTCGTTTGGGATGTTCCCGTATATAGTGGCAGCCTTGTCGGCTTGTGTCTCTCGTTATATTTGATTAGATGTGACTCCCTAGGAGACAGGGTTATTCGTGTGTAAATGCAGTCTTGTCAGCTTGTCTATTCTGACATGTGTTGTTATTGCAGCGTTATGCTGCTGAATTTCATATTGTCCTTAGTGTCAATCTGATTATACGCGACAGGTTGGTATAATGACGTCCAAATAAGGCACTTAGTCGCGGCCCGTCGGGTCGGGTCGTGACAAAAGTGTATGTCCATCTCGATATGTTTAGTGCGTTGGTGCTGAACCGGATTGCCAATAAGATAGATGACACTAACATTATCACAATAAACCAAGGTAGCTTTCTCAATAGGACATTGCAGCTCTAAAAGAATACGTAACCAACATGACTAAGAGACCACATTGGCTATCCCTCAATACTCGGCCTCTACATTGTAATGTGATAACGTCGACTGACGTTTTGCTGACCAGGAGACCAAGTTATTTCCAAAAAACATACAATAGCCAGACGTACACCGTCCGGTGTCTGGACAGCCACCCCAATCAGCATTTGTATATGATACAAGTGTAGACGACAACAGATATAAATGCAAGCCATAATCAAGTGTCCCATGAATGTACCTAATAATGCGTTTGAGCGCATTCATGTGCTCAATCCTGATATCATGCATAAATAGACACACTTGATATATGGCATATGTAATATTAGGTCGCGTGAATGTAAGATACTGAAGGGCTCCTGCAAGATTGCGATAGCGGGTCAGATCCTCATATGGGGAGTCAGTCGCAACACCCAACTTGGGTTTAGTATCAACTGGAGTGGAAATGGTTTTACAGGATGACATTTCAACCCTCTCAATAATCTCATTGCATACTTTCTGCGTGATAAGAACAATTCACTGCGTAGCGATTGTGACAATCCACAAAAATAACTCAAGGGTCCCAAGTCTTTCATAGCAAACTCAGAACTGAGCATTGTCATGATAGATTGTCGTAATGAATCAGATGAAGCGGTCAAGATAATATCATCCACATAAAAAATTATATAAGTCAATGATGAACCACGACGATATATGAATAATGAATTAACAGTTCCAATAGAGTCTAAGAAAAAGTGGTTTGTATGCCTACTTTACTCTTGTGAAAGAAGCGAACAACCTTTCATTTAGGTTTATGGATTGGATTGATCGACCACGACATAATCAGAGTGAGGCTTTGGTTACCGACAAACGTTTCTCCAAAGGCGACCCTCTCCTCATTCCGCAATCTCTTATACCACGCACGTGGAGACTACTTAAGACCATACAATGACTTCTTCAACAAACAGACATGATGAAGATATTTGGGATCCCTGAATCCAAGTGTTGATGCGTATAGACATCTCCGAGATCACGTATGCGAAAACATTTTTCACATCTAACAGATGGATGGGTCATGCTTTCGAAAGAGCCAAGCTGAGCACAGTGTGAATGGTAGCCGACTTGACCACCGGACTAAACGTCTCACCACAGTCCACACCAACTTGTTGAGTCTTACCATCATCTACAAGCCGAGCCTTATGCCTTGCAAATAAACCGTCAGAATTATCCTTATGAGCAAAAATCCACATAGACTGAATAATATTAACACCAGATGTATGGGGCACCAACTTGATGTGCGATTTATACACACGCTAAACGCAAGTGCACGTATCGTTACAAGTAATATAGTCTAGAAGACCGAGTTATCGTCCTCAGGAACTGGTTTTCAAGTATCGATTATCTATGCTTTAGTTTCTATTTGGTTAACGTTAATTGGTTTGAAATTCTAGACTAATAATGCAGGAAATAAACTAATTATGAAAATATTTTGATTTAAATCAGTTATGACGGAGAATTAGGGCTTCCAAGATCATCAACTATCCACTTTATTCAATCATTAATACAATTAGACTGAATTCTTCTTCTACGTTAAGATAGCAGGTTAACTAGACCGTTTTATACTCCTGTTAAGGTAATATAAACACTCAACTCCAATAGAGAACCCTTCTATCTTTCGATGACAAGATTGACTACAAAGGAGGATTAAAAACAATAACCTATTAAGTTACACAAGTATCGGGGTACCTTCGTCCACGATTTAAACATATATTTATTCAACTATAGCATATTCACAACCCTTTAGGATTTCGATTAGAACTCATATAGGTGATGATAACTAGTGATCAATTAATTACCAAACAATCAAACCAATTATTGAATAAATCTTAAGCAAGTGAAAAAGAAATCAACTAATGTATTAATTCATGAATAAGAGTTTCAAAAGAATCACAAGGAAATTTCTAAATAAGTAATTAGCTCCTAGCCATAGTCACGCTAAGAACTAATACAATCTCCATACATCAATTGAAATAAACAAAGAAAAGAGAAAGAAAAGAAAATACTTGAACTAGGTCTCAAATCTTCGCCTCCTAGAGTTGTGTTGTATGTACAATGGATGGAATGAATAATGAGCAGGGTTTTAGGGATTTATAGGTTTTTTAAGTAGGAAAAATTATCCATTTTGGACTCTGAAAACGTGTCAAATTCGGCCCAAAACGTCAAAAATACCGCGTCGGCGCCGTGGCCCTGAGATTGGGCGCCACGACGCCGAAAAACCTGCAGCGAAATCAACTTTCGGAACATTCAGCGCCGCGGCGCCTGAGGCGTTTTTCTGGCGGATTTTCGTTTCGTCGTCCTTTTTTTCGTCCGGACTTCGGCTGATCTCCTCTATACTTTTCGGGACTTCTTAGACTTCATTTATTGGCCCTTTTAGTGTGCAATTCCATCTCAATTATGCTCACTTCGTCTTCTTTTCGCCATTTCTCCATGTTTGACCGCTGTAACACGAAAGGAAGAAAAACGACCCTAATACTACACTGAACATCAACAAAATGGATAAAATATTAACTAAAAATGACTCAAAAAGTGTATATAAAATACACCGACCAAACACCCCCAAACTTAAATTTTGCTCGTCCTCGAGTAAAGATAAAAAAGATAGAAATAAAGACACGAAAGAAAATAAAGACACGAAAGAAAATAAAATAAAATGACTCAAAGACACTGATCAATTTGCTGCATCATTGTTACTTAGAAAAGCATGAAAGTTAGCAGAATAATATGCAAAAACATATAGCATGGATTTTTAGCATTCTAAACACTCAAGTCAGATATTTCGCAAATTCAATTTAATCATGCTCAATGGAAACAAAAATACCTAACTATGCATGTCAATTTCAAAATCCTATGGTATGTTCACTTGCTATTCTCCACTAATCATGGATACACATATTAGAGATCTTCAGGGCTTTTCAGGGTTGTAATGTAGGCTTAGGCAGTGGTAGGTAAAAATAGGTTTTTAGGCTCAATCTTATGTACTATAAACTCTTTTTGCTTTTGATTCTACCCTTTTCTTTTGATTTTCTTTTTAACCTCATACCTATATTTCCCCTCTTTTGTTTTGAGAGAATGAGGTATATGATGAATAGTAGGCACCCCCAAACTTAGGTTTTTGCCTATTTATGATTACTTTTCATTGGGGTGCATAAAAATTGTTCACTTTTTTTTTTTCCAACACTTTGTATTCCAAACAACTCAATTTTTCCACTTATGGCACAAATATAGAATTATAAGGTGTCAAAGAAAAGATCTTATTTTAGGCTCAAAGTGGCTGATTAGGGATACAATTTTAATGTCAGGGATAGACAATGAATGGTAAGAAAGGGCTAACAAAGAAATGTCTGAGTCATCTCCCTAACATGCATATCCTAACTATTTTGCCTCAAATAGCAAGCAAGCAGACACATAAGCTTAATCATTAACAATGCATGAATCAAGCAAGATACCCCAAATAGTTTGATTTCATGAATTCTTGGCATATCCTAACCTAAGTGTTCATATGGTCGCTTCTAATTCTATTACATTATTCCACTTTACTCCACTAGGCATTTCAAGTAACTACAACATGCTTGATCATAAAAAAATTAAAAATTATGACTCAAAAATACTAAAAAACACACAAAACAAATCACAAACACTCAAAACAATAAAACAAAATATAAGACACCCCCCCCCCAAACTTAATCGACACATTGTTCCCAATGTGTGCAGACTAAAAATAGAGACAACTTACTGACACAACACAGCGGTCATAATGGAGGTCTGGGAGGAAAAATTCTGGAATTTGCACGGAATCTGGGTTTCTGAACCTTCGGCGCCACGACCCTGAGATTCGGCGTCGTGGTGCCTAGATACTGCGGCTCTCTGAACTCTTGGCGCCACGACGCTGATTCTGGGCGCCGTGGCGCTGATGATGATTTTTCTCTGTTTTCAGCGTGTTTGCTCCTTTTTTCTCAGAGTTAGCTTTTAGTCCACCTGTCATCCACCAACGCAAAATAAGAACCCAATATCGTGAGACTGTTCAAGACAAAATAAAAACAAACTAAAACAAAAATTAAAATAACATAATTAAAAATATTGGGTTGCCTCCCAACAAGCGTTGTCTTTAACGTCTTTTAGCCGGACGCAGTTAACCTTTACTAGTGCCCGACTGATCCTTCTGCGAACTGCTTGTAATCCGCACAGTGTTTGTTGCAGGTCTCACTTCAACTACAACAACTGCTCCAAATAAGGGCCTCAAATATAAGATTATCCCCCAAGTACACAAGACAGACGTGTCTTTTAGGCTCTCAATAATGTAGGGATCAGTGAAATTCCCTACACCTCTCAACTCTACGGGGTGCCCTTGATGGTATGGACTTCCTATTTGGGGATCAACAATGACAGATGATGGTGTTTCTTACGCAATGAGTGCGGAAAAGAATTTTCACAGAATCCAAAAAGGTGAATAATTGGATCTCAGTAATTTTTTTCTTCTCTACACCAACTATCTCGCCAGATTCCTCAACAATTGGGTGTGGTTCAGGCTCCTCAATTTACTTATCACTTCCCACAATAGTGTAGCTAGGCAGATTTGCTTGAGGTGTATTGCTCATCCTTTCCATTAGCTGCCCTATTTGTGTCTCCAAATTGCTGAGGGACACCCTTGTCTCAGCCATAAACTGAGTCTGACACTTGGTGAGCCTGAGTATGCCTACCTGCAACTCATCTAGATCTTCTTCCAGAACACGTGGGTTAAGGCTTGTTGATGAATTTGTTGCCCCTGATAGAAGTAGTAGTCCATGGACCTGTATATATATATATATATATATATATATATATATAATTTTTTTTGAATTTAACCTGCAAAATAAATAAAAAAACAAAAAGTGATAAAAAGATGTTCGCAGAACAAGTTAGAAACTTGTTCTTGGAGCAACCAAATTAGAAATAAGAATAGATAAATCGATATTGAAAGTGCGTCAGTCCCCGGCAACGGTGCCAAAAACTTGATGTGCGATTTATACACACGCTAAACGCAAGTGCACGTATCGTTACAAGTAATATAGTCTAGAAGACCGAGTTATCGTCCTCAGGGACTGATTTTCAAGTACCGATTATCTATGATTTAGTTTCTATTTAGTTAACGTTAATTGGTTTGGAATTCTAGACTAATAATGCAGGAAATAAACTAATTATCAGTTATGACGGAGAATTAGGGCTTCCAAGATCATCAACTATCCACTCTATTCAATCCTTAATACAATTGGACTGACTTCTTCTTCTACGTTAATCCTTAATACAATTGGACTGACTTCTTCTTCTCTTGTTAAGGTAATATAAACACTCAACCCCAATGGAGAACCCTTCTATCTTTCGATGTCAAGATTGACTACAAAGGGGGATTAAGAGCAATAACCTATTAAGCTACACAAGTATCGGGGTACTTTCGTCCACGATTTAAACCTATTTTATTCAACTATAGCATATTCACAATCTCTCCTTTCAAATTTCGATTAGAACTCATATAAGTGATGATAACTAGTGATCAATTAATTACCAAACAATCAAACCAATTATTGAATAAATCTTAAGCAAGTGAAAAAGAAATCAACTAATGTATTAATTCATGAATAAGAGTTTCAAGAGAATCACAAGGAAAACCCTAAATAAGTAATTAGCTCCTAGTCATAGTCACGCTAAAACTAATACAATCTTCATACATGAACTGAAATAAACAAAGAAAAGAGAAAGAAAATACTTGAACTAGGTCTCAAATCTTCGTCTCCTAGAGTTGTGTTGTATGTACAATGGATGAAATGAATAATGAGCAGGGTTTTAGGGATTATATAGGTTTTGTAAGTAGGAAAAGTTATCCCTTTTGGACTCTGAAAACGTGTCAAATTCGGCCCAAAACGTCAAAAATACCGCGTCGGCGCCGTGGCCCTGAGATTGGGCGCCACGGCGCCGAAAAAGCTGCAGCGAAATAAACTTTCGGACATTGTATGGCCCGAGGCGTTTTCGTTTAAATCGTCCTTTTTCGTCGGACCGTCGATTTCCTCTATACTTTCTGGGACTTCTTAGACTTCATTTATTGACACTTTTAGTGTGCAATTCCATATCAATTATGCTCACTTCGTCTTCTTTTCGTCATTTCTCCATTTTTGACCGCTGTGACACAAAAGGAAGAAAAACGACCCTAATACTACACTGAACATCAACAAAATGGATAAAATACTAACTAAAATGACTCAAAAAGTGTATATAAAATACACCGACCACAACTCCCACGTCTTATTATCAATAAGAGCATTATATTCATCAGTCATGACAATCTTCCAATTTGGGTCATTTAAGGCAAACACAGGATTATGGGCTAAGGGTGATTTAAGAACATTAGAATTTAAATTAAAATGTCTTTTTGCTTTAAATATACTCCATTGACCTCGAATGACTGGTCCATGACTCGGGCCTGAATTTTGGGAATTTTCGAGATACGTGATGGGTTGGCCAGCTGGCAGTAGGCCTGCTGGCCCAACTCGGGAAATTGTCGACGTGGAAAATGGACTAGTTCCAGTATTGGGCTAGACTGGCCCAAACTAGAAAAGCGCGATGGCGATAACGAGGCGATGGACTTAAACGATGGCGTGGGACGGTGAGCGATGGGCGCTAGAGAATTTTTGGTGTGGATATGTCCAAAAAATAGTGAATAATATATGAGGATATACCATCATCCAAAAAATTATATGAACTAGGCACGAGATTATTTACTTTAGCAAATGAAATTGAGACTCGTCAAATATTACATGACGACAAATAATGATTCGATTATATGATAAATCAAAACATTTATAACCACGATAATTTGACGGATAACCCAAAACACCTGAGGGTAGAAGCAGTGCGAAGTTTGTTAATTGTGATGGACGGAAAAAGTGGATAACACAAGCACCCAAAGACCCTAAGATGTGAATACGAAAGAGTCTTATTATATAAAATTTAAAGAGGGAATGAATATGTCAAACCTTTGGAAGGAAGAACGTTAAGAATATTTGTAACCATTTGGAGAGCATGATGCCAAAAAGACGTGGGTACGGAAGCATGAATTAATAAAGTTCGGACAATATTATCAATGGTACGAATTTTTCATTCGGCTTTCTCATTTTGTGAAGACGTATGAGGACAAGAAAAATGAAAATTGATCCCACTATTAGCACAAAATTCCTGAAACACCCCATGGTCATATTCTTTTTCATTATCACATTGAATAATTTTTATCTCTCGTTCGAATTGATTCCTAATGAATGCTCTAAATTTTAAGAAGATGGAAAAGACTTGAGATTTTTTCGTTATTAGAAACGTCTATAAAAATTTAGAATAATCACTATGAATAATATCAAATGACATTAACGTATGAGAATTAGAGTCTACAAATGACAACTTAACAATTTTTCCTAAAGAATAAGATTGACAATTCGGAGTACTACGCGTACCCTTACAAGAAATAAGATTGTTTATATCTAAGACAGACAAAATAGACAATCCCGAATGACCTAAACGAGCATGTCACAAGGAAAGAGCAAGAGCTGCAAAAGTTGAAGGCATGGTTAGACTCGAGAAACCGATACTTGGTGTGATTGGATAAAGATCTTCCCTACTATCACACCTCATGAGAGGATTCCCCGTCTTGAAATCCTTCACAGAAAATCGAAAAGGATCAAAATTAACAAAAAATCGAAAAGGATCAAAATTAACAAAAATCAATTATCAGTTGTGAATTTACGGACATACACCAAATTTTTAATCAATTTTGGGGCATGAAATATATTTTTCAAGACAAGTGGCGGATGGGGGAGAGACAAAATTTTATGACCATAACCCCGAATTGAAATTGAATTACCATTATCAACAATTATACCACGATTACTGCTCAAATTGGAATAAGACGAGAGAGTACCTTGGTCAGATGTCACGTGGGTAGTGGCGCTGGTGTCCATGTGCCAATTCGGGTTCGGTTGAGTCAATCCAAGTGTATGCATCGCGTTTTCAATATCGGTTTGAGTTTGTGTGGGACCCACAGTCGAGAAAGCATGCGTGGTCACGGGCCCCGATGCATACCTCCTGCCCCAGCCATCTTGAAATTTGGGAGCTGGGCCATTGTTGTTGGGCTGGAAACTGGCCGCCGCCATTTGTTGGAGAGTAAACATAGGGGTTGTTGGTCCAAGGCCCACTGCCCCAGCCCCACTGCCATGGAGCCCACTGCTGCTGGAGCCAGTGGGTCGGGCCCCCACTGTTTGGGCCACTATTCCCATTGCCTGAACCGCCGCATTTGCCCCCTCGATTTTTCCATTATTTTTGTCGGTACCGTGAGCACGGTTGTGGCCCGAATTATCATCAAAACTTGGAGAATTTATAGAGGACGTCATCATGACTACGAGGCTAGTACCGATAGCTGCCTTCTTAGCCAAACCGACTTCTTCCTACGTAAGAATGGAGTGAGCTTGATAGAATTCTGGTAGAGGGTTACTTTGATGAAGGATCGAAGAAACATTGTGATAGGCCTCGAGCGGGCTGACCATCGTAAAGCGAGGCGACTATTGCTAGCGGAGCACCGTTGCGAAGTTGATCGCGAGTCCTTGAGTCGTTTGCAATAAGATGAAACGTTCGAAATATTCTGCATAGCGACTTGAGAAAATTCCTGTTCAAGGGTGACAATGCGGGAATGATTGTTATCCTGGAATATATCTCGCAATCTATTCCAAACCTCCATAATGGAAGAGTTATGTTCCATAATCGTCTATAAGAGGTTCAGGGAGATAGTGACATAAATCCACTAGAGAACTTTTGCGTCAAGAGTGATCCATAGTTTTGGATCGTCCTGTTTGGTGGACACACCCTCTGTATTAGGAGTCGGAGGGATTATGTGGTGGGGAACTTTATGTGTCATTGCATGAATCCTGAATAATTCTGCCCACGTCTCATATTGAACGTTTTCTCGGTCAAGAACAATAGGAAGAACACTCTTGATGTTATAAACTTTTAGGGTATGATGAAACGTGTTCTTATCAGTCATAGTGAATAGAACAAAATTTGGCCAAGAAACTTTTAGGGGGGAGGTCTCGGGTTATGGAGAACCCGAGAGGGGGGAGGGATTTGCACGAAAATCAAGAAGAAGAGAAAAAAATTTGGAAGCAAGGAGAAGAACATAGACTTTTGATACCATGAAAAAAATAATCTCTTGATTATTCTCATTAATAAAAGGGGTATATATACAAGTTACATATAAGGAAATCATTTTCTTATTCTACATTTAAAACCATATTCTATTTGGAGACTAATTATACAATTATAGTAATACTACAAGACTAATTAATATACAAGAGTAATATACAATATATATCATAAATCACTTGTCCACTGCCCGATATGGGCTGGGCTGCTTCTTCTGTGTATATTAAATATACATTTTAAATACACATATATTGTGTATATAGGATGTATATTTAGCTGTGACACACAAAAATTAATTACTCCATATAAATGGATCTGGAATTATAATATATAATCAGAATTTGGGAGGAAGTCATGACACTGAGTCGGACTTCCAATAATATGTGTATAAAATAAAAAGAATTACTAACAGAATAGTAGGGTGTACAAGATATGTGTTGTATATACATAAAGAAAATGGCAGACAGCACAAACACACTAACTGCTACTTGGAGTAGAGATTGAAATGATGTAAATACTGTGAGGGTGGATGTGAAATGGACCACTTTGTAGGGACAAAAGGAGCTTCCTTTTGTTCTTTTGCATGTGCTTTGTGCACATAGACGCGTTTCTACATCTATAAATATCATCCAGTTCCATGCATTCCCAACTCGTGATTCAAGTTCAAATTCCAATGGCGAAGCTTAAAATTGTTAACATTGTTTTCTTTGTGTTATTGGGTATAGGAATATGTTCAGCCGCTAGAACCCTCCTCACCTACGATCATGTAGGTGTTGGGGGTGAGGTAGGCGCCTATGGTGCAGGCCATGGCATTGGTGGTGGCGCGGGTGGTGGTGTTGCAGGTGGAGGCTATGCTGGTGGAGGCGGAGGAGGTTCCGGCGGAGGCTCTGGCGGAGGTGGTGGATATGGAGGTGCAGGTGACCACGGTTATGGCGGTGGAGGTGGTAGCGGAAGTGGAGTCGGTGGTGGTTCTGGTTATGCAGCTGGCGGAGAGCATGGCGCCGGATATGGTGGAGGAGGTGGCGGTGGAAGTGGAGCTGGAAGTGGCTATGCTGGCGAAGGACACGATGCTGGATATGGCGGAGGAGGTGGAGGTGGAAGTGGAGCTGGAGGTGGCCATGCTGGTGGAGGACATGATGTTGGATATGGCGGAGGAGGTGGCGGTGGAAGTGGAGCTGGAGGTGGCCATGCCGGCGAAGGACACGATGCTGGATATGGCGGAGGAGGTGGCGGTGGAAGTGGAGCTGGAGGGGGCCATGCCGGCGAAGGACACGATGCTGGATATGGCGGAGGAGGTGGCGGTGGAAGTGGAGCTGGAGGTGGCCATGCTGGCGGAGGACACGATGCTGGATATGGTGCTGGAGGTGGTGAAGGTGGTGGCAGTGGATATGGTGCTGGAGGGGCATCAGATGCTGGATATGGTGCTGGAGGTGGTGGAGGAAGTGGTGGTGGTGGTGGAGTAGCCGCCGGAGGATCACATGGCGGTGGATATGCTGGAGGCGCAGGAGGAGGTACTGGCGGCGGCTATGGTGCTGGGGGTGCACCAGGGGGTGGATATGGTGGTGGAGGTGGGCATGGAGGTGGTGGCGGTAGTGCATATGAAGGAGGAGGAGGAGCCACAGGTGGTGGATACGGTAGCGGAGGAGGAGCCGGTGGCGGTGCAGGAGGAGCACATGGAGGAGCATATGGCGGTGGCGGTGGCGGAGGTAGTGGAGTCGGTGGAGGTGGCGGTTATGCTGGAGGAGGTGAGCATGCCGATGGACATGGAGGAGGAGTTGGAGGTGATGGACACGTTGGTGGCTACGCCCCTTGAGTGGTCATTCTAATCACCATTTGCAATCTAAAGTTTCCATCTTCTTACCTACCCTATTAAAAATAATGTAATGAAATTGTGGTAGGAAGATGGTATATTGTGAAGGCAAAGGAATTGCAGCAAAGACATGCAATCTTAAGTGTAATATCGTTTCCTTAAAAGCAACATTAAGTTATGATCGCTTGCATTTTACGTATTGAAGTGATTGAAAGAAATTCCAATCTATAAGTTGCATGCATGCAATAATAAACATTAATATTGGCTTTGGCGAAGTAACGTTTGCAAGGACGATCACAAGGAACTATCGATCATAAAGCATACTTGGAAAAGAACTAGATCTACAAAAAATAATACTGCTTCTGTTCCAATTCATGTAATACGAACGATATATTTTTTTATTTTATAATAATTTAATATTAATTTTTATATTTTACGTTTAACGAGATAACATATAATTACATTAATATTTTTAACTTACTTTAAATTATAAAATTAAAAACAATTACTTTTTTTAAAATTCATACATAATTAAATTATATCAAATAAATTGAAACCCAATAAAACTTTCAGGACCATGTAAATGTATTATCGATATGCTAGTATCTATCGTATGGTCGATCACTTATCAAAGAAAATCTAAAAACTTTAACGAACTCCGCGGCACTCCAAGATTGGCACATGTGGCGCATAGCTTATTAAAGTACGAGTTTCTCTTCTTAACATCCAAAGATTATAATCATTATATTGGTGTCACCCCTAACTTTTCTCAAAGTCTTTTCTTGCAGTGACATCCGAAAGAACTATTCATTTTAGTGAATTATTTAATTTCTTTTTTCTTTCTAAAGTATATATATATATATCTAGGTGCGGATATAATATAATCTTGTACTTTTAAATAAAATCACGAACCCATACTCAAGCATCCATAAATTTTTCTAGACTCGATGGAAGTTCAAATACATAATAAAAACATATGAATCTTAAAAGAAAATAATCTCATGTGAGGCATTCCCCGAGATAACGAAACTTGGTTCTTCAAACCTACTTAATCTAGAATAACTTTCACCAAATTCGAAGTAATGTATTGGTGGGACAATAAGGCTGTGGGACGATCGCTAGCTCCGTGCGGAGCTTTTCCTCTATCGCACTTTCCTGAAACATGTTAAATAAAAGAGTCAGCCCTACCATCCGTGGTTGAGTGAGAACTTCGCCTACAATTCAAAGTAACCTCATAATATTCTAAGTACAATCAAATTATGAACATAATAAACATGTCATGAAAACAGATAAAAAATCTCCTCCCAACTTGTCCTAGAAAATACTTAGTTAACCAGTACACATACTTCATCCCATATCACATATATCTATTTATTGCGATGCGTGCAACCTGATCCAATGCATTTCAATTATAGCCCGAAGGCAAGTGTGTTTGAATAACCCTGAAGGCAAATGTATGTGAATAGCCCCGAAGGCAAGTGTATTTGAATAGCCCCGAATGCAAATGTATTTGAACAACCCCGAAGGCAATTATGTGTCACGCCCCGAACCCCGGGCCCGTGACTGGTGCCCTACCTGGGCACCCTTCTACCTAACTGACACAAGTAAATCGCGGAACTAAATAACACCTCATTTTTTTTTAAAACCAACGAACATGCAAGGGCAGAGCCGACAAGGTTGTCATATAATATACATAATAAAAAGGCACTACACTGTACATGAGTCTAATCCCACATATGAATACAGACCTCTAAGAGTTTTACTGAACTATGACGGGAGAAGGCCCCGCCATACCCATAACTGTACAAAAGCTTGTACTGAAGGATCTATACCAAAATGATAAACTCCTGAACAAATGGAGCTATCCAAAACTACGGCGGTCCTACACTGCAGATCACCAAATCATTACCTAAACTGCGGCATTTAACGCACCGAAGAATGTACCAAGTATGTGAATGAAAATCTCAGAATGAAATCATAACCGTCTATACAAAGCAGAGACATGTATGATAGTCAAACTACAAAGACACAATACATAGCGATCATATCAAGTCGAGGACGCGTGCCTCAAAATCATTACTCAAATATAACCGTGGGTCTCGCCCATAATATCAATCATGCGTGGAATCCTTCCTCATCGCTTCGATCCATGATATAATATAAAATCAATAAGCACACTGAACCTTGCAATCATTAGAGTAATGCAATCCTTTTTATCTTTTAAGTTATGCTTTTAACAAATGAGATCAACTGTTCCACTTTAAGTCATAAACACACTGCACCCTTTCATTAATGAAATCACTACAATTTCAAAACATGAAGGCCGTGCCAGTGCCAGGGTCAACCACCCTCTGTGTTATAATGCAACCTATCATGGGACTATTTCACCCGCAAGGGACTATTTCACCCTCTTAGGTCATGTGGACCTGATGAGTCATCGGTACACGATACTCGCATCACAGATAGCTAATCCATGGATTATATATATCTCGGGAATTTAACCCGCCCGAGTCAAATACCCACCCGCCGTGAGTGTGTACCACTCACCACCATGGGGAGCTACTCCATGATATCCTTGAAACAAGTTGCCGACCCTTTATGGAGGGACGCGGAGATGTGAAAATATGACACTTGCACGAATGTCTATATGAGCAACCCATATGCAAGCAAATCATTCTTGACCTTTATTTATAAAACGAATAACCATCATTTTAGCAAACCAAGACAACGTCATGCCTTTCCTTTTTACATAAACCAAGACAATACCATGCCTTTACACAAACCAAGACAATTATTATGTCTTTCCTTTTAACATAAACCAAGACAATTACCATGCCTTTCCTTTTTACATAAACCAAGACAATTATCATGTCTTTCCTTTTTACATAAACCAAGACAATTACCATGCCTTCTTTGTTTTACATAAACCAAGAGAAATCCTTATTTAAGCAAGTCAAAGTACTATCAAGACACAAATAGAATAATTCTCATTTAACAAGTCAAAGTACTATCAAGGCACAAATAGAATAATTCTCATTTAAACAAGCCAAAGTACTATCAAGGCACAAATAGAATAATTCTCATTTAACAAGCCAAAGTACTACGTACGTCCATTCTTTTCAAAAGACTCTTTTTTATATAAAGCCCCAAGATACTAACACAGTAGTATCAATGCGTATCTATTTTTCAAAATAAGTTACTATACCTTTAGAAATTCATTTCGAGGCTTTGAAACTAAGTAACTTTAAATTTCACAACCTAGGCAACTCATGTCTATCAATCAAAATAGACAATTTCTTAACCTTCCATAAAGCCGTTATAACTAACTTCCCATAAAGTCGTTATAACCCTTTATGGTTTTAGACAAATTCATTCTTTTTTATAACAAAGAGACTTATACTTTTAAAACCAAATATCATATACTTTCAAATCGAGTTTCTTAACTTTCAAAATACTTCAAGTCTCTTAATCTTTAGAAATCAAGTTTCTTAACTTTAGAAGTCAAGTTTCTTCTACTTTTAAATCTCAAGTAAGTCACACCTTTTAAAACAAGTTACTTCTTTTTAAATCGTGTCATTTCTCCTCTTTTAAATCAATTAAGTAAATCACTCCTTTAACTCCCCTAAAGTCATTATATCAACCTTTAGGTTTTGGAACTAAGGCACTAGCCAAAAGATTTGGAAACCACTTCCTTTTTAAGACTCTAAGTACTTCAAGTAAAACACTTTTACTTTTGAGAATCCAAACTTCATTAAGGGAATGGATTATAACAACTTACAATTTAATCATCCAAAGTACAATCAAGGAAGTATATAAAACAACTTCTATATTAGGCAATCCAAGTACAATCAAGGAATGAATCATTTAAGGAGTAGGATTTACTTTCTTTATCACAAGGAATCATGCTAGAAGAAGATGAGATGGTTCACATACCTCTTCGGCTAAATCCACAAGCTAAGTCGAATACGCCGAACGTAGAATTGTCAACCTATAATGGCCACAACACGACTATCAACTTCTAGTTTCTAACGTAGAATAATACTAAGTATACGGTCTCTTATTCTACGAAAAATTGGGCAGCACCTCCTTTGTTTCTACATACTTTTCCACCGTTTTCAAGGCCCGATAATCAATAACCAACATGCCACATTTAAGGCTCAATACACCAACCAATCAAAGGGGATTACACGCCTTACAATACGTGTAAAATTCTGCCCCACAATTAATACCAAGTAACTTCAATATTCAAAGTCATTCTCGGCTAACATGTACAACAACACAAGTCCTTTCCAATTCTTTTTCAATCCAAGTTCTTAGGTCTAACATGTTATATAGTCATAAACAACTTTAACAACTATAATTCCTTCTTTATATAACATGTGACGACTTAAGCTAATAATCAAATTGAATTGTAATCTCAAAGGCTAAACATGCTAGTTTCGGATTAGGGTTCCAATAGCCAATACACTTATCAAACTTCATACTATATACTTCATGCTTGCTAATATCCATAGCTACAACAATAAGTAATCTTAATTACTAAAACGACAAGATTGTTACCTTTATAAGCCCTTATAAATTTCAAGATTCAAAGTCGCTCCTTAGCAATGCTTAGCTCATTTCCTTTACGCTCCAATCCGCTATTTGAAACCTTTAGAAGTTCACAACCAACTTCTCTTCCATTTCCAATCCAAACTTATGAAAACGACTTAGGTTTTCGCCTTGCGACTAACGTGAAAACGTTGTTTTCCGAGATCTTTCTATTGAGATATCCTTACAATACCCTTAGGGACCTTGGGTTAAAGTCTTATGAATAAAGAACCACAATTGCAAACTTTTTTGTGTGGAAATAAGGCAAACCCTAGAGCTATCACATGAAGAACAAGGTTCTCTAATTTATTCTAAGTGTTGAAGACTTGGTCTTGCACTAGGGTAGTATATATAACACAATGGAGGGCTTAGATTATAACATATGTGTGGCTAGGATGAAGAGTAATTAATTATCTATACAAGTGACAAGTTGACTTGGTCAATTTTCTCAAGCTTTGCAAGACTTCATCTACATAGGTCAATGATCATAATACCCTTGGTCTTAATTCGAGCAAGCCATGTGGGGGGGGGGGGGGGTGACACGTGTCGCCCTCCCATTCGTCCGTAAAATTTCGTAACCCTCGTGGGCCCCACAAAACGTAAAATTTCTCGGGTGGGCCCCACGTGACCAAATCCGTAAAAATAAATTTCCATAATGTTAATAAATTTCCATAATGTTAATAAATTTCATACTCTTCAAATAATGCATTTTGAGAATCTAATTCTCCTCAATGAACATTTTCCCTTTCCGGCGTTCGGAAGATTTTCCTCCGGAAAAACAATTCTTCCCTTCGTACCCATTTTCAAGTCTTGTGTTCTCGCGTCTATTCTCTTATACATGTCTTGGAATTACGGGGTGTAACAGTATGTTTGAATAGCCCCGGAGGCAAATGTATGTGAATAGCCCAGAAGGCAAGTATATTTGAATAGCCCCGAAGGCAAGAAGTGTGTAACGATATAGCCGCGTAGGTAGGGGTGTTCACCGGTCGAGCCGACCGAATCGAATCGAAATTTTTCTGATCGAGAATATTCCGGTCCGGTTTTGGACCTATTGACGTTTTTTTTTATGTTAAATGCAATTTATAAATTATAAATTTTTAACAATGTCTTCGTTTATCAATCTCATTAAATATGTTTGTTTTTTTCCTTATCCTTCAATATACTTTATTTCATTAATATGACTAACTTAAAGAAAACCACCAAATGTACTTGGTTCGTATACGAACTACTGAACTACTCATTAATTAAAGTTACACACCACATTTATATTTTCTATTTTCTATTTGGAATTTGGACATTCCTGAAGCATCGACATAAATTATAGATAGGGAGAGAAGAAAGTAAAGTAGTTGTAAATTGATCAAACTTTATATGATCATAACTTTGCGCTCGAACGTCCGTTTCACCTATTTTTTTTTATTTCGCGTATTTTTTCGATACGGGGGTGGTCAAACCGCGGCCAGGCCAATTTTCTGAAAAACGTCTTTTTCCCCGCTCAATTTGAATTTCCCCCCAAATTGTTACGTTTTTTCTATTTTCAAAGCTAAATATCTCGCGATATACAATAGATTTCAACGTTCAAATTTCATGGTAATGTGTCCGGGAATGTCAATTTCAATATTAAAAATTCAATTTAAAAAAAAAAAACCGGTCCATTCCGGTTTTTACCCGGACCGGATCGGAAAACCGGAATCCACCATTTTGACGGACCGGGTACCGGACCCGAATCCACCGGTCCGAACCTGTCCGGTCCATTCCGGTCCGATTCCGGTTCGGTTTTTCGGTCCGGTCCGGTTTTGTACACCCCTACCCGTAGGTGATAGCAAAACTATTTACATTATCAAGATTTCTATCATCTTGACTGTATGACTAAACTTATACACACACACACTCTCTCTCTCTCTCTCTCTCACACACACACACACATATATATATATATAAAAATTGTCATATTTTCAGAAGATTCAAATAATATTCTTTCTTTCAACTTTTCGCTCTTTCCACTTGTAAGTGTTATAACTCTGAAATCGTAACCCCAAATAAAGTATTTCTTACGCCAAGTCGAAGGTAACACGGAGATCTTATCACTATCCCAAGTTTCCTCTGAAAATGCTTAGTGTAACTAGTACAAATTCACGCAAGAAACAACCCTATGAAAACTGTCTCGCCAGAATTTTTGTAAAAAGGACACAATCTTAAAACAGTCATAATCTTCTATCTGTAAGTCAGATTAATCTATGTAAAGCCTAAAACTGTCAAGAACAGATAAATGTAGAACTTTTATTCAGCACAACTTTTCAGATTCCTCACCGAAACATTCAGTTATTTTATTTTAACAACTCTCAGAAAACTATTTCGCCAGATTTTTATTAAACAAAACACAATCTTAAAACAGTCATAACTTTTTATCCATACATTGGATTAATTTCTGTAAAGTCTCAAACTGTCTAGAACAGAGAAGTCTAGAACTTTTATTCAGCACAACGTTCCAGATTCTTCACCAATATGTATAGTTGTTCCGTTATATGTTCTGCCTTTCGGATTTCATTCGATCTGAGGTAGAAACTTTAAACTACGATAACTCTCACACTGTATGTCGGTTTTAGCCTCGCTTGGACTCAATCTGATCATGAAGGAGGGATGTACAACTCTGTAAAATTTCATCCAATTCTAACAAGTATTACTAGCAAAACATATTATAATTTCATGACCCAAACTAGTTATTAAATAACCTATTAATAATAATTTCATGATCATTCTTTCAACATCTGGATTATATTCTAACATGTATTGTAACTTAAAATAAAGGATTTTACTAAGATTTATGAGTGAGAGAATTCACCTTTATTACTTCGTACTGCAAATGAACTTCTAAACTCCAACTAATCCTTTTCCTTCTTGCTCTCTTGTATTTTTCTGATTTTTTTGCTCTTGGTATTTTTCGGATTTTTTGTTCTTTGTGCTAAGTGTTTTCTTTTGCGCTATGCATAATATATAGTGATTTGTATGTGTAACTTATGAAAGGTAGAATGAGAAGAGTTGAGGGAGATGAAAAGGGATTTGAGGAGGGGGTGTACGCGCAGGTAATGGGGGTTTTAATTATCATTTTATATTTTTAAATTATTTTTTGTAACGAATCTGGACTTTACATGTGGGATGGGTGGTGGGTGGTGGTTTGAGGGGGGAGGGGAGTAAAAAATTATTTTTTATAAAAATAAAATAAAATATATGAAGTACAAAATTTGAGATGAGTTGGGCGGGAAGGGGGTTTAGTGGGGCGGTGATGTGGTGTAGGGTAAGGTTGGGGTGAGTGGTGATGTGGGATAGGAATGAGTGAAGATGAAGTGCATTCGAGGGATGGTGGTGTGGTGGTTAGATGGGGGTGGAATTTGGTTGGGGAGTGGGTGGGGTTGGTTGTGGAGGTTTGGTGAAATGGGGTGGAAATAGTGAGGCTTGGGTGGGATTTTCCGAAAAATATTTTCTTGGAGGTTGTGTTGGAAAACTTCGAATTTCTATTCTTCCCGCAAATGTTGAGTTGCAACTATGTACAAGAAGATAAATTAATTTTTTTCATATTAGCTACTTGAAATCAACATTTTTAAAGTAACTTTAGATAAGATGGATAAATGTGGATATTCATATCATCCGTCGGGTTGATCCATTTTTATCCATATTGAATATGAGCGGGTCAAATAATTAATCCATTTTTTTAACTCATCTTCAATCCGTTCATATCCGATCCAACCCGCTCGTTTGTCACTCCTAATTAAATGGATGAAAATAAAGAACCAGCACCAAAGAATTGTGAGAGCCGTTGGTTGCGATGGCGGAAAGACATGTCGTTGCTAAGCCATTGAGCACCTATTATTATGTTTCCTTTCTTTTCTGTTTTTTTTCATTTAATTGCTTTCTTTTCTTTTCTTTTTACTTTTTTGAATTTTTCCATTTTTATTTCTGTAAAGTTTTAATTTTTTTTAAATTTGTTTAGATAAATTAAAATATACAATTTTTATATTGAAAATAAATTTAGTGTAAGCATTGATGATGGTATTATACATCATTTTCAATATATGAAAATATCGAAAATAATTGTGAATCGAGCAATTTAAAAGAAAATGATTTAATGTTTGTTGGAGTTAACATGTTAGATATTTGGCTTAAGTCATTGGAAGACCCTCCAATTTGTCAATGTATTACACTTAGACCCTCCAAAAACTTTTACCATCTGAACTCTAAAATCACTTTTATTGTGCCACTTGGATACAGTTTATTGAGGTGATACAAAGCGTGAATTACACTTGCTCTGAGTGTGTGAAACAATTTCAAAATATAAGTTTCTTTTTTTTAATATCTATTCATCATCAATTAAAAATATCAAGAACAGTAAAGGGGGAAAATGGTAAGAAAATAGTCCAGAGCTAAAAAAAATGGAGTTTTCGGTGAGAGTTGAATGTCGTCATCGCCGACCAGACCTCCTACGGCAACATTGATATCGTGAGCGACGAAGAGCAACTGTATGAGGAAAACAAAAACGAGGGAAAGAAGGAATATCTCCGACGAATAGCGTCGTCGGAGCTTCGTTGGTGGCACAGTGGGAGAACTCATTCAGAGAAAAAATGGGAGTGACCGTAAAGAATGAATTTGGGTCTAACTCAACCCTCAAAATTAGTTTGTATGATGAACATTATTCAAGTCCATATAAGAAGTTGATGAGCATTATTCAACTCCATATAAAGTTAAGTTTCATTCAATATCTTTTTATATTATTCTTACCCTAAGGTCTTTTCAACTCATTTAAATAGGGTTGACGCAGAGACCGTTGAAACTCGTGATGTGAGACTCTTAACACTCCACGCACGGCTAGACCTCGTTAACTAGAGCATGAACAATATAATTTGAGGTCCAACATAGGTAAACAAATAATTGAAATGAGTCTGGCTATGATACCATGTAAAGATATGACACATGTGTCTAACTAAACCTTAAAAGCTAGCTTGTAGGGTGAGAATTGTTCTAAGTCATCTAAGAAGTCATTATTTTCATTTCATTTTGAACGTGGGAGTCTTAACCGTGACAGTGATGAGAAATGAAGAAGAGAAAATATTTTCTCCCAAAATCAAAGAAATGAAATAGTGGGTGAGAAAGTTGAGATTAAAAAGATAAGAAAAAGTTCAACAAAAAGGGAGAAATCTCCTCGCCGGGAGAAGAAGGGGGGGAGGGGTTTGTTTGGCAGAAGACAAAGATTTTCTTTCTTTTTTCTAATTTTTTATGTTAAAATCCATGTGTCATCCTTTTATTATTATTTTGGCGTGTGAATTACACACCTTTATTATTTAGCTGCATATTAACTTTGAGTGACACATTAAAAGTGATTTTAGAGAGTTAAGATGATAAAGTTCTCAATTAGAGACTAAATGGAATACACAAACAAAAAGTCTACTTCAATCTTTTCAAGCTCCATATTTTTTTTAAAAAGGGCTTTAAAATCTCAAAAAAACTTGTCCAGTTTACATTCCATGTTCAAATTTCCCTTCTAACCATAAATCTCGCGTGAATGAAAGGATTTTATCTTTCCACGTAGAGGTTCAGTTTACCAAATTCATGTAATTATACTTCATGTGAGTTAAATGCTTTCTGTCGTCACAGAAGTTTCGTGTAGACCATAATGTTATTAGTGTCGATACGTGAAGGCTTGTATGTTAACACTAAGTCAATTACTATGTCGATCTAAGGATGTAATGAGAGAATATAAATGTTCGATTTATGATCGAGACATTTGAATGAATAATGATTATTTAATTAAGTTGAGATTGAATTTAAGATTAAATTAAAATTTAAACGAGGAAAAATTGGACTAGGGCCGCGGTGCATGGGACCCAGAGCCGCGGTGCCACCTCGTTTTAGGCGAGCCCACGTGTAACCCTAGCTGCATTTTAGGTTTAAAACGCAACTATAAATACATGCCTTATATCATTATTCTAAATACTTGATTCCAAATTCATTCTAAGTATTTGAGATTTAGTCTTACAATATTCTCTTGAACCTCTGTCAAATTTTCTAGTTGTTCGAAGGAGGAATTACATCAGAATTTTTAAAACTTGCAATCGAGAAACAATTGTGTGCTCACCCTCGGAAGCAATACTAAAAGATTGCAGATTATCCAAACCGTAAGTAAGTTTTACGCCAGTATATTACGGTTAAATTACATATGTATGTTTCATGTGTTTTATTATTGCATAATCATCCCGCAGTTCGTCATTTGTTGAGTTTGAAATTAAATTTTCAAATTCCGCTGCGTACACGAACCCAACAAAACCCTACACCTCCATCACCACATAGCGCCTACCTCACCCCCAACCTACATGATCATATATAAGTGAGGAGGGTTCTAGTGGCGGAACATATTCCTATACCCAATAACACAAAGAAAACAATGTTAGAGTAAGGAATTAGAACTTGAATCACGACATGGGAATGCATGGAATGGGAGGCTATTTACTGATGTAGAAACGCATCTATATGTGCACAAAGTAAATGCAAAAGAACGAAAGGAAGTTCCATTAATTGTCCCTACAAAGTGGTCCATTTTCACTTCAAAGTAGACCAGCTAGCTTGCTTGTGCTGTCCCCCATTTTGTTAATGTATATAGAACAAATATTTCGTATACCCTACTATTCTCTTAGAAAGATGAAGTAAGAAATCACTCACTAACAATATAGTAGACAATAGTAGTGTGCATTTGCTGTCATCAACGGCCACTTGCTAATCACAGGCCGGCATCCAAAGCCGAATGCATCCGTATCTGTATAGTATTAACCTTCAGGATAAACTTCCATTTTCACACCTATGGTTAAAGTAGATGATTTGATCCATAACCAAAGTGCTAGTGCACTTTTTATTTGTTTAAAGACTATATTCCAGGAGAAGAAATGAAGTAGTCCTGGAAGAAGATAAAAATTTGATGAGAGAAGTAACATACACTACAAAAAAAAGAAGGATCTACCGTGATAGTTTGGGTGTGGCGATTTTAAAACCGTCACACACGTTATGACGGTTTTAGGTCTTTGTGACGATTTTTTTAATCATCACAGATTTGTGACAGTGGTGTGACGGTTTTTTTAACCGTCACAATTTTGTGACAGTGGTGTGACGGTTAATTTAACTGCGTGTTTAATGACGGTTTTAAAATACAAATTTTATTTTATTTTTATAAATAATATATACGATCCGACCCGTTTATTTCTAAACCCGATTCTAATTTTAAATATTTTCTTCATATCTAGCTCCTTTTCCAAAAAAAAAAACCCCAAAACCCAAACCTAAAATTCTCTCAATTTGCTAACCGAAAAAACCCCGAAATTCTCTCAATTTGGGCGATTTTCGGCGTGAACAGTGATTCCGGCATTCAAACGCGGATTAGGCCAAACCACTAACCACCGAGAGCGAGGCTTATACCAAAAATTTTGTCTCGTCAAGCCGTCATTCCATAACAACCACGTCTATTGATTCAACTCTGATGCCGACAATTTGTGATCGAAAAGCGCTAGTTTTCGATTGATTTTGCTTTTTCCGTGGCTGGGCTAGAATCGGCGGTGAAGTAACACCATCGTGAACACCATCACTTAGTCGTTATTTCTATACCACCCACAAGCGATTCTTTGAACTCCAAATCGACCAAATCGATTTCAACATAAACCACTAGCCGCGTCGACTTTTCCACCACACGGTAGAGTCGGCGGTCGAGGCTAGATTCGATGAATTCCGTCACCTTCCCGACATTTTGCACCCAACCTCGACCTTCAGTTCTTATTAAAACGTCCGATCGACCATTTCGTTTTTCCGATCACGTTTTGTGTTTTTCCGGCCTGACATCGTCGGCGAGTGGGAGTACCGTTGGTTTCGTCTCATCATCCTCTTACATACACCATACCACGCATCACAGCGATTGTAGAATTTGGTTTCACGTTTCGGCGATGAGACCCGTTTGTGTTGATCGTGACCTAAAAATATGACCCGCCCTAGTTGTGCTAAGGTAAAGGTCGAATTAGATTTGTCGCGTCAACATCCCAGCTTTCTTGTGACTGCTTAGACGTGTTATTATAATTGCTATATAATTTTGATTTGTATTTATTTGCTCATTTCTTTTGTTTTTGCAAAAGTTGCACACCAAATTCTTCTTCACCTTCATCTGATTTATGCATGCAGTCACGGATTTTTGGTGCCCTGAGTAAAGAACAGAGTTGTCACCTGTATTGAAGTAATTATACCGATTCTATTCAGATTTCATAGGGGATGATTTGTTGTACTTTGTTTATCAGTATATGAAGTTGCACGTTGCAGGAATATCAAATGTAGGATCTGCCACTGTTTTAATCACCCCCCCAGTTTTGTTCATATATAAGCTCCAGTGAATGTGACAATCATGAAGAATTTTAGTGTGTAATATATTATGTGGTCTATTTTATTTATATATCAGGTTTGATCTTTCGGGGAAGTGCAACAATGAAGCCGAAAAAGAAGAGATGGAAGAATAAAGGAGAGCACAAGTATTATTATCTTCTAATATTATAACCATTTCTTTTCCATTTCAAAACATTTATCATTTGATCAAAATGTGGTAATTGTAGGTTGTGGCAAAACTCCATGCGATATTACGCCATTTTTTTCTACGGGGGATGAAAGTGGATGTTGAGCAAATGCTTCCTCGTAAGAAGGAGATAATTTTGTATGCCACCATGACTTAGTACCATGAAAAGTTCCAGGAACACCTAATTAATAGGATGCTGGATGGCTATTTGCTTGAGAATGTGTCCACTGGTAATTTGTGTAATCTTTATATATATATTGAAAGTGAAAAAAATATTTTAGGTGTTTTCTACATTTCAAATACAATTTTTTATGCCAAAACGCTGATTTTCAAAGTGAAAAAAATGATTGAAAGATAAATAATTTTCATCGCTAAACAGGTCTCTGAGTCCCGAGAATGCCAAAACTTTACTTTTTAAGTTAATTCTTGACAACTTAGAGGACAATGGAACATGAATTTTCTCGTTTAAGAATAATAGTCAATAGACAAGGAGAAATCAATCATGTGAATCTGGAGCTTTCTTATTATTTTCTTAATTTTGGAGTTGAATGTTAATACTAGAGTAATTGTTTGATGGAAAGGAGTATTAGTTGAAGGTTGTATCTGAGAACATTGATCGACAGAATTTGGATATTGTGGCTCTCGAGAATCCAAATTCGGTATCTCTTCATAACAATACGATGGCATGTATATCTTTGCATTTGAGTCTTTATGAACATTCTTGTTTGTCGATTGCGTCACTATGCTACATAACCTGCTGCTTTGAGTTGCTGCCCTATTGTATTAAATGAGTTGCCATTTCTTGCATTTTATTGCAAATTGGTTCTTTGCATTTTTGAGGTTGAAGGATGGCACATTTGAGCCTTTTAGCTACTGCATATGGGTGCAAACTACTGTTGTACTTTGAGGCAAATAGATGTTGTTGTGGTGGTTGTATATTTTCTTCCTTCCCATGAATTTTCACTTAATATTCAGCACTAGTAAGATGTTACTTCTTGATAAGTTTAATAACATTTTAATGCAGTCCACAGAAGAAGGTAGAAAGACAACATATGATGCCCTTATCAGTGTGTGTTCTAGTTTGAGACTAAATCATCCGCTAAGTCAAATGAATCTTATAAGAAGTTCGTTGATATGGTTAGCAAGTAAATATGTTTAGTTGTTTACTATGTGCAGCCTTTGTGCTACTTTATTTTCTTTTAGTTTACGCTCTATCCTCAGGCGTTGATGATATTCTTTTCCTTTTGCATCGTATCGATATCAGTGAAACTATCGTGTTTTCATCTAAAGGTTCCATCTTTTAGCAAACTATTGAAGTGACTTCCTAAAAATGTCACTTGACACATTATGATGTTAATTTTATTTTAAGGTACCACAACAACCTTATGGATACGAGTGTGATTACTATATGTTGCGTTTCATTAAAGATCTAATGAATGATTTGTCTTTGCTTCATAACAATGCAAGTATTTAACATTATTTTTGTTTATGTATTTGTTTATAATGGCTTATTTATAATTAGAAAATTTAACTGATCTCTATTGTGTGTTACAGTACAATGACAAAGAATATTTTTAGCATGACCTTGATGAAGTTCGGATCAGTGGCGCAACATATTTCAAAGATTCTCCGTCTTTGCGTAGTTGTGTCATTTTATGATGATTTAGACAATATTTATACTTTTGAAGTTAAATCAATATTATGTTTTTTTGTATTTGATGATAACATTAGATGTTTTGAAAAACAATTTGTAATGTTTTGATTTAATGTATTAGAACAATTTCATTATGTGGGTGATATTTTAGTTATAATTCTAATTTATTTTTATTTAATAAATTAAAATTAAAATATAAAAATGTCAAAAACTAATTTTCCTGCCAATTTAAAATAAATTTAATAAAAAAATCTGCCAATTTAAATTAATTTTATTTAAAATTTTGCGCCAAAAATATTATTTTAATAATAATTTCGCGCGATTTTTTTTTTTAAAAAGGGAAAAGTCAAAGTCAATTTTCACATTTTGTCACGGTTTTTATAACCGTCACAACAACCGTCACAAATAACCGTCACAACAATCGTCACGAATTTGTGACAGTACCTACCGTGACACTTAGCAAAACCATCACGATGGGTACTTTTTTTTTGTAGTGACATACACGGATAGTGTAAGCATTTTTTACATCATTAGTCTTTAACTATGGTAACAGCTAACCTATTTTATTTTTAAAATTATAATTCCCATATTATAGGAAGACTTACACATAGATATCTTTTGAGTGATAATAAAAATATTTACACTGATAATATATAACTTAAACTCTAATTTGATTATGTTGTAAAATTGTATCAACACTACTACATTTCTGGCCTAATGCGACGGCTCATAGAAGTCTAATGCAATGCCTTATGTAGTACCGTTGCATTAGATATAGCTAATGCGACGGGTTCAAGTGTAACAAATCAGAAAATTAGGCTAATGCAACGGTATAACAGGACCGTTTCATTAGCATGTGTAATGCACGACTAAAATTGTCTAATCTGAAAAAACGGCCGTTGCATTAGCCTATGTTATGCAACGTTATCACGGCTAATGAAGCGGTAGTGTTTTAATCCCCAACCCGAATAAACAACCAATACGAGCCCAATCCCATTTTCATCCCATACCCGTGATCCTCTTCTCCAAGATACCAAAACACGAAAAATCGAACCCCATCAACTCCCATCCGCGAACCACCCCATATCGCCCATACCTTTCACCCACGCCTGCACACCCTAAAATCCGCAACAACCCATCCCTTATTCCCAAAATATCATTCAAAATCGGACTTTTAACATCTTTAATCCAAATTTGAAAACTCAGTTTTTGCCTATAAAACTCCTTCTTTTCTTCGTTGAAGGTAGAAAAGATTTGTTTTTGGGTTTTGGCATTGCACCCTTTTGTTCTTCATCCTAAAAGGTCTTTTGAAATGAGACTAATTGGAAGCTTTGAGCAGCGTTTCAAAGATCTTGAAGGAAGGTTTGAAGTAGGCGTGAATCTCAAAGCCTCCAACAAGGATTTGAACCTTCGACGATCTTCTGCGACCCGATATCAGTGCTTTCATTTTAATTACGCTCTTGTTTCGTAATTTTTGTGTTCTAATTTTGTTATTTTGTTATCTTTCTTTGTTTCATAGCTCACTTTTATTTTTTTAGTGCGACTATGTTCATCAACACTTGGTGCTTTTGGAAACCTTTTGTGGAAAAACGGGTTGATGGTGAGTTTTCGTGCCTTCACATCTTTATGAGGATTTTATAAGTATGTGCTCTTATTTTATTTCTCTGTTCGATTAACTTAATATATAGTTTGCATTATAACTATAATATATGGCTTCAATAGACTGCAATAGATCAAAAGACAAGACTCATATTTTTGTGTTCCTTGAAAATTTTGAGAAATAAATAACCACCCTGATAGTATCAAAATAGTGGGATACACATTGATGCCTCTTGGCTATGTTTGGCTTTGATGAGAAACCAAAATTGTACCATATTAGGTTAAGACAAAAAGGCAAGACTCATATTTTTGTGTTCCATGAAAAAATTGAGAAATAAATAATCATCCTGATAGTATCAAAACAGTGGGATACACATTGATGCCTCTTGGCTATGTTTGGCTTTAATGAGAAACCAAAATTGTACCATATTAGGTTAAGATCAAAAGGCAAGACTCATATTTTTGTGTTCTTTGAAAAAATGGAGAAATAAATAACCACCATGATAGTATCAAAACAGTGGGATACACATTGATGCCTCTTGGCTATGTTTGGCTTTGATGAGAAACCAAAATTGTACCATATTAGGTTAACTCTAAAATTTAGTTTGAAAAGTTTAGTTAGATTTGATCTTAGACCTCAGGTTTATTACTTACATCTTATGACTATTATTAGAGTGCAGTTTTTTCTAATCGTTAGAATTTGCTTTTGTATCAATTAAAATTGAAATTGGCCAACTTCCTTTTGCATCTGAGACTGCAGGTGCTCTGCTTGTGACTTTTCTGCAAATATTCTTATAATTTAACCAACCATTCTCTTGTATAGAAACCCCTGATGGATGATTGAGGATGATCTTAGTGAGCTGTGTTGATTCAGTTAGTTGTCTTTAGCTATAGAAACCTGCGCCGAGTGTCTTCTTGTCAGTAGTTTATATATAATAGCAGGATTAATATCTTTCAAAAGAATTGCAACTTTTAACAATTGAAGTTCGCTTATTAAGTCATCCATATATATTTTCCTCCACCATATATAGCTTATGTCTAGATTTATATTTGACAATAAACTTGACAGTATGTTGCATGTGCAATTTGGATCGATGTTCTCTAACTTTTTTTCTTTTCCTTCAGGTTGGTAATCGTTCAAGTGAGTTCCATCCAGATGTTAGAAGAGTGAGACGTGAATAATCCTACATATACGAGGAATTCATGCCTACAAGAGGAACAGATGGGACCAGATCTTTTAAACATTTTTATTAGATAATGTGGTGACGAGAAAGTATAATTACATTAAACATTTATGTAATACTGGGATGATTATCAGTTAACAATAATTTATCAACACTTGATCCCTGTATATATGTTTAATAAGCATTGTTAGCTTTTCAGTAATTCTAAATTGTTTGATAAAATATTTTTAGAAGAGTGGTGGATGGCTGCCAAATGGATTGTCATTATTTTTTTCTATAGCCGTCGCATTAGATCGATAAGCCGTTGCATTAGGTGAAAATTGGCTTCTTAGACATATCTAATGCAACAGCCTAGTACAGCCGTCGCATTAGACATGCACCTAATGCGACAGCCTGGTACAACCGTCGCATTAGACATGCACCTAATGCGACAGTTAAATAGGGCCGTTGCATTAGGTGCCTATCTAAGCGGCGGTTATACACTACCATCGCATTAGGGCGCGGCGTTGCATTAGACCTAATGCAACGCCCGATGGATCTGGACTCTTCCTTGCATTAGGTATAATGCAACGGCCAGAAGGCCGGAATCAGAGAGAAAGCGGTCAGGTTTACTTTCGACGTCGTGTCATCTCGTATTTTGTCTAGATCTTATCAATGGTTAGATAAGATTGAAAGAAAACTCTGACGATTTTTAGGCGTCGCATTAGGTCTGAAATGTAGTAGTAACGACACATTCGATCAAGCTTAGGATCTGTCAAGTGTCTATTCAAATGGATTGATCATTATATCTCATCTATATCAGTTGACAACAAAACCATATCCTAGATATGTCTACTGTGTTAGCCAACGTCTTAGTCAACCTAATATCATATGAGAATCTAAGCGTTCTCTCGAATATACATTCGAGGAATGAATCCTATTCTTGGCTCAACTATCACATTTAATCCACTTCGTTATATACCAAATACAAGTCGTATCTCAACCTATAAAGTATTTGTGCTTAGGACATGATCAAAGTATATTACTCTGCAGACAAGGTGTGTATCGGCCTCAAGTCTAAGGACTTTTATTTCCCATACGCTGATCATACTTCAGACATTCTATATCAAACAGTATATCATCAGGGTATACCAATACTTCTAAAGTATCCATGTGTCCATCATGAGTGACAATTACTCATAGCAGGTGAGATATACTACATCCTATGAAGATGTGATGCAGACCACATGTCGACTTATCACATATCATCAATATCTCAATCTCGATGATCATTAGTCGAGACTATTTTAAGAGTTATGTTATAATATAAATATCTCACACTATTAATAACCACGTAATCTCTAGGGATGCATATTATAGAATATTATAAACAATCAACTAAAAATTCAATAATTGCAAATGTCATAATACTAACCTCCATTAATATAAATAAAAATGTGTATAAAGTACATTTGTCCTAATACAGATTGTCTCTAGGACATAAATATACTTTTAGGAGGTTTCGGCAGAGGCAGTGGATATGGAACTGCAGATGACCACTGTTATGTTGTTGGAGGTGGCAGTGGAGCTAGAGCCGGTGGTGGTTCTGGCTATGCACCTGGTGGAGATTGCAAAGGATATGGCGAAGGATGTGGTGGTGGAAGTGTAGCTGGAGGTGGTGGTAGAAGTATAGCTGGAGGTGGCCATGCTGGTGGAGGAATGATGTGGGAAAGGGTGGCCAGTGGGCCCGGTCGGCCCGACCCTGCCTCGTCCTCGCTAAAAAAAATGGAACGGGACTCGAACTCTGGATGGTACCTGGGCTCATCCCGCCCCAGGCCCGATCCCTCGGACCCGCCCGATCCCCTCCCCTTTGCAAAAAAATACCAGTTGCACAATGACCATTTTATATTTTGATTGTTGTGTAACAATCATTTTTTGCCTCTCCAACCCTCCCTACCCACTTAATATATTTTTTTAACTCCTAAGTTAATATATTTACACTTTAACTCAATTTCTCAACTATAAATACCTCATTTTCTCTTCATCTTTCTCACAAATCTTTCTACAATCTCTCTAATCTCTCAATCTATCTCTCTACAAGTTTACATTATCTACTAAATATTAAATTTAATTTATTAAAGTGTATAACTATATCAAAGTTCAAAAATTAGGAGTGAAGTTGACAACTAGCTTGAGGATTATCCATCGAGCAAAATTTCAATTTTTAACCTCGATTACACGTCGACGTTACGTCGGCGTTTGGTACATTTGTTCCTTCTTTAAATTATTATTGTTACTTTATTTTATATCTTTAATTATTTATTAGCATAATTAAAATGGAAGGAATTAGAGGTATGGGTAATGGTGCTTCTTCTAGTAGGGGTAGCAAGGCGGGGGTGCTTTTAGCAGAGGTACTTCTTCTAGTCATCTTATTCCTAGACAAGATGATTTGATTGATTACACACATATAGATAAAGCGAATTTTTAACGATATACCTTTAGGCGGTGAGATATATTCGCAACTCAACCGGACTTTAATTTAGAAGATAATCTAGATGACACACCCACTAATCTAGATGACACACCCTAGTGCACCTCAATGGAACACCTCATAGTCCTGAAGTATGAGGCGAGCCACATAACGAAAATTAAAATCGGATCATGGTTTTTACGAGGACGAGAGAATCAAGTAGTTAGATGTAAAATTTGTAAAAATGTCTATAAATTTAAAATAGAAAAAGGTCAGGGTGGGACGGGAGGTTTATTGAGACATGTACAAAACTTTTACAAAGCTGGGTGGGACGGGAGGTTTATTGAGACATGTACAAAACTTTTACAAAGCTAGGTGTGGCAGTGCCCTCTCAGTCGGGACAAGGTTCAAATACTGTCCCAGACCAAGTACAAAGTCAAATTAACCCTATGACGGGAAAATTGTAGGCCCTAAATACGATCAACATAGAGATTGGAAAAATTTAGCAAAATTAGTTACAATGCAGGTTTTGTCTTTTTCATTTCCTTCCTGGTTTTATTCATTACATAAGAGATGTGTATAATCCTGCTTATAATTATTTTCTCAATTCAACTGTTATGAGAGACATTTTTAAATTTACACATGAATATCAACAATATATACGTTATTCATTATATCATTTTCCTGACAAAATATCTATTACGTCTGATATAGGTCGCAGTACTAACGCCATTAATAAATAACTGTAACATGTCATTGGATAGATTATAAATGGTCTATGCAAAAATGTATTTTAGCATATAAATATATTGATGATAGACACACTAGAAGTTTTATTGCAGAAAATATTCATCAAATTTGCGATTATAATGTCATCACTGATAAAATTATGACTATTACATTAGATAACACTTCTTCTAATAATTAGCTATTAGAATTTAAAAGATCTTTTAACTCCATCATTTTCATATAAAATGTGTGTGTCATATTTATAACTTAGTTGTAAATGATGATCTATCACTTTTTGAAGATATTCTTAATAAAATATAATTTGCTATAAACTTTTTACAAGTAATAGAATACAACAAAAAAAAATATAAAAAACTTGTTACGATTGTGGACTACCTTATATAAAAATTCTCGAAGAAGTAGCGATTAGGTGGAATTATTTATATGAACAACTACTTGTTGCTTATGATTATAGAAGACCAATAACTTTATTTTTAACGCCCATAATCGAAATCCAACTGATATGGTTGTAGATAGCGATTGGGGAAAAAATTCAGAACATATTGTATATTTAGAGAAAAAATTTCAAGCTACTAAAGAATTTTCTGGTATTTATTATCTTACTATTTCAACAATGTTATTTTATATAGCTCTAATATTTTTGTTACTTTGTGAATATATGGAAAAACTATCTTATAAGGCACCTATTAAAATGTTTATCAAATTTAAAAATATTTTATTCCTATTCCCCTATTTATATTATTGGTGTTGTATTAAATCCGACTATTAAAATAGACAGTTGTAAAACACTTATTGAAACTATTTATGATTGCATAGCAGTACTTCTACCTCCAACTCCAAAAAATCCAAATGAACAACCACCTAAGGAACCAACTAAGGAAGAAGTTTTGTCTAGCATCTGAGATGAATGCAAAAAGTATATAGGTATTACCAATGAAAGTGCTAGCAATCAACCGACTTCCATACCATCTTCTTCTTTTTCTTCAACACAACCTCAAAAAAGACACATTATTTCTGCGACTAGTATTGAAAGCCTTAGACATAGAATGTATAGTGATATCACTACTAATCAAATTAGCGAGTTTGATGTTTTTATTATGCAGAGTGTTGTACCGTACCAAGTAGTTCTCAATGAAGAAGGACGTGAATACTTCTTTGAAATCTTTGGAGGAAGGATGAAGACATTTCTAACAACATCTAAGATGACGAGATGTGTTGAACATTCAAGTGTAAATCAAGCGTGCGAAAGAGCTTTTTCTGTCGAAAAATTTCAAATAGGAGAGCACAAACACTCATTAGCCGAAAACAACTTGGAGATTGCAGTTTTATTCAGAGATTGGATACGGACGGAGCGTAGAAGGTGCGGTCAACCGGAGATCAACGAAGAAGACGACTACAACTACAACGTAATCTTATCCAACGGAGGTGGAAGCGACGTCGATCAATTTCACCAAATTCCAATTCCAACCGAACAACCACAAGACATTGTGAAGAAACTAAAAAAAATGTTTATAAAAATTTAATTTTTTTAATTGCAATTTTATTATGTGATTTGCAACTTTGGAACAACACAAAGTTGCAATTTTAAAATTGTATAACAAAAAAAATATATTTCTATTAAATAATATAAGATGAAAAAAAACAACTTTGTGAGTTTTTTATTACACTTTATTGTTAAATTATTTTGTTGTTTATTTATTTTGTTTTTTAAAATTAATTGCAAAAAAAAATTATAAAACCCGATCCCGACTGACCGACCGCCACCGATAAAGATCCCTTGGGACTGGAATGAGATGGGACATCAGCGGATCCATGATTCCGACTGCCCGATCCGTAGTGAGTCGGTCCCGCCTGCCAGTTGGCCACCCTAAATTCTAACCCATCTAGGCTAACCCGTTCAAATTTAAACGGATAAAATGGGTAAATAGTCGGGCACTTTTTAGATCGGTGATGAAGAAAATTACCTACTACTATTTCAAAAGTAATTACTACTCCTACGTCCCGATTTATATGACACATTTGTCCTTTTTGATCAAAAATGATACGTTTTCTTATTTGTCGACAATTTAACTTTAAACTTTACTCCCTCCGTCTAAAATTATTTGTCGAGGTTACTAAAAACAGTTGTCTCAAATTATTTATCGTTTTAGAAGTTTAAGGCATAATTTTTTTTTTCATTTTACCATTTGTCATTAATGAACATGACACCTAAATAGAATAATTATTTAATTGAGATAGATTATAACTTAGACATAAATAAAGGTAAAGTAGATCAAATACCCTTCCTAATTAATGATATTTCTTAAGGGACGTGTAAACAAAAAAATGAAAAATAATTTGATACGGAGGGAGCACCTTTTACGCTTAACAAAATAATTGATAAGCACAAATATCTTTGACTTATTTTCTGTAAAATTCAAAAAAAATACTTTATTTCTTAAACTCCATTTAAAGTCAAACTACATCATATAAATTTGCATTTAGTGATCTCATAGTAAGTTGGACAAAACATACCCCTAAACTAAAGTCTAAATATAGAAAACCTACACTCTCTTCTTCTTCTTCGCTTCTTTTCCATCCTAACTCTATGAATCGTTTGTAGAGTTTGAATATATAAAGGTTGAACTCCACGAAATTGTTTATGGGATTGAAACTCTGGCTAGCTAGTTTAATTTGCACATTTAAATTGTGAAAAGATTGTAACCCATGAATCGTTTTCTGATGTTTGAACTTTAAAGACTTGACCTTCATAGATTGTTCATGGAGTTTGAACTTAAGGATTATTTCGTTGAGTTCGTGGTTCTACAGTTAAGAACTCAAGGATTTTATCCTTGAGTTCGAACTCAAGAAAAGAGTCTTTGATTTCATAATTTTACAGCTATAAGAACCCATGAATTTTGTATGTGAGGTCGAACAACACGATATATATTTATCAAAACTCAAGAAAAGAGTTCTAGAGTTCATGAATCTGCAGTTAAGAAAACAAGGATTATGTTCTTGAGTTTGGACTCAAGGATAGACTGTGAGTTCATGGTCTTTAGCTTAGAACTCAAAAATTTCATCCTTGACTCCAACATATTATGTTGGAATTTCACTTCTCAAAATATTTCCAACCCCGTACATATATGATAGACTTTTTCCTTATTAACTAGGGATAGATTTGATCTCTGCCTTAAAAATTAGCTATTTTTAATTGTATTCTAAACAATAGCTATATTCATAGACCGGCTAAAAATTGTCCATCCCACCGGTTCATAATTTGGCTCATGAATTTAACTATTATTTGTTGAATTGTACCCCTAAATTAAGTGTCATTACTTGGCATTAAAGGTCATTACTTGACTATTTGGGAAGACATCTACATCACACTATAAATTTATGTCATTGGCTCAATTGGAAGACACACCACAACTTCAGATTTTCTAAGTTATTTTTCTTCTCCAGCATACTTCTACACACTCAAAGGTTCTTCTTTTAGTAAACAATTGAGTATCCTTCACTCAATTGTTTGTTGCTGTTTTATCTTGGAGACGAATTGCCAATAGCCGTTAAAGGGTTATTACGGGTCAATATTATCTTAAGGATAAATTGAATATCAATTGACTCAGCAAACCACCTTTCTTGTTTTAATTTTCAGATTTGTAATCATTTATTCTTGTTGCTATTTTCCCTTGTAATTGCAATTTTTCTAACAATTATCACATATATACATGTGATAATCACAATTGCAAATATTTTAGCTAAAGATTAAACTTGGCAACGATAATTCAAAAAAAATTGCAGCAGATAGTCATATCCTAATTTTTAGCAATTCTACACGATGTATTCACCCTCCACCAACTGAACTGATTCCTTTAATCCTCCATTGTCCTATTACCTCTGAAAAATCACTGAATTTCACCATTTCTATATTAAAAAAATCCTCCCAATTTATCAACGGCAAAATCTCAATTTTAAACATAAAAACATCGAATCTAAACTTTAATAGCTTTTTTGAATGGTGCAGTTGAAACTCGTTGAAAACACATAGATGAAGCTATATATAAAATTTTAGAAATATTAAAGGCAATTTGGACTGGATTTGCGTCAAAATTCAGACAATGAACCTGTCACAGCGACATATGTATAACCTATTGTATATGGTGTATATATCACACATCGATTCTCGGGGATATAATCATATATACATGATGTACAGGGGATAAACGTATGTAGGGTAATTTACGCTGATATACATGGTGATATACACTGATATACAATATAAGATATAGTGATGGAGACTTCGTCTACCTCAATTTTACAATTTGAAAGTCATCTCAAATGTGCCTCAAATTATCTCCAAATACCTCGAAAATTGATATTTAAACTCCTTAAGACGTTTTCAACATAATTCTATTTTTTTTGTAATCAAGAACTACGCAACAACTTCCTCTAGAACAGGTTCTCTCGTTGATCAATACTCAAAGTAAACACTCCTCACAATAATTGTTACACCCTTAGTTCCAATTTATACGAGGGTTGACCAGTTTTGGGAGTGAAATAACTCTTTCTTTGACTCAATTTCAAACATAGATTCTTGAATATTTTATAATAAAATTTACATATTTGAAAACTACATAAAAAATACTATAAGTGTGCATAATTTATTATTCACAATATGTGAAAAGAGTTGGAAAAATTATAGACAAAGAAGAAGTTGTTTGACTCCTCAAACTGGTGAACCCTCATATAAATTGAAACAAAGGGAGTATTTGCCAAAAATAATTTTTGACTCTGTGCCAATAGCGTAAGCTTGAAGAGCATCAATGTGGTGTTTTATATAGAAGTAGTGATGGTTGATTCACGCTTTTGTCTAGAAAATCAAACCTAGTTTAGTCAAGGAATTCAATTCTATTTGAATTTGACTTCCTTATTCGAGTCGACCTCCACACTGTTTACTCCTATTTTCGAAGTTTTTTTCTTTTATGCAAGTGTAGCACTTTTTTCATGTTGAACTCGTATTCTTGATTCACGCGTTTATCCCATAACTCAATTAATTAAAAATTCATTTTGCATTTGGAATCTCCATAGCAACTTCTGATCAACAGTTGTCTCCATTCGTTTGCTAAGGATCTAGTTCTTCAATGTCTACATAATACTTCTGCAACCTAGTTGTCAGTAAAACCAATTCCTCCAAGAAACATGCTAAGTGTTGAGAATATAGCAACATGTGAAGGTGTAGCATAAGGAATAAGGAGTGTCACATGGGATTGAAACTTGTTTAAGTTTGTTAGGGAGTTGTTAATTTGTTTAGTCAGTTGAAAATAGTTAATTAACCTAGATATATGGAAAGGCCTGAATGTATTTAGAGGTATGTAAATATATAATGCATACACAGCTGTACATATTCATTAATTTGAGTTTTCAATCAATACAACTTTCTTTCTTCTCTTCTCAACTCTCTCGTCTCCCACCCTCTCTCCATTCATCTTCCTGCTTTCACATCTTCTCTCTTTTCTCCTTACGGTTCTCTTCTTTAAATCTGTTCACATCTTGATGTAAATAATGTAAGCGACATTAGGATCGACATGGTATCAAAACCTCGATGTGGCGATCGAAGGAGACTCACATCTGATTGAAGAGTCGGTGTTGATGAGGTTTGATCGAGGATTTCTTCGACATGTAATAAGAAATGAGGATCTACACATCGATACTAGAAGATCTGCAATTGAAATTGCGAGAATTGGGTGAAATACTCTAGATCTAAACTCTTTTGCATTGAATGTTGATTAGTGCATTTATTTTTAGATCGATAGTTACGTATCAATTACCGATAGCGTAATGGAAAATGTTGGAGAAGAATTGTCGAATGAAATGACAACAATGACGATCAATATAGATCATAATCATCCACTATATCTCTTCCCGTCCGATGCGTCGTGGTCATTATCATGGGATCTATGTCGATCTCGTTTTATTACACAAAATTGAAGGATCTGCGGGATGAGTGCGACTCGATAGTGCCACCACCGCCGTGTTGCCCCAAATCGAAGGATTTTATTGATCATCTTCACTATCGGAGTATTACAATTTTGATGGGATGAATGAGAGCTACTGACCGGGCGAAGCCATATCCTCATGATGCAGAAGATACCAAGTCTAAATCAGGTGTATGCGATGGTGAATCAAGAAGAAAGCCAAAGACTAGTGGCAGGGAATAGTGGAGTATTTCAAGGGACAAATGAGCCTGCTGTAATGTTCACAACAAAGAATGGAATAGGGAGAGGAGTTGGTGGAATTCAAAGACAAAAGAAACCATACAATCCAAATGCTCATGTGATTTTGCCATGAAAATGGGCATTTTAAGCGATTGTAACAAATTACTGAAGTGTGATTATTGTCAAAGGACAGGACATGTACAAGATGATTGTTATAGACTCATTGGCTATCCGGAGAACTGGAAGCCTAAAGGGAAGAAGGCATTTGCAGTAGGAGGAGACATGTTCTATGAGGTTGAACGAAAGGAGAATGATACATATCACAACAGCAGCAATAAAAATCTACAGGCTATGTCACCACTTCTGCGATTAAGCACGATCGGACAACAACTTATCAACCTACCGAATGAAAGGATGGAATCCAAAGTCATGGCCAATATGGCAGGTAAAAGTTCTTTCGATACTAAAGAACTAGTGAAGTGGATTGTAGACACAGGAGCAACCAATCATATGATTAGTGATCCAAGATACTTACATAACAAACATTTGGCAGAAAATGCAGGAAAGGTGCACCTGCCTACTGGTGATTCAGCCACAATATCACATGTTGGTGATCACCATCTAGGAGGAGGTGACATTCTTAAAAATGTCTTATGTGTGCCAACTTTCAAATTCAACCTTATGTCGGTTTTCAAAGTGACCAGGGAATTGAATTGCAGTGTTAAATTCTTTCCCACATGTTATGTTTCAGGATCTCTCATACGGGAAGGTGAGGAGGATTGGTAGAGAAGAAGGAGGGCTATACATTGTGTGCTTGGATTTACAAAATAAAGAAGGGGATCTAAAGAAATGCATGGTAGTTGTTCAACCAGAAGATGCAGAAACTTGGCATAAGAGGTTGTCATGTACCAATGAGTGTGTTAAAGAAGATTTCATGCATCAAACTTACTTTTGTACTACATGACTGTGAGGTCTTTCCATTAGCTAGACAGACCAGAATCCCCTTTACTGTTAGTGTTAGTAGAAGTACAAATTTTTTCCAATTGTTGCACATTAATGTATGGGGCCCTTACAAGGTAGAAACACATAATGGAATGCGATATTTTCTAACAATTGTGGATGACTTCTCTAGATGGACATGGGTATTCTTATTGCGATTAAAATTTGATGTACTCATAATGTTTAATTTTTTTTATTGAGGTTAGAACACAGTTTCAGGTCTGTATACAGAGAGTGAGGTCTGATAATGGTGCTGAGTTCTTCAATCACAGCTGCAAGGACCTGTTTACAGATTATGGTGTGGTACATGAAAGTTCTTGTCCATACACACCACAACAAAATGACGTGGTGGAGAGGAAGCACAGATATATACTGGAACTGGCCAGATCTGTGAAGTTTCAAGGAGGACTGCCAGATAAGTTTTGGAACTTCTGTATAGAGGGAGCTGTGTACATCATCAACAGAATACCTTCAACAGCCATTGGTAATAGATCTCCTTATGAACTGATGTATAACACAACACCATCCCTCTCTCACTTAAGGGTGATAGGATGTTTGTGTTATGCCACATGTTTTATCAAACAAGACAAATTTGGTCCTAGAGCAGTGCAAGTTGTCTATCTTGGATATGGTGCTGCACAAAAGGGGTATAAGCTCTGTGATATAGAGAATGGGACATTCTTCATGAGTATAGATGTAGTCTTCATGGAGAAAATCTTTCCCCTCAAGGGAAGGACTGATGATCATATCACTCATATTACATCACATGACATTTTTTGTTTTGATGATTTGGTCCATCCACATGTGACAAGAGTATCACGTGGAGTACCAGGAATTGATCCATACAAAGGCACACAGGAGATGGTCGATCCTCAGATGGCCAGAGTATCACATGAAGTACCAGGAGATGATTCACATATAGATACACAGGAGATGGTTCAGAATGATGCTAAGATCTCATGAAGGGATGCTGGTCATGACACTACATTAGAGGTTGAAGACAATCTCACCACCAGAAGGTCTACCAGAACAAGCAAACCACCAATTTGGCACAAAGATTATGTCACAAAGCATGGGTCCTCGCTGTCTCTATTACATATCGATGGAGTGAATTATCTTTGATGCATCTACTCGATGTCAGTTTGTAGCCAACATCTCAGACACTGTTGAACCTAGTTCTTATTCAGAAGCTGCTAGGGACAACAAATGGATTGAAACAATGAATGCAGAAATTAAAGCCTTAGAAGATAATGGAACTTGGCAGTTAGTTTCACTTCAAGAAGGCAAGAAAGCAATAGGTTATAGATGGGTATATAAAATCAAATACAAGTCAACAGGTGAGGTGGAGAGATATAAAACTAGACTTGTCGCAAAAGGATACAACCAAAAAGAATGATTGGATTATCAAGAGACTTTCTCACCAGTAGTCAAAATGACTACTGTGAGATCAGTCATTTCTATTGCATTGCTAAACGATTGGGTGATTCATCAAATGGATGTCTACAATGCTTTTCTACAAGGTGACTTATATGAGGAGGTATATATGACAATACCAAAAGGTTTTGTTGTAGATCATAACAGGAAACAAGTGTGTAGGTTATTGAAGTCCTTATATGGTTTGAAACAAGCTTCGAGGCAATGAAATATCAAACTCACCACTGCCTTGTGGATGCTGATTTTAAACAAAGTCACAGGGACTATTCTCTGTTTACCGAGCATGATTGTAATAACATTGTGGTTGTATTGGTGTATGTAGATGATCTACTGATTACTGGAGACAGTTTGAAGTTGATCCAATTTACTAAGGAGATCTTGCAGAATGCATTTAAGATAAATGACTTGGGGAACTGTTAGGACCATGTTAATTGCTCACGCAAGTGTACGTATCGTTCACAAGTAATATAGTCTGTAAGATCGAGTTTATCATCCACAGAGACTGGTTTCTAATTACCGAACATCTATTCTAGATTATCTATTTGGCAAACGATATTTTATTTGGGTTTTTATCTAACTACTATAATAATTGCGAGAAGTAATCTAAATTATTGAGGTTTAATCAGTTATGAAGGAATTAGGGCTTTCAAAATCCTCGGCTATACACTCTATTCAATCTTTAATGCAACTAGAATGACTTATTCTTCTGCGGTAATATAGCGGTTAACTAAACTGTCTTATATTCCGGTTAGGATATATAATTACGTGCAGAACCTTTCTATATTTCTATGATAGGATTTACCACATAAGAGGATTAAGAACAGTAACCTATAATGCTACACAAGTATCAGAGTACTTTCGTCCGTGATTTTAACATATGTCTATTCAATCACAGCATATCCAAATCACCCCTCTCGGTTCTTGATTCGAAATCATATAGGTTATGATAATTAGTGATCAATTAACTATCAAATATTCATACCAATTATTGAATAAATCTTAATCAAGTGAAGAAAGAATCAAACTAATGCATTAAGTCATGAAATAAAGTTTCAAGCGATTCAAAGAAAATCCCTAATAAAGTGTTTAGCTCCTATCCATAGTCACGCTTAGAACTAATACAATTCTAAACATAAACTGGATTAAAAAGGAAAGAAAAGAAGCTATGAAGTCTCGATTGTAGCTTCGATCAACTTGCCTGTGATGTGTTGTGTGTTAGAATGACCAACTCCCCTCATTAGACTAATCCATAGGGCTTAAGTATGTTGCAAATTTCGTGCCCTATGGATCCTTCTGCCCTTGGCCAAATTTACTTCGGATCTAAAATTTCCTTGACCGCACCGTGGTCTGCGAGAATGGCACCGCGGTGCCTAAAGTCCTGCAACCTCTCAGTAATTATGGCACCGCGGTCTTGTATGAACGGCACCGCGATGCTGAAGCCTTTTGTCCTGAATTTCCAACTTTCGTCCTTTTTGCCTCGGGACCCTCCTTTTGTGCCCACTTTTCGCTCCTTTTCGCCATTTTGCCTTCTTGAACCGCTGTGACTCAAAAGAAAAAAAAACGACCCTAACACGACACTTATTTAAACGAAAACGAGAAAAATACTAACTAAAAAT
This sequence comes from Przewalskia tangutica, assembly GCA_029844215.1. Classification (NCBI taxonomy): domain Eukaryota; kingdom Viridiplantae; phylum Streptophyta; class Magnoliopsida; order Solanales; family Solanaceae; genus Przewalskia; species Przewalskia tangutica. The sequence goes on from CM056723.1 coordinate 25,928,893, forward strand.
GACTCAAAAAGCGTATACAAAATACGCCTAACAAATATCCTCAAACTTGACCATTTGCTCGCCCTCGAGCAAAGATCAAAACAAAAACAAAGAAACAAAATCAAAAAGACTCAAAGACTGAATCAAGCGGAATCAAGCGGTCACTTAGAAAAGCATAAACGTTAGTTGGGATAATATGTTGGAACATACATAGCATGAACTTAGCAATCTAGAATTTCAAGTCTGATATTTCACAAATTCATTTTAATCATAATCAATTGAAGCATGAACACCTACCCTATGCATGTCAATTTCATTTAGTTCTATGAGCTTGTTTACTTGTTATTCTCCACTAATCATAAACATACATTCTAGAGATCTTCAGGACTTTTCAGGATTGTAATGTAGGCTTAGGCATGGGTAGATAAGAGTAGGCATTTAGGCTCAATTTACGTACCATAAGTGTTTTTTCATTCAACTATTTTTGTCCTTCTTTTTGGTATCATTTTCCAATTCATACCTATCACTCCTCTTTTCTCCTTTTTGAGAGCATGAAACATATTCATATAGGCACCCCTAAATATGTATGTCTTAATTATTTCACCTCAAATAACAAGCAAACAGACTTCATATACAATTTTCACAATTGACAACACATAGGCTAAGCACAAGATATTTCGAATAATTAGATTTGCATGAATTTTTGGCATATCTAACTTAAGCACACAAATTTTAGCTTCTAATTTCATTACATTATCCCACTTAATTCACTAGACGTTTCCAACAACTACAACATGCATGATCATAAAAATATTTACTCATATAGACACAATAAAAGATACAAAAGCTCTATCAAAATGACTCAAAAATAGAAACACAAAAATAAAATAAGTACCATCCCAAACTTAAATGACACATTGTTCCAAATGTGTAACGACTCAAAAATAATAAAGGGATGACTTAAAGACAATAGCGGCTCAAAATGGTGGTGGTGGCGGCGGATACTGCATTGACCATTGGGTGAACATGAAACTTAAACCATCAACACGCTGGGTCAGGTCTTGATGGCTTTGCATCATTTGCTGCTGATTCTGCATCATGTTCTCTTGGTTTTGCAGCATGCTTTGTTGATTTAGGAGCATCTGCTCCATCATTGACATTGGAGGTTCCAAGGACAGGGGAGGCTGGTGGATGCTTTTGCCTGCTTCATCGTGTGCAGCTGCCTCGGGCTCTTCTTCATCCATGGCTGCTGCATCTGTTGCACCTGGGCCTCATCTCCTTGCTTCTGGTTTTGAAGTGGGGTCAAAGAAAGAGTACACTAAACTATAGGTCACAGGAGGATGACTCTTCTCGAGAATATCCGTGGAAAATGTTGGGACTCCATGCCTAGCACATAAGACAGAAATGAGTGACCCATGTCCCAGTCCGCCTGTAGTAGCCAGCCTGCTAATCTCTCATATGCTTTGCACTATTTCTCTCCCAACATCAATTATCTTGTCCGACATGATACCATAGATGGGCTTGATTCTGTCCGTAGGAACATTGGTAAAATAAGTTGACGGAATCAAGCGAACACTTACGAAATATAGTCATCCTCTGACTATTCTGTTAAATTGACACCGGACAAGTCTCCTGGACCCGTTACGAGAAATGGTGAATTCGGCGCCTGGGTAGCATAAAACTGCTGCAACTGCGTCCTACATGATGTGATTAACGTATCTCGACCAACTTCTGAAATGTTGCGGGTTATAACCTTGGTCTTCAACATCATAGGTCCTCAGTAGCGCATTCACTGTTTCAGAACTTACGGGCACATATCGCCCTCTAACAAAGCATCTCCCATCCTCTTGCTCGGAATAATTAGCATAGAATTCCCTCACAAGGCTAGTGTTCTGAAGTGGAATCCTTTCTGGATTGGTGAACCTTCTCCAACCATTCGCCTCGATCATGGCCATAATGGGCTCGTAGTCATCATCATCATCAAATGGCATGGTCTGGTAGTTCATTCCTCTCTCTAGTATCAATGCTCTAGTGCTTATTTTGTTATATCGATCTTGCTTTGTTTGTTGGTAAATCGAGTAACATAATATTCTGGAGTTGATGAAGATGAGGAAGCTCTGGCGGTTCATTTTCTAGAGTTCATTGTGAGGGTTGTTGGAAAAATTTCAGCAGTGTTTCCTTGAGGTTTCCCAACAACTCTCACTCCACACAGCAACAATAACCAAGCAAAATCAGACCACATCAGCAATACACTACGAATCACCTCTACACAACAACCCAAAAACACAGAAAACACAACGAACAACCAACGCAGCACACACCTACAACTACACAACACCTTACCAACACAGCCCGTACAACCCCCACAACTGCAAAATACTTTCCCTACTAGCCTTGAAATTATAAGAACAATGATGAAGATTACCTTTTTGAGTGGTTGTTCTTCACCGCTTTCTTGACCCACGTGAAGAATGATACTGTGGAAAGATGCTAGGAGTTTTGGGTGGTGATGGTATGTATGAGTTGGAAGGATTTGGGTGAATTTGTGGGAAGTTTTAGGTGGGGGAGGAAGTCTTTTCGTTGTTGTAGAGAGAGGGAATGGGTTGAGTTGATGTGGGAAGAGATTTGAGGATTTAGGGCTTTTTATTTTCTGAATTCGCGCTTAGGCACCGCGGTGCCTAAATTAATGTGACTTCTCTGAACATTCGGCGTGATCCTGCGAGAATGGCCGGTCTGCCGCCCGATTATGTGTTTTTCACCGCTTTTCTTCTGCTCGTTCTACGATTTACTTTGTCATCACATCACAATAAAAAAAATACCAAAAGTGAGACTTTTCAATTTAAACTAATTACAGAATTTAAATATTGGGTTGCCTCCCAATTAGCGTTGTCTTTAACGTCTTGTAGCCGGATGCGTGTTCCTTATCAAATCATTGGGGTAAATTAACTCCAAACCTATCCACTTAAAAATCATTTTCCTCTTTCTCACTCTATTTTTCTTTTTCACATCAATGGGTTCAGTAAGATTTACCTGTTTGTCAGCTTTCATGTCATGAACTTTTGTTGCAGCTTTCAAACTAGCATGTGGGTTCACAGCTGTAGGAATGATCTCCCTAGTGTTGGTCTGTGCTTCCTGAACTGTTGTGTTAGTTGTGCTTACTGCGAAGCACTTGTTGCTGGTCAGGGACTCAATGGTGGATTTGAACATCTTGAATACCATCTCTTCTTCCTGAACCGGTAGTCTCAACTCTCCATTCTCCACATCGATTAGAGCTCTGCCCGTGGCTAGGAATGGTCTCCCCAAAATTATGGGTATTTTATCATATTCCTTCATGTCAAGAATGAGGAAGTCTGCTGGGAAGAAGACCTTTCCCACCTTGACAAGCACATCTAACACTATGCCTCTAGGGTGTACCACGATTCGATCAGCCAGCTGCAGATTAACTGTGGTTGGTTTGCCTTCCCCCAAACCCAATCTCTTGAACACATACAGAGGCATGAGATTGATACTATCTCCTAAGTCACAAAGTGCTTGTTGCATGTTACTTTGTCAATAGTGCAGGGCAGGGTGAAGCTTCCTGGATCTTTCAATTTAGGAGGCAGTTTCTTTTGTAAGATGGCGCTGCATTCCTCTGTTAGCGCTACTGTCTCATAATCTGCCAACCTTCTCTTTTTCCAAGTATCTACTTCATGAATTTGAAGTATGCAGGCATTTGTTCTAACGCCTCAATGAAGGGGATATTGATGTTAAGCTTCTTAAATACCTCCAAGAACTTGGAGAACTACTTGTCTATGGCCTTCTTTTGGAGCCTCTGAGGGTAAGGGATTCTATCAGTGTATTCCCTCAAAGGTGCTGGTGGATCTTTCTCAACTGTAGTGTGGTCCTCAGTGACCCCCTCATTTCCTTCCTCGACTGCTTTCTCACCCTCTTTCTCATGAACCACTGCGGGTTTGGGAGCAACATACTCCAACTGCTTTCCACTCTTAACAACATTGCCTGATACTGCTCTCTTGGATTGACCTCTGTATTTCTTGGGAGAGTACCCTGCGTCCTGTTGGTTACCATCTTCGCGATTGCCCAACTGCGTTTCGGAGTTCTGAGGAGGACGGCAGGACATGGCGATTCTGCGAATTGGTGAGTGTAAGCAATGCAACCCTCAGCTCATCAGGCTTCTCCTGTTGTGTATGTGGTCTAAAGCTGGCTGGGATGAGGTGCTTTGATTACGTGCTTGGTTACGGTAATTACCTTGATATGGTTGCTGATGGGCCTGGTCGTTCCTCCATGAAAAGTTGGGGTGATTTCTCCACCCTGGATTGTATGTGCTGGAATTATAAGGCCGCTGAAAGTTCCGACTACGAACTGCTCCATTGGCACATTATTAGGGTCCACCGTTGTGCATTTGTCAAAGGAGTGCGGTCCACCATAAATCTCACAATTTACCGACATCTGGACTACATTCACAGATGTAGTGTTTTCTCGCGATTGCTTGTCGGAAGGGCCATCGTGCGTTGGGGCAATAATGACATCTAATCATGTATGCCCATAGTCTTCCTGCTATTCACTGACCTGTCATCTGCCCCTTGATGATTGTTGGCACTCATGTGCCTCATTGACACTCTTTCTCATGAACGCTCCCCCTGCTGCAGCATCAATGATGGTACGAGTAGTACCACTCAGCCCATTATAAAAAATGTGGACTCCACTTCTATATGCCATGATGTGGGCATTTCCTTTGTAGATCCTTAAATCGCTCTCATGCGTCGTAGAGTGACTCACCATCCACCTGGTAATAATTGTTTTAACTCTCCCCTTAACTTTGTCGCTTTTGAAGGAGGGAAGAACTTTGTAAGAAACTTTTGGGCTAGGTCCTGCCAGGTGGTGACGGAGTTGGCAGGTAGTGAGTTCAACCAGCTCTTGGTCCTGTCCCTAAGTGAGAACGGAAAAAGTCTTAGTCTAATGACATCGTCAGTAACGCCATTGTACTTAAAAGTGGCACACAACTCCAGAAAGTTGGCAATGTGCATGTGGGGGTCTTCAGATGACAATCCCTCAAACTGTATTGTGTTCTGGACCATGCTCAGGATGGCTGACTTGATCTCAAAGTTGTTTGCCTATTCTTTGGGAGCTGATGCGTATGCGTGCACCAAGATAGCGATGGGCAAAACATAATCTCCCAAGCCTATTTCTATTGGGACCGGTATTGACTCATCTACATGTTCAGGAACCTCGTTGTTTGCTCCATTCTGATTCAGTGGTTGGTTTTCCATGGTCACTGAATCAACTATCCTTTATTTACTTTGTTTGCTTACGTTTTCTTAATTTCAGGGTTGAAGGGAATAAGTGTATCTACTCCTCTCCTTCTTCGCATACACTAAATCCCTGAAATAGACCAAAATCAACAAACAAATCAAGGCAACAGGGTTCTAACATTAAAAATAAAAATAACAATAAAGCCAAAGTAGAAATAAAAATAGATGGTTTGGTATTAGAAGTACGTCAGTCGTCAGCAACGGAGCAAAAAACTTGTTAGGACCATGTCCAATTACTCACGCAAAGTATGCGTATCATTCACAACTAGTATAGTCAGTAAGACCAGTTTATCGTCCACGAGTGATTTCTAATTACCGAACATCTATTATAGATTATCTATTTGGCAAGCGATATTTGATTTGGGTTTTATCTAACTACTAAAACAATTGCGATAAGTAATCTAAATTATTGAGGTTTAATCGTTATGAAAGAATTAGGGCTTCCAAAATACTCGACTATCCACTCTATTCAATCCTTAATGCAACTAGAATGACTTCTTCTTCTTGCGTTAAGATAGCGATTAACTAGATTGTCTTATATTAGGTTAGGATATATAATCGCTCAACCCCAGTGCAGAACCCTTCTATATTTCTATGATAGGATTTACCACATAAGATGATTAAGAACAATAACCTATAATGTTACACAAGTATTGGGGTACTTTCGTCCGCGATTTTAACATATGTCTATTCAATTACAGCATAACCAAATCTCTCATTTCGGTTCTTGATTCGAAATCATATAGGTTATGATAATTAGTGATCAATTAACTATCAAACATTCATACCAATTATTGAATAAATCTTAATCAAGTGAAGAAGGAATCAAGCTAATGCATTAAGTCATGCAATAGAGTTTCAAGCGATTCAAAAGGGAAAGCCCTAATAAAGTGTTTAGCTCACAGCCATAGTCACGCTAAGAACTAATACAATTCCAAACATAAAGCGAATTAAAAAGAAAGAAAGAAAATCTTTGTGATCAAGTCTCGATTATAGCTTCCAATCCTTGCCTGTGATGTGTTGTGTGTTAGAATGACCAACTCCTCACTAGACTAATCCACAGGGCTTAAGTATGTTGCAAATTTCGTGCCTATGGACCACTTTTGCCGCTTGGCCAAATTTACCGGATATGAAATTCCCTTCGCTTGCCATGATCTGTATGAAACGGCGCGCGATCTGAAGTCTTTGTCTGAATTGCCAACTTTCGTCCTTTTTGCCTGGGGCGCTCCTTTTGTGCCCACTTCGCTTATTTTCGTCATTTTGCCTTTTGAAACCGCTGTGACTGACTCAAAGAAAAACGACCACTAACACGACACTTATTTAAGCGAAAATGAAAAATACTAACTAAAAATGACTCAAAAAGTGTATACAAAAACGCCTAACGGGAACTTGATATTTTCTTGGGAATGAATTTGCGAAGTTCTCAAGGTATTCTCATGCACGGAGGAGATATGCCTTGGAACTCATCTCGGATATGGGGCTTTCGGGAGGAAAGATCGCATCCTCACCCGTGGATATGAACATGAAATTTACCACACTTGAGTTTTATCTAGCGAGAAAGACACACGATTCACGCCACGCAAGTCACGGGCATACAAATTATTATCTGATCCTACAATTTATAGGAGGTTGATAGGGAGATTGTTATATTTGACAAATACAAGAACAAACATCGCATTCTCTGTCCAGTGTTTAAGTCAGTTCATGCAAGCTCCCAAGACCTCTCATTTTGAGGTTGGCCTAAGATTGGTGAGATACATCAAGCAAGAGCCTGGTTTAGGGATACTCATGGCAAGTTCTACTTCTCATTAGCTGCGAGCCTTCTGTGATGCAGACTGGGCGTCATGTGTAAATAGTAGGAGGTCAGTGACTGGTTATTTGGTATTTTTTGGAGCTTCGTTGGTGTCTTGGAAGTCCAATAAATAGAACATTGTGTCCGGGAGCTCAGCCGAAGCAGAATATCGGGCCATGACAGCATCAGTGGCAGATATTATGTGGCTTACTGGACTCTATCAGGAACTTGGAATTTCTATTTCTGTCCCAGTTCCTTTGTATACAGACAGCAAGTCTGCCCTCCAGATTGCTGTGAATCTAGTGTTTCACGAACGAACTAAACATATCGACATCGACAATCATTTTATACGAGAGGAGATACAGAAGAACTTGATCTCCACTTTGTTTCTGCCATCTGAAGAGCAGCCTGCAGACTTGTTAACCAAGGCCCTCAGTCGACCTCAACATCACCATTTGCTTTCCAAGCTAGGGATGAAGGACATCTTCATTTTCCCGAACTTGAGGGGGGTGTTGAGAATATATCAACATGTAAAGGTGTAGCATAAGGAATAAGGAGTGTCACATGGGATTGCAACTTGTTTAAGTTTGTTAGGGAGTTGTTAATTTGTTTAGTCAGTTGGAAATAGTTAATTAGCCTAGATATATGGAAAGGCTTGAATGTATGTAGAGGTATGTAAATATATAATGCATACACAACTGTACATATTCATTAATTTGAGTTTTCAATCAATACAACTTTCTTTCTTCTCTTCTCAACTCTCTTGTCTCCCACGACCCTCTCTCCATTCATCTTCGTGCTTTTACATTTTCTCTCTTTTCTCCTTCTGGTTCTCTTTTTCAAATCTGTTCACATCTTCGATGTAAATAATGTAGGCGACATTAGGATCGCAACACTAAGTTTGTTCTTTTGTAGTTGTTTGTCGATCATCAAATTAATTTCATTTCAGCTTAACAACTTAGACTCAAAAAGCTATATAAACATGGATTTATGAGTTCTAAAATTACATCATAGCTTGGCAGAAAAGAATAATGCCACAAAAAAGGATCTTAATTAGATTACACCCCTTCCATAAAACAAAAATTTTCATAAATACGGTGATACTTGAGAGGATTTGGCAAGAGGTCACTCCCAGTTTTAATTTAGAGAATGACCACTGAATTTCCTTTTCATTTATTTTTCTAGATTAGGGTTTAGGAAAGTGGGCCTAGAGTATAATTCATAATCTTAAAAACGTTGAAGGTTTTACAATAATACACTTAAGTTCCTTCTTTTGTGTTAAAATAAACAAAAATCCTTCTCTCTTCTCCTAAAGTATGAATAAGTCTCATTCTTCTCACTCTCTTTTCTATCAAGATCTTAATCTCTCCAGTCGATTTTTCTTCTCTCCAAAGCTAGGAAGCTCTTCAATCGTCGTCCTCAGGCATGATAATTAATTTTGCATCAGTGGAGAAGCATTTTGAGCTCCATATTGCATATATCAAAATATATTTTTCAAACTTGATAAATTCTAGTGTTCATAAAGTTCTGGATTTTTTCAAATTTTTAGAACTTTAGCCTTTTTATTGAAATATGTGTTATTTCTACTTATTTTTCTTGTTTCGATCGTGCTTTTTTTTTCAAATTCATCTTGGTCTATTACTATACTTGAAACTTTATCCTTCATTGTTGATGTGTTACTTTTACTTATTTTACTTATTTCGGTACTGCTTCTTATGTTTTTTCAAATTTATCACTGTCAATTGTGGTTGGTCAACACCACACTATTATTTGCATGTAGATCATAAAAATGGTAAGAAGGAGAGAAGGAAATAACGATATTGACCAATCATTCCACTCAATAGAAGATAATGACGAGAAAGATTCAAGCTCGACCACGATGCAATCACTACCACTGTCGTCTAACTCCTTTCACCCGACGTACTCCTCTTGAGAAATGATATGGAGCATCTCTTCATGGGGCTCAGAGATGACATACAACGGATGAGAATGCACAATCTCTACGTGTAATCTTTGAAATGCTCGAAAAAGAGCCTGATGATTTGACCACCATCTTCCTACCCCCTAATAGACTATTATTTTTAGGAAACTTTTATTTATGAAAAGAGAATGGAGGAGTTTGATCAAAAAAATAATGAAGGTATTTGATCAAGAAAAGAGACAATAGAGGAGTTTCAAGAAAAGAGACAATAGAGGAGTTTGATCAAGAAAAAAGACAATACAAGAGTTTGAACTTTGAATCGGTTTTATATAGAGAAGAATATATTGACACCGTTGTAAATTTAAGAATTTCTTATTAGCGTTGTAAAAACATTTGTGGGCCCTCAGTCGAAATAAAGTTAAGTGTGCTGGGTCAATTATAAGTCAAATCGAAAATAAACTATTGTATTCTAACTTATTACTTAGATACTTTTAGACTATTTGGTCGAGAATAAACTAGAAAAATAGGGCGACTGTTGGAATGAGAAACATGCTGAATTTGTACTAGTCTAATGAAAAAAAAAAAAAAAGATCCAAACCCCAACCCCAAATCCCAAATCTTAAACCCCAAATTGCACAAATCTAAGGGATTGTGGATATTTATATCATAAATTGAACGTCGTCAATAGTTAACAGTTATCATTTAGGCTTGACTTCACATGTCAATAATTGTCTGCGTGTTATAAATAGACCAAAGACAATATTTGTCGAAAGAGCCATAAATAAATAAAATAAAATAAATAAAAGGACATGTCACTATTTAAATATTATAATAATACTTTAATACATCATATGAGTCATGTCCATTGAACACATGATCAAAAGAGTTTCTGAAAGTAATTGTACTTAAAAGGTCAATATTTATCTATAAAAAAATGAACATACCACTATTTAAAAATTATAATAACACTTTAATACATCATATGAGAGTCCACATCCATTGAGAACATGATCAAAAGAGTTTTAGGACAAGTAATGGTACTTAAAAGGTCAATATTTGTTTAAAAACTATAAATAAATAAATAAAAAGACTTGATACAATTTAAATATTGTAACACTTTAATACATCATATGAGAGTCTCCATCATTTAGACACATGATCCAAATAGTTTAAGTACAAGAAATGATTGTCCTTAGAATAAGGTTGTGTTTTGAGAACAATAACTTGTTATCTATATAACTAATTGAATACTATTTGTTATGGCGACCATTACTTGTCCTAAAACTCTTTTGATCATGTGTTCAATGGATGATGACTCTCATATAATGTATTAAAGTGTTGTTATAATATTTAAATAGTATCAAGTCTTTTTATTAATTAATTTAATTTATCTATGGGGTTTTAGACAAATATTGGCCTTTTAGGTATAATTACTTGTTCTAAAACTCTTTTAATCATTTGTTCAATTGATGGGGACTATCATATGATTTATTAAAGTGTTATTGTAATGTTTAAATAGTATCAATTTTTTTTTTTTATTTTACTTATTATGAGTTTTTAGACAAATATTGACCTTTTAAGTATCATTATTTATCCTAAAACTCTTTTGATCATTTATTCAATGGATGGGGACTCTCATATGATGTATTAAAGTATTAAAGTGTTATTATAATGTTTAAATATTATCAAGTCTTTTTATTTATTTTATTTTATTTTATTTATTTATGTCTTTTTAGACAAATATTGACCTTTTAAGTATCATTACTTGTCTTAGAACTCTTTTGATCGCGTGTTCAATAGATGGGTACTCTCATATGATTTATTAAAGTGTTATGATAATGTTTAAATAGTGGTATGTCCCTTTATTTTATTTTATTTTATTTTATTTATTTGTGATTTGTTTTAGACAAATATTGATCTTTTAAGTACAATTACTTGTCCTAAAACTCTTTTAATCATGTGTTAAATGGATGGTGACTCTCATATGATGTATTAATGTTATTATAATGTTTAACTAGTATCATGTCTATTTATTTATTTTATTTATTTATCGCTTTTTAGACAATATTGACCTTTTAAGTATCATTACTTGTCCTAAAACTATTTTGATCATGTGTTCAATGGATGAAGAATCTGTGTCGACAAGGCAAGTAGTGGATCTTTATTATCGAATGATATGGGAGACAGTCTCAGCATCAACAGAAGAAAAGAATGGCCATTGTTGACACGATTTTGACCCTCAGTCGAGACGGTAGCTATAAAATTACATTAATTTTGCAAAATATTTTTTTATGATTTTTATAATAAAATGCAACAATAAAACATTAATACAGGCATAAATAAACAATTTTATAATGTACGCGTCTTACGTAGAAAATTACGCACTTAGAGTCTCGCGCCCATATTTATTAATTTTAAGTCTTGTCATAATTCTTAATAATAAATAATAAATACATAAAATAATAATCTAACACAAGTTTTAATAATAACATTCATAAAAAGAATTAAGAAGTCCTATCTGCATGTAGCATTTAAATAACTCAATTTTTATTTAATAAGTTTTAATAACGATCGCATTATAAACATTAAGAACTAATTAAATAGCACACCCGCATTTATTATTGTAATAATTTTAAACTCAAACTTAGATTAATAAAGCACCTAAATAATTTAGTCACAATTTAATAATAATTTACCACTAATTAAATAAAACACCTAAACTAATAACACTAACTACCCCAAATCGCCCATTGACACCATGAGCCTGACAACGCGGCCCAATCTCTTCCCTTCAGCCCTTTAACCCCCCATCCCTGTCGATTAAACCCATTAACAAAAACATCAACCCTAAACCCATTCCAAATCCGCCTCCACTAAACTTATCAAAACCAAGTCCAAATCTCCCAAAATCAGTCCCAAAACGCGTCAAGATCGACCAGAAAATCAGGCAAAATTTCATCTCCCTTACCTTCTCCTTCTCCAACGATCTCTTACCATAAGACACACCCCAAATCTTGCCCAAATCGTTGCCAAATCAAGCACGAATCGAGACCAAATCGTCTTCAAAATCACCCGATAAATACACCAAAAATCACTCCCAAAACGGTAACAAATCCATCCAGAATTAGCACCAAAACAACTCAGCTATAAATACAGATTCTTGCACACACAATAGGCAGGCTTTTGACCATAAAAGAGGTCTTGAGGCAGCGAAAAAAAAAGGGAAACGAGAAGGAAGACAAACAAACAAAATGGTAACAGTCAAGGTATCAATTAATCACTAGGCCATGGGGAAAATCCTTGAAGCATCCACAAAACGAATCGAGAAGAAAGTAAGTACTATTTTCAAAATTTAGTTTCCACAACATAAGAACAAAAATCAGCATAGAAGTCGTTTATAGCATCGTCGTTCCAATCGCGTCGCAATAAATCCTCCGAGTGGATCGACGACTTGATACGCTGCCTCGGTTCGCTGCCCGGAGAAGGTAAATTCATCATCCTTTCATTTTAAACTCTGTTTGGTGTTCGTATGTGTAATATGGGCTGTGTATGACTACTCGAGAGCCTGGCTAGTTTGAATGAATAATCTGTTATGTTTTTCCTGTGATGGTAACGACCAATTTGTTATGCTAGTGTCATCGTGTGGATGAATGATGTAGTTATTGCTTAGATTTATGAGATTGATTGAGTAAATACAATATTGGTTGACTGCTCTGCGTGTTTAAACCCATAGAAATGCCTTTCGGTATCGGTGTAAGAATTGGTATGGGTGCAAGAATGTGGATTTAACACATGTGTGATGTTTAGTGATTTCTTTGGTAGCGTGAATTTCATGAGTGTCATGTTGTTTCTTTAAGCTCCCCTGCATCTTAAATCTCCCATATATGTCATAACACTAGTCTCGACTAAAATGAATCGAATAGCTTTAGGACAGTAAAGTCGGCGCTTCTTAGGAAACTCAGAATAATGTACGAATATGCATTGTATCTTCTTATGTGTCTAAATACCAATGTTTGTCCCCTAAAGAAAATCTAAAATTTCATGTCTTGGACCTTCTTTCTCGTTTTTCTATTCTATAACAAAAATCTGGAAAATCGCATGTTTGGGCCTGCAGGATTTCCTTGTATGTCTAAGTACTACAATCTGGCTTTGGTAATATGTAACACCTCAGTGAGTCATCTGTATTTGCCTTATGTACATACTGGATGGTTCCCACTTCTACTATGCCTGTTTAAGTGACATAAAACCAACTATATCAACATTATCCTAAGTATCCCGCATTATACCTGTTTAGAAAATAGATATATCATTTGGTTAATCCTATCGTTTATGCGAATTAGGCTACGTCATTGTTTATATCATATGTAATGAAGTGGGATCTATCATAACATGCTGAATCTGTTAGTATTAATGTGCCTAGTTAAATATCGAATTAAAAGCAGGGCTTTGAAATGTGTGTGTTTTGCCTGATTTCTGCGGGTTTAACTCTCTTGGAATATCAAGATTATATGCTGATGTGCTCGAGTATATCATATCGGCAGAATGCTTTACTGGTTTCAATCATATTATGTCGAATATTGGTTCCTAGTGCAAAACACATTGGGCCAAATAAACAAGAATAGAAACTTACTTCTTATGGCCTGTGTTTGTTTTACTATGCATGCACATATCTGGGTCAGTCCGTTATGAAATATACAACATTTGGAATAAGTGTCCTAATCTAGTTTCCCATCTGCATGTATGGCGACCTCGATAATGGGCTCGCTAAGGCCCATTTGTTTGTTTGTCATAGTGTGAAACTATTCGGTAAGCGCTTTAATAAACATCCTTTACAAACAAGATGGTATTAAGTGTGCCTATCGCTTGTTTTATGCATATTATAAATCTGTCCAAACCAATAATACTCAAAATGAATTGTAGAATGTGTTGACCCGATTAAAGCTATGTAATCGGCATACGTTATAAACATATGTATGTGTTTAGGGTTCAATTATTCATATCTGATGTTATTTGAGTTCGTACTAATCCTTATCCTTTTTTTTTACATGAAATGCAATGCCTTGGAGCAAAAGGAAGAGTCTCAATACGAGACTCGTCATGACTCACGAACCCGCGTTTGTGTATTTCTCTATCCACATCCGCGACTCGAGCCACGAGCGTAATGACATCGCCACTCCGAGTCATTATTAATTCATATCCTCACTTATTATTTGTTGTAATTATTTGTCTAACATTACGCTACTAGTAGTACACTTAGAATAATTAAACTTTGGGCTGTCATTAGAAAAATAGTTTGACGCTAGAAATTCACTCTCCCTAAATTAGTTATTTTTATGATTAGTTGTGCATTGCCTAAGCCATACTAAAATGACATAAATACTCACGTAACTAAAGCGTCACTCGCTATTAAATCCTTAGCAAAATAAATAAATTTCTTCATAAACTCTTACCAACATTCATAATTAAAAAAATATTTTGCTAGCCTTGCATAATAGATATTTTACATCTTATTTCATAAAGTACACATTTCGTCATAATAAGATTTTGCAATACATGTATCTTATCTAATACGTTATGGATGCAAGTTTTTATCCAGAGCTAATTTTATATTCTAAATAAATCTTACAATTTTTATCCCTTTTATTTAAACACTTTTAAACACGCATTCTTAGCATAAATAATTAACCCTAGGTTTGAACGGACAACCTCAAGTTAGCGGATCCTTTAGGGTGCCTAACCCCTTCCCTTTAGGATAATAAAGAACTTTTGCCCAGAATCTCATTAAGTTTAGCAGACCATAAAGAATGGAGTTAATGTTTACTTTAAACTAGTTAACATTTAGGTGTCCTAATTCACCCAAATTAATTAGGTGGCGACTCCGCGAACCCTTTAGCATTTAGCACATTTTAGCACTTTTTATATGCTAGCACCTTTTAAGCACCCTTTAACATTTTAGCATTCTTTATCTAACCTTTTTATTAAGCAGGAGTCGCGGTCGAAAAAGGGCGTGACAGAAATGGCGACTCCGCTGGGGATTTTAGGTTCTTAACCACAACAGACCTAGGGTTATTATTTGACAATTATTTTTGCGTTTAATTTTTGTGTGTTGTATTTTGTTTTATTTATTTTAATTGCTACATGCTTTACTGCTTTCCTTAAACTGGCATTCCGCTCATATTTCTTCCACTCTGGAAAATTCACACAATCACACACTACATGCGAGTGCGGCAGTGCATCAAGAAAATTCTTTCTTCAAAACCCAAATTTAGGAGAGTTGGTAATATACGTGGAGTGTCTGGTCTAACCGGTGGCCGCGTAGCCTTCTCACTCGAGTTGTCCGCTTGGGAACCTTGCGTCTAGTAAAGCCAAATCTTAGAAACTCAGGATAGAGCTATACCACCCTTTATTTTAGGGCATGCATGCATTTACCTTAGGTGAGCCGGTTCTTGGAATCGACACCAAACTTGTCGACGGGTTTCTCAACCCAACGGCCAACCAACATATTATGTGTAGCGTGACAATGATAGACAAATCCAAGCCTAATCATGACATGCTGAAATTGGAAAAAGTGCACCGTCATTTGGTCTCCATTTCCAACAAAGCATTCTGGTTGGACGACTTGGACAAATCCGTCATAATCTCGCATAAGTGACGTTTAGGCCTACCTCTGGCATAAAGAGGTCCCAAACATGTTTGAACACGCACTTGATTTGCAATTTGCTTATTAGTATATATTGCCTACAACTTTTTGCATATTATACTAACTTGGTTTGCTTCATTTGTTAAAGGATTATTTTGCCTAGCTTATCCCAAAAGGTTGATTCGCGTTGGTGGTAGAAGACATCATAAATGACTAATCCGGAGGCAGGAACGAAACAACTTAGGACTCGTCCCGTTCTGTCGAGGATGCGAGGCGTTAGAAAGGAGAAACACCAATGATCAACACTCGCCAAACTATTGCGACAAATGGAAATCATGCGGCCGAAATAGAAAGGCTCGAAATATCACAAACATACATTAGCTTGAATGCACCACTCCCGAGCAAGGGACAAATGCAATCGTGTCACAGGCCCTTGAGCCTCACTTCCCCAAAGCTCCGCAGAGCGCGGCATGTATTTCGCGCCAAAATGTCACTCGCGGTCAATTTGCAAGCCGACCTCCAATTGATTCGTTTACTACATCGTATCTCAACCTCCACCTACTTATATCTCGCTCGGCCCAATTTCCAAGTCACCCAATACGAGCGGAGGACACGAATCACTAGTCCTAACAAACAATATGGGGATTAGCACATCCGACCCAAGCCAACCTTTTATTATGCATCGTCTGCCGAGAGAGATCAATACTGAGGAAGTGGAGCGGCGGACTCGAGCAGGCGATGAAAATATGGCAAAAGAAATCAGTAGTTTGAAAGAGGCATTTAGAAGCATTGGATGAACAAGGGAGGCGGGTTTAGAATATGAAAACTTATGCATGCATCCGGCGTTGAATTACACCGTAGGGTACAAGGTGCCCAAATTTGACATGTTCGATGGAAAGGGAATCCTCGAGCTCATCTAAGGTCATATTGCGATAAATTGATTGGAGTTGGTAAAAATCAAGCAATCATCATGAAACTATTCATCGAGTCTAACGGCGAGGCAACCTTTGGGTGGTACACGAGACCACTAAAAATGGGGCGGTTGGAATGCCATGGCACAAGATTTCATGGATAGATTCAGGTTCAACATCGTAATCGGATAGATTTTATCTTATGAAACTTGAAAAGAAATCCACGAAACTTTCGGGAATACGCCGAGGTGGCGGTCGAAGCGGCGAAGGTCGACCTCGATGGCGAGAGCGAAATGACCACCTTGTTTGTGCGATCGCTAAAAGCGCGACGTATTATGAAAGGATGATCGGTGTAATTGGCGAAGTTTTGCGAAGTCGTAAGAATGGCGACTTCGTGGAAGAGGCATTAAGACAGGCGGGATTACAAACGGACAGCCCTACAAGCAACTAGCGAGCAATGCGATCGATTCCATAGGAGGTACCTCGAGAGGAGAAGAGATACATCACCTACGTCATTGTCGTTCGAGAACACAAGCGAAACAACTTCCGATGTATCAAAGCCCACCACCTTCTTACTATAACCAAAACACTCAAAATCCACGATCGTATTATCGACCTGCGCTACCCGTATCTGTTTACCATACTCAACGGCATATCCAAAATACTCACCACAATCACGAACCCGCAAGCGGACCCAAACCCCGCGGATCTTGAGAAAGCCAACGAACTTATACACCTTTAGCGAACCCATAGCCCAAGTGTATGAAGGAAGCCCTGAGAATACTCCATCCAATTCGAAAATACCCCAGGCCTACTTCAGGGCACGATAAAACTAAACATTGTGCATACCACTCCGGTGCGAGAGGACACGGCATCGAAAATTGCTATACACTCGAGGGCGAGAATAGAGAGTTAATCGAGAGGAGTCGTTCGGTGAAAGATGCTCTTCTCAATGCAAACAATAACCTTCTTGGGTTATGAAGATGCCCGTATGAACATGATAGCTAAAAATGAAGAACGATGCGGAAGGACTATTACGCGACCCGTAAAGGAAGAAAGTTGAGTCATCAACCAACCGCCAGAGAAAAGGAGGCGATCCTTGCCGGAGATTGTTTAACCATTGAATAAGTCATTCGTCTAGTTGTGTGCTGCAAGAGATGATCCTGCTGAAGACTCAGCCATTGAAGACACAAAGCAAGAAGAAGTGGACTCGTGCCCCTGCCTTGGCCCGCCGAGTCCGGAAATAGTTAGTTTAATATATTTTGCCCTTTATATGTAATAAAATGGAACTACGTTTGACTGATTCCTCGGTGGATCGTGGCGGCGGCGGCCGGTCCCACCTTAGGAATTTTAATTTCACCCAACAGCTTGTAATGAACTACGTCATGACTGATTCCCTCGTAGGGGATCGTGGCGCCTAAATCGGCCGGCCACACGTTAGGAAACGCTTCTTATTTTGAAAATAACAAAATACACAAGCAACCTCATTGACACCCACTTTAGGTCAAGCGTCCTGCGTATTCAGTAATCGGGACAAGGTAGGAAACCGAGCGGGGTTTATGAGTCGAACAAAGGCGGATGTCAGAGCATCAAGAGTCAAAACTACAAAGTCAATGCGAATCAACCGCTTCTCAAACTCACAAATTTTCTTTGGCGCGAGTTCGCCGTATTAGCGAGCGTGACGACGGATATCAACAATCAAATCCCGCAACAAAGTCTAGCGCTTGACTCGGGCATAAAGCTAAATTTACAACCCAGCATCGCGCACAACAAAGCGTCATGTCAATTCGTCGATTCTGGCGTTTAGCGTGTCGTGCGAGACAACATCTCGATATTCATCAGCGTGTCGGGGCGACATCTCTACCCGTAGAATTGCACTTCTCATATGTATTTATTATTTCGTTTAAGCGGTATACACTAATGTTTCTCGAAGCTTAGCTTGCGGAGCATTTATTCTGAGGCGGCAAGAACGCGTCGTGCAACGGCGTTATCATCACAAGTCGAAAAATGGCGTCAAGTCCAAACGACGCCAAGTCGAAAATGGCGCCAGGCGTGATCGTCCGAACAGCGGCGTCATCGACAACAAGTCCAAAACGGCGACAAGTCCAAAACGGCGCCAAGTCAGAAAGCGGCGCGGAAGACAAGTCGCGGCGCGGCGAATGAGTCAAAAGCGGCGCCAGTCGAAAATGACGCCAAGTCAGAAAGCGGCGCCAAGTCGGAAACGGCGCCAAGTCGAAAACGGCGCCAAGTCAGCAGCGCCAAGTCAGAAAGCGGCGCCAAGTCGGCAGCGCCATCATCGCGATATCACATCTGCGAGGCGATTTTCTGTTCTTAAAATTGCATTTTCGTTCATGCTTTATTATTCGTCTTAGCGATTTATGCACTAACTCTTTCTTGAGCTTTAGTCTACGGGGCGGCGGCGACACGTCCGAACGCGGCGTCGTGACAACCAAGTCCAAAAGCGGCGACAAGTCGAAAGCGGCGCCGCAGAAGTGCAGCGCGACGGCGGCAACACGTCCATGCAGCGGCGTTATCGGCGACAACAAGTCAGAAACGGCGCCAAGTCCAAAACGACGCCAAGTCAGCGGCGCCAAGTCGGCAGCGCCATCGTGACATATCACGTCTACGAGGGCGATTTTCTGTTCTTAAAATTGCATTTTCTCATTCATGCTTTATTATTACGTCTTAGCGATTATCGCTAACTCTTTCTTGAGCTTTAGTCTGAGGCGATTGCGGCGCGACAACATATCCGTTCACAATCGCAACATTTGTGCAGGGCGAAAATCACGGCATTTGCGAGATCGCGTCAACCTGGCGTCATCACATTTTACCACGATAACATTGTCTACTCACGATTACATTGCTTTTAAAATTATGCATCATCAATTTGTCTTATGATGCACTAACCGTTTGCTTAAATCTTAGCATGCGGGGCGAGAGCACAGCGTGGATTTTCTCTTACGTGAATCGGGGCAATTTGTTGGGGCGACGCTGATGAATGGCGAAAGCGGCCTCAGCGTCGGTCCTCGCTCCACATCACCATAAAACCAGACCATAAGTCATGCGGTACACCCGAGTTCAAGCTAGTTTTTTTATTTTTTTATTTTTATTTTTAGCACCACGGCCCGGTGTCGCGTCATAACTTCGACATCGGACAAATTTTGAGTTCGCGTTAGCGCGCCGGTGTTTTGACCACGGTAGCGGTGTCGTCATAACTCGACAACGGGACAAATTTTGAGTCGCGTTAGCGCGCAGTGTTTGACCATGGTAGCCCGGTGTCGTCATAACTTCGACCTTTGGGGCGGTTTAGTCGCGTCGGCCTTGCCTAATTGCTGACATTTTAATTACGAAGTCGAGACAAAATTGGCTGAGTCAGCGTCTTTGTCAGAAGATTCTTCCATCATCTCCATACAAAGAACGCCATTCGAGAGATCCAGAAGGCTCGAACTTTTGCTAGATTTGAAACATGGTAGAAGGAAAGAGGAAGATGTATTAAAATATTATTATAATATTCAAATAGTAAAATATCCTATTATTTATTTTATTTATTTATGACTTTGTAGAAAAATATTATCCTTGGTCTATATATAACATGTGGAAAATTATTGATCATGTGTTAAGTTGAGCCTAAATGATAACTACTAGTTATTGATGACGGTCAGTTTATGGTATACCTATCCACGGTCTCTTAGATTTGTGCAATTTGGGGTTTGGACTTTGGGGTTTCATTTTTTTTAATTTTTTTTTGTCCGCTAAACTCTTCGTCATCAGGATCATCATGTCACCTTACTCATAGAAATTCAATTTCAACATTTTGAGGTCTTCTTCCATTCACCCATATAATTACCACCTACTATAATATATTATGTAATCAACGCTATAATAAATTTATAATGAACTATGACTATGGTGCATGACTGCAATGGACGCCATAATAAGTCGTTGGGGACTGATTTTTTTGATGAAAAGTCAAAATTTTAGTCGGAAACGAAATCTGAAAAGTGAAGAAATCGGGAGCTTTTGGAGGGTAATATTTAGTTTTCTATTTCTTTTAGAGTAATTAAAATGTTGAGTGTTGGGGGTCAAAATATATTTTTTAATACTTTGAATCTAGGGTTGAACGCAACAAATTCTGACATTGCTGACGTCATAAATGATGGTCATTTTCCTAATTATTTGAAATTAGTGGCCTTTTTCCTAAATAAGTTTTCTAAGTGGCCTTGCAGCAAATCACCCCGTGATACTTCCTACCTTCTTCATGTTAGCCCCAGAAAATTAACAATTTCTTATGTGGTCAAATACAATTTTAGAAGGAAGAACAACTACTAGAGTGTGCATTGGAATAGAATAAAGAATTGATTTAATTAAGACATCTCTTCGTGGTTCTACAGTTAGAAAGAATCCTTGAAACAAACCCGAATTCTCAACACAAATATATATAATTACTGATAGCCAAATTACACCTATAACACTCAAACTATCGAATTACAATGGAAAATACTGAAATCAAGTAACTAAGGATAGAGATAAGAATGGGATGAGAAGTTAGACTCTAAGAAAATGGATGAGAGAATTAGATAGTTTTCTCAATAATACGCATAAATTGTTCTTTCTAACCCATAGTCCTAATTAACTACTCGCTAATTGGCCCTGGATCCTAAATAAAACTCTCCAGCATTTTATTCGGCCCAGCAATTCCATAGGCCCATAGGGACTCAGCCTGGTTCACAACAATACTCTCATCCTCAAAAAGACCTTGTCCTCAAGGTCCGAGTAGAGCAACAACAATTTGGGAGGTGGACGTTGTTGCTCAAGGGAAAATTTTATGGCAAAAGTGTTATTCCGACCTATTCTTGTAACTGTGCCACTATTTGAGTCCAGGTAAAAGGCGGCACAGGATCAATGCAAGTCATAACGATATATCAATATACTTTCTAGTACACCAAATAAACAGATAAGCAAGATCAAGTTAATTGAGCAACTACACATTAGACTGGATCCTTTGGAACGTATGTAGAGCGGTTCAGCTTCAGGTTTCTGTTTAGTATTATGTGAAGTTCCTGGATGATGTATGTACACATAACTTAGGCTAACATATAAGTTTGAATCTCATATAGACCACTAAATCAGTGTTTCATGACATCTAATTTGCAAGACATGTTGAGACTAGAATGGGAAATAAAAGTTGCTATGGAGATATCTTCACATGACCTGGGCAGACAACCAAGTGTTAGAAAGAAACTAATTTTAGACTAGTTCAGGAAATACCATTCCAGGTAATTCAGCAAAAACAGGAGCATATGATGACTTTAGGGAAATTTTTATGGAAGCATTTTTTGCCCTTAGAGAGGCAAGTGTAATTACTTAGTTAATTCAGCAGGTAACATTAACACATGGGACTAGTCGGACAAACATACTGAACATAGTGATGACAAAATCAAGCGATGTGGCCCCTTGCAGACCAGAATATAAGTTGGGCATGTGATCATATTCCTAGCGATCTGGGCCGGTTTAGCGAGCTTTGGACCCCTCTAATGAACATTACTATATTAAAATCATTTCGGCAGGATTGACCAGTTCTGTGGGAGCTCTATAGTACAAGTTTGGCCATAAGTGTACTGGTAGGAAAGCCAATAATATTCAGAACCTTAACTGGAAATAGAGATATCCATATACAACACTACACTACACACTACACATTACATACTCTGAGATAGTGCAACAAATGACATGATATTGGACAGTTGTGCGACTTACTGTTTTAGACATAGCCGAGTTGGTATTAATAATTCCAATCCGAATCAGATAAGTGAAACTATGTGTATTAATACTAATAAGCATGATTGATGCTTATATAACACAGAAGCACACAGATTTAGATAACCAGTCGGTATTTCCACAAACAGCCTCATATCGATGAATACAATAATCTAAGCTAAGACACATTCAATTACACAAACATACATTAATACAAAAGGCCAGAAGAATTTTAGTTTACCTATAGGAATGACGGCGGCGTATCAAGTCGTCGGTCCGCTCGGATTTTGGTTTTGCGATGCGAGTCAAGTGTAAATCTTTTTTTTGAGAATGCTTCGATTTGAGGTGATTTCGCGATTGAGAAGAAAAGGTTTGAATCGGTAGTTCTTGCTGTTTCTCTACTGAGCTCTAGACGATCGACGCCATGGGTACCCTCGAATGTAAAAGGAAGGGTGTTCGACCTATGTTTACGCCTCTTGTGCTCGTGATTGAACTCGCTCTTACGTAAAAAACGATTGCCCACCCCCGTTCTAACTTTCTTTGCCTTTATAAATGCTATTAATGTATGCCTTATATAGCCATGGTTCGAATTCTAATGTTGGTAAGTAAATAAGGCTGATTTTGGACGATTTGTGTATGATTTAGTAAGGGATTTGTTGCCATTTTCGGGGAAGATTTGGAATATTTGATTTCGATTCTTATGGAAAGCTTGGCTCTTTATGGTAAAGATTTGGGTGGGGTTCGCCGGATTTTCCGTCTGGAAATCTGGCGAAATCAGCGGGGTGTGATTTCGAGCTGATTTGTTAAGATTTGTGGGCTATTTTGGGTTATGTGGGTCACGGGTAAGGGGAAGATCGCCGGATTTTCAGCCGAAAATCTCGGCGAGGAAGGTGGCGTGAGGGCGGCGATTGAGAGGGTACTAGGGTTTTCTGAGATTGGGGAAGAGGGACTTAGGTTCGTTTGGTTTTTCTTTTGCTTTATGGGTTGTGGGCGATGGGTTGTGGGCTGAGGTAAGTGGGCTGCGGGTCTTGGGCTGCGGGTAGCGGGTTTGGGCCAGGTGTTTTAAAAGGGTGGGCTGGTGGTATTATATTGGGTATTAGTTTAGGGAGTTAGTTTTAGGTGTATTAATTAGTGACAAATTAAATTGTGATTAAATTATTTAGGTGTTTTATTAGCCTAAGTTTGAATTTAAATTATTATAATAATAAATGCGGATGTGCTATTTAATACGACGTCATTGCTAAATTATTTATTCTATGCATTTATTAATTATTTAAGAATTACGTCAAAGCTTAAAGTTAATTAATGCGGACGCGAGACGCTAAGTGCTTAAAACTCTACGTAAGACGCGATGTCATTATTAAATTAATTATTTATGCCTGTATTTATGTTTTATCGCTACATTTTATTATAAAAAATCATAAAAATTATTTTACAAAATTAGTGTAATTGTATAGTTAATGACTGGACGGGAGGGTCAAAATTGGGTGTCAACAGTTGTCCCTCTTTGTATGGAGATGATGGAAGAATCTTGGACAAAGGCGTTGACTCATGCAATTTTGTCTCGACCTCGAACTAGAAATGTTGGGCAATTAGGCAAGTGGCGGACTCAAAAATTGTCGATGTCGAGTTATGATGACCTCGGGCTATGGTGCAAAAAGAAAAGAAATAAAGCGGCTTGAACACAGGGTGTCTTGCTATGGCTTGTGGTCTTTGGGTTTTATGGTGATGTGAAGCGAGTGGACCGGCGCTGAGGCGCTCGCCATTCATTGGGAAGGTTGGCCCAACAAATTGCCGATTATTTGTAAGAAAATCCACGTTGTGCTCCTGCTCCCGCATGCTAAGACTTGAACAAACGGTTAGTGCATAACTGTTAAAACAAAATAATGCAAGAATGTAAATTTTGTGTTGTGGTTGTAGTCAAATCGTATATAATATATAATGAAATGGTGTGATGATACGCCGTCTTGTATAGGCGAGATGCAGATGACGCCTTGTATGGGCAGAATCGTCTTGTATGGACGAAAATGCAAATGTTCGTCGTTGTATAGACGAGATGCAAATGACGCCTTGTATAGACGAAATGTAAATGACGCCTTGTATGGGCGCTGTCGTCGTTGTATAGACGAAATGCAAATGTTCGTCGTTGTATAGACGAAATGCAAATGACGCCTTGTAAGGTTTAGATAAAAATTGTTCTATATGTGGAGTTGTGTCGTAATTCATGCGTAATCAAAACTAGATGAAATAATTAAAGTGTAAATGATATAGCCTGTGGTTTTTGCAAGATGTATTTGATGTAGACTTGTTGCAGTTTGACTTTGTGAGCGAATCTGTTGTATTGGAATGTTGCTATTGACGTCGTTTTCGGACTTGGCGTCGTTTTGGACTTGTCGTCGTTTTTGGACTTGTTGTGTTGATGACGTCGTTGTGTTGCTGCTGCCCCTGTAGACTAAAGCTCAAGAAGGAGTTAGTGCATAACTGCTAAGACAGAATAATAATAAAGCATGAAATGAGAAAAATGCAGTTTTGAGAACAGAGAAAATCGTCCCTGCGTAGATGTGATATGTTGATGATGGCGTCGTTTTCGGATTCGGCGTCATTTTCAGACTTGGCGTCGTTTTCGGACTCGGAGTCGTTTTCGGACTCGGAGTCGTTTTCGGACTCGGAGTCGTTTTCGGACTCGACGTCGTTTTTTGGACGTGGTGTCGTTTTCGGACTCGGCGTCGTTTTTGGACGTGGTGTCGTTTTCGGACTTAGCGTCGTTTTGGGCGAGTCGTTTCGGACTTCGGCGTCGTTTTGGGCGTGGCGTCGTTTTTGGGCGAGTCGTTTCGGACTTCGAGTCGTTTTGGACTCGGCGTCGTTTTTGGGCGTGGTGTCGTTTCGGGCGTGGCGTCGTTTTGGGCGCGAGTCGTTTTCGGACTCGGAGTCGTTTTCGGACTCGACGTCGTTTTTGGACGTGGTGTCGTTTTTGGACGTGGTGTCGTTTTCGGACTTGGTGTCGTTTTCGGACTTGGTGTCGTTTTCGGACTTGGCGTCGTTTTCGGACGAAATGCAGATGTTCGTCGTTGTATTGACGAAAAGTATATGTTCGTCGTTGTATGGACGAAATGCGGATGTTAAATGCGTTGTATGGGCGAAATGTAGATGTTAAATCGTTGTATGGGCGAAATGTAGATGTTCGTGCGTTGTATGGACGAAATGTAGATGTTAAATCGTTGTATGGAGCGAAATGTAGATGTTAAATGCGTTGTATGGACGAAATGTAGATGTTGTTTTGGAATGTTATTGTCCTCGCCGTTCTTGTTGACTGCAACATTCATTCAAAGAAAAATGGTGAGTTCGGGAGAATCGGCGATTTGTGTTGGCTCTTGATATTTGCACGCGTTGTCTCGTCTGGACCATGTAACCCCTGTCTGATTTCGAGTCTCGGTCGAAAATATTTGTTGAAAATATTCTATCTTGAGAAAATACTAGTAGGAAATTATGTCGATTTTTGAATAATGACATGTTATGAAACAGAGCGAACATCCTTATCCGAAATCGGCGGTATATTCTCCCATACTCTCGGTGCTCATTGCCGTCGAGCTTTCTTTTAAAATTTTGTCGGTTTTGGGACATAGAACCACCAGCGTAAATTGACCATGTCCATTGATGTCATTTGTAGTAAAGTCCTTAAAATTGTCCCAGTTTATGTCGATCTTTCAAGCATATGGGATCATATTTGTCAATGTCCTTTCGTGGCGAAGTCCTTAAAAATTGTCCCAGTTTTGACTGACGAAACTGAGTCGGATATATGTCGTCGCCTGGACATAATGTTGATAACGTCGTTGTCCGGGCGTGTTCTTCATTGCTCTGTAGAATAAATGCTCCCGCAATCTAAGCGAGAAAGCGTTAGTGTATACCGTTTAAACAAAATGATAAATATATATGAGAAGTGCAATTTTATGGGTAGAGATGTCGCCACGACATGGGATGAATACTGAGGTGTTGTCCTTGCACGGACTGACGAATTGCCATAGTGTCCTTGTTGTGTGCGTGGGTTGCAACTTTGACCTTATGTCCGAGCTGATGCGCTATAATTTGTTGTAGGATTTGAACTCTGATTGTTGATGTTTGTCCGTACGCTATTTCGAAGAATTTTGTTGTATTTATGTACGCTAGTATCACGAGAACTTTGTTGTACCTTCTGCTAATAGGAAGGACCTGCGCTCAAAGAAAAATTTGTGAGTTTGAGGGGGGGCGGTTGATTCGCGTTGACTTTGTAGTTTTGACTCTTGATGTCGGACGTCTGCCTTGTTTGGGACTCATAACCCCTGCCTGGTTTCCTACCTTGTCCCAGTTTTGAAAAGGGTGTTTGGCCTAAGGGGGTCTCAATGGAGTTGCTTGTATGTTATGTGCATTCTTGTTATTTGAGCGAAGGAAAGTTTCTAATGGTGTGACGGCCGATTTAGGCGCCACGTATCCAGTGAGGAATCAGTCATGACGTAGTTCATTACTGGCGAATATTGGGTAAAATTCTAAAGGTGGGGCCGAGATATGGCGCCACGTATCCGCGAGGAATCGGTCGAACGTAGTTCCATTACAAGCAAAAGAACAATTGGGATATTTCTAAAGGTGGGACGGCCGATGTGGCGCCACGTATCCGCGAGGAATCAGTCACGTAGTTCCAATTATTACATATAAAGGGCAAAATGCATTAAACTAACTATCTCAGAACTCGGCGGGACGAGGCAGGGGCGCGAGTCCACTTCTCTGTGTCTTAGAGGGCAGGGTCTTCAGCGGGATCATACCGGATCACATTGTATTTATGTTTCCACTTTCAAGAACGAAGACTTTAGAGCCCTTCCACGCGATTCTGTATCTTCTTTTGATTTGCGAAGTGCATGTTTTGATGAATAGGATTCAGTATGCGAGCTCTAGCGAGGCATTTCTCTTCCTTTGGAGATTGATTGATGATTCAACAACGGTCCTTCCAAAGCTGCTTTGTTCAACAATCATGTTAACATAGGCATCATCAGGGTTTGGTAAGTGGTTGTTGTTTATATTGGGGGGAGCTTCTTCAAGTTGGATGACTCCATCTTTGATCAATTCCTCGATTTTGTCTTTGAGGGTATAACAATTTGCGATGTCATGCCCCTCGACACCGGAGTGGTATGCACAATGTTTAGTTTTATCGTGCCCTCGGGAGGTAGGCCTGGGGGTATTTCTGGGAATTGGGTGGAGTATTCCTGCGGCTTTCAGCTTCTCATACACTTGGGCTATGGGTTCGCCTAAAGGTGTATAGGTTTTGTTGGTTTTCTTCGGCATCTATGCGGGGTTTGGGTCCGTTTGGTGTGCGGGTTCGTGATTGTGGTGAGTATTTTGGATATGCTGGTTGGGTATGGTAAACAGGATATGGGGGGGCGTAGTGCTGATAATGTGGATTTTGAGTGTTTTGGTTATAGTAAGGAGGCGGTGGATTGTGATACACTGGATGTTGTTCTGGCCTATGCTCCTGAATGACCATGATAGAGGGTGATGCATCTCTTCTCCTCCGTGAGGTACCTCCGATGGAATTTGACCTTTGCTCGCTGGTTGCTTGTAGAAATTTTGTCGGTCCGTAATCCTGCCTGTCTTAATGCCTTCTTCCACGAAGTCGCCCATTCTTACGACTTCTGCAAAACTTCGCCCAATTACACTAATCATCCTTTCATAATACGTCGCGTCTTTAACGATCGAGCAAGGTGGTCATTTCGCTACGCCATTGGAGTGGACCTTGGCTTCGACCGCCACCTCAGGCGTATTCACGAAAGTTTACGTGGATTTCTTTTCAAGCTTCATAAGATAAAATCTGTCGGGGCGATGTCGATGTTGAATCTAAATCTATCCATGAAATCTTGTGCCATGGCATTCCAATCGCCCCATTTTCGAGGTCTTGGCATGTACGATCCAGCGCCTCGCGGTTAGACTCTCGATGAATAGTTTCATAATGATTGCTTGATTTTTACCAACTCCAATCAATTTATCACAATATGACCTTAGATGAGCTCGAGGATTCCCTTTCCATCGAACATGTCAAATTTGGGCACCTTGTACCCCGGGTAATTCAACGTCGAGTGCGTGCATAAGTTTTCATATTCTAAACCTTCCTCCCTTTGTTCATTTGAATGCTTTTGAATGCCTCTTTCAAGCTACTGATTTCTTTTGCCACATTTTCATCGACTCTAGCTCGAGTTTGCGCTCCATTTCCTTGTATTGATCTGTCTCTTGAGAGGATGTATGCATAATAAATGGTTGACTTTCGATCGGATGTGCTAATCCTCATATTGTTTGTGTGTCATCCGCTCGTATTGGGTGGCTTGGCAATTGGGTTGAGTGGGAGATATAAGTAGAGTGGAGGTTGAGATGTGTATGTAGTGAACGGATCATTTTGGAGGTCGGCTTGCAAATTGACCGGCGAGTGACATTTTGGTGTGGTGGTATGTTGCGGCCTCTGCGGGAGCTTTGGGGAAGTGGAGGCTCGAGGGCTTGTGACACGATTGCATTTGTCCTTTGCTCGGGAGTGGTGCATTCAAACTAATGACGGGTTTGTGATATTTGAGCCTTTCTATTTCGGCTTGCATGATTTCCATTTCTTTGCGATAGTGTGGCGGTTTCGATCATTGGTGTTTCTCCTTTCTAACGCCTCTGCATCCTCTGCGAGAACGGGGATGAGTCTAAGTTGTTTCGTTCGTGCTTCGGATTAGTCATTTATTGGATGATTGTGTACGCGACCAACGAATCAACCTTTTGGGGATAAGCTAGACAAAAATAAACCTTTAACAAATGAAGCAAACCAAGTTAGTATAATATGCAAAAGCTGCGGGCAATATATACAAATAAGCAAATTGCAAATCAAGTGCGTGTTCTAACATGTTTGGGACCTCTTTATGCGGTAGGCCTAAACGTCAGATATGCGAGATTATGATAAATTTGTCCAAGCCGCCCAACTGTAATGCTTTCGTTGGAAATGGCGACCAAATGACGATGCTCTTTTCCCAATTTTAGCATGACATGATTGGGCTTGGATTTGTCATCATTGTCACGCTACACATATCTTTGGTTGATCGTTGGGTTGAGAAACCCGTCGACAAGTTTGTGTCTTCCTAATTGTGGTGTCGATGCGGACCAACCCACCTAAGGTAAATGCACGTACCCTAAAATAAAGGTGGTATAGCTCTATCCTAAGTTTCTAAGATTTGGCTTTTCCGGGCCAAGGTTCCCGAGCGGACAACTCAGTGAGAAGGCTACGCGGTGATCGACGAACCGATCTAACTCGTAGCGCCAACTCTCCTAAAATTTGGATATTTTGAAAGAAATTTCTTGGTCGTGAGCACACCAAATAGCGTGAGTGTGTGATTTTGTGTGAATTTTCCAGAATGGAAGAAATATGAGCGGAATGCCAGTTTAGGAAAAGCAGTAAAGCAAGTAGCAAAAAGTAAACAAAATACAATACACAAAAAATTAAATGCAAAATAATTGCCAAATAATAGCCCTAGGTCTGTTGTGGTTAAGAACCTAAAATCCCAGTAGTCGCCATTACATGTCATACTTTTTCGACCGCGACTTTTTTTTCTAGCGAACCCTGCTCAAGTAAAATGTTAGAAAATAAATAATAAAATGCTAAAAGAAAGTTAAAGTGTTAAAGAAGTGTTTAAAATATTAAAAATGCTAAAGGGTTGCTAGGGAGTCGCCACCTAATTAGTTTGGTGAATTAGGACACCTAAATGTTTAACTAGTTTAAAGTAAAACATTAACTCCATTTTTATGGTCTGCTAAATTTAATGAGATTCTGGGTAAGGGTTCTTTATTAATCTAGAGGGAAGGGGTTAGGCACCCTCCAAGATCCGCTAACTTGCGGTTGTCCTGCCAAACCTAGGGTTAATTATTATGTTAGAGAAATGCATGTTTTGAAAATATTCTAAGTAAAAGATATTTGCAGGTATATAAAGTGTATTTTGATAACATAAAGGACTTATAGGATTTATTCTATAAGAATAGATATAAGTTAATTCTTGGGTAGAAGTAGACATTATTTAAAATACATATTCACTGCCATAAAAGCATAGTATGAAAGAAAAGGAATAATGCGAGAATTGATTTTCATGAAAGACACGTTCAAATAACATAAAGTAGCATGGCATGATTTATAAAATATAAGATTGATTTATTAGGAAAAGTACACACGTATTTGCAAAATTTAATTTTTTTGCTAATATATATGTGACATGATATATAAAGTGCTAAAATAAGAAAACGATAAATTATTTATATAATATTAGTAAAAGAGTTTATGAGAAAATTAATTTCTTTGGGTTAGGAATTAGGTAGGAAATAATGTCTTAGTTACATGACTTAACGTACGCAAGCAAATGGTTTAATTATAACTTAAGCTAATAATGGTTTACTTAGAGGGCGACCCAAGCTCAAACTATTCTAAATATATATATATTAATGTTAAGGGTAAATGTTAGGCAAATAATTACAACAAATAAATGAAAGAGGATATAAATAGAAAGGGGATGACTCGAAGAATGACGATGTCCCTTTCTGTGATTTGGAATTTTCTATACGAGATGAATGCACATAAACGCAGGCCTTCTTTTGAAGTAGCTCAAGATGAGTCTCGCCGCGAGACTCTTTATTTTGCTCCGGTGCGTGCCATGTAAAAGATAAAGAAAGATAAGGATTAGTATATACTCAAATTTATCAATTAATAAGTAAGCATTTTGGCGAAATGCAACACACAAATTTATGTCAAAGCTGTATACCCACGGATACAGTGATGATAAGCATACTGATGAGAAAACCAGTAGAGTGGGTAGTGCAGAGGCAAGAAGACAAAATGAAGAATTGACAGACATAGGGTATAAGCATTTAGGCAGAAATTAAGCAACGCGGAAAGGATATGAAACATTCCAGATTTTTCTTTTCTTTTTTTCTTTTCGAATAAACGAGATGGGCCCCCTAACACAATCAAGCAGTTTTCATGCTGACTGAGCCTTAAAAGTGTGCACAGGATCAATGCAAGTCATAACGATATATCAATATACTTTCTAGTACACCAAATAAACAGATAAGCAAGATCAAGTTAATTGAGCAACTACACATTAGACTGGATCCTTTGGAACGTATGTAGAGCGGTTCAGCTTCAGGTTTCTGTTTAGTATTATGTGAAGTTCCTGGATGATGTATGTACACATAACTTAGGCTAACATATAAGTTTGAATCTCATATAGACCACTAAATCAGTGTTTCATGACATCTAATTTGCAAGACATGTTGAGACTAGAATGGAAAATAAAAGTTGCTATGGAGATATCTTCACATGACCTGGGCAGACAACCAAGTGTTAGAAAGAAACTAATTTTAGACTAGTTCAGGAAATACCATTCCAGGTAATTCAGCAAAAACAGGAGCATATGATGACTTTAGGGAAATTTTTATGGAAGCATTTTTTGCCCTTAGAGAGGCAAGGGTAATTACTTAGTTAATTCAGCAGGTAACATTAACACATAGGACTAGTCGGACAAACATACTGAACATAGTGATGACAAAATCAAACAGTAATGGCCCTTCGCACAGACAGAATATAAGTTGGGCATGTGATCATATTCCTAAGCAGTCCTGGACAGTTTGAGCAGGCTTTGGACCCCTCTAATGAACATTACTATATTAAAATCATTTCGGCAGGATTGACCAGTTCTGTGGGAGCTCTATAGTACAAGTTTGGCCATAAGTGTACTGGTAGGAAAGCCAATAATATTCAGAACCTTAACTGGAAATAGAGATATCCATATACAACACTACACTACACACTACACATTACATACTCTGAGATAGTGCAACAAATGACATGATATTGAACAGTTGTGCGACTTACTGTTTTAGACATAGCCGAGTTGGTATTAATAATTCCAATCCGAATCAGATAAGTGAAAATATGTGTATTAATACTAATAAGCATGATTGATGCTTATATAACACAGAAGCACACAGATTTAGATAACCAGTCGGTATTTCCACAAACAGCCTCATATCGATGAATACAATAATCTAAGCTAAGACACATTCAATTACACAAACATACATTAATACAAAAGACCGAGAAGAATTTTAGTTTACCTTCTCCGGACAGCGACCCGGGGCAGCGTATCAAGTCGTCGGTCCGCTCGGATTTTGGTTTTGCGATGCGAGTAAAGTGCAAATCTTGTTTTTGAGAATGCTTACTGATTTGAGACTGATTTCCGCGACTAAGAAGAAAAGGTTTCGAATCGGTAGTTCTTGCTGTTTCTCTACTGAGCTCTAGACGATCGACGCCATGGGTACCCTCGAATGTAAAAGGAAGGGTGTTCGACCTATGTTTCTGCCCTACTGTGCTCGACTGATTGAACTCTGCTCTTCTGTAAAAAAAACGATTGCCCACCCCCCGTTCTAACCTGCTGTCCTCTGCCTATAAATGCCTATTGCATGTGCCTTATATAGCCATGGTTCGAATTCTAATGTTGGTAAGTAAATAAGGCTGATTTTGGACGATTTGTGTATGATTTAGTAAGGGATTTGTTGCCATTTTCGGGGAAGATTTGGAATATTTGATTTCGATTCTTATGGAAAGCTTGGCTCTTTATGGTAAAGATTTGGGTGGGGTTCGCCGGATTTTCCGTCTGGAAATCTGGCGAAATCAGCGGGGTGTGATTTCGAGCTGATTTGTTAAGATTTGTGGGCTATTTTGGGTTATGTGGGTCACGGGTAAGGGGAAGATCGCCGGATTTTCAGCCGAAAATCTCGGCGAGGAAGGTGGCGTGAGGGCGGCGATTGAGAGGGTACTAGGGTTTTCTGAGATTGGGGAAGAGGGACTTAGGTTCGTTTGGTTTTTTCTTTTGCTTTATGGGTTGTGGGCGATGGGTTGTGGGCTGAGGTAAGTGGGCTGCGGGTCTTGGGCTGCGTAGTGAGTTTGGGCAGTGTTTTAAAAGGGTGGGCTGGTGGTATTATATTGGGTATTAGTTTAGGGAGTTAGTTTTAGGTGTATTAATTAGTGACAAATTAAATTGTGATTAAATTATTTAGGTGTTTTATTAGCCTAAGTTTGAATTTAAATTATTATAATAATAAATGCGGATGTGCTATTTAATACGACGTCATTGCTAAATTATTTATTCTATGCATTTATTAATTATTTAAGAATTACGTCAAAGCTTAAAGTTAATTAATGCGGACGCGAGACTCTAAGTGCTTAAAACTCTACGTAAGACGCGATGTCATTATTAAATTAATTATTTATGCCTGTATTTATGTTTTATCGCTACATTTTATTATAAAAAATCATAAAAATTATTTTACAAAATTAGTGTAATTGTATAGTTAATGACTGGACGGGAGGGTCAAAATTGGGTGTCAACAAACGCGTCGTCCGTTATAATTGATTGTGGTGCAAAATCCTTTTCGGCGAGATGAGTATTTATGCCCCAGCATTTGTTCTAAGTCTACGAGGACTCAGACCCTTTCATAGATTCATATAAATGTTGTAGTAGGTGATAAACCTTCGTGAGTATTTACACCCCAGTGTTTGCTTGATGAAGGCTAAGCCCACTTAGATACATAATTGCAGTCGCATAACAGAGTTGACTTGCTAGGCTGTCTTGGCGCCCCAGTGTCGGACAGTCGAGGGACGCAGATCGAATTGTTTGGAACATTCGGTCAACCAAGAGTTGAAAATTGTTTGCAATTGGTTTAGAGACCTACCAGATCGTGTTGTTGAAGTTATCAGCCTCAGCAAACGCGGAGACAACATGAGTTTGGATCTTGGCCCATTATGACCGTATTTGATATGAGTCTGTATTCTTTATGGGGTAAAAGAGTATGTTAAAATAGTGGGAGCTAATTAAACTAAAGACCATGTTAGTTAGTTAATGAATGTGTTCAATAGAAATTATATTAGAGTATTAATTTCAAGTCTATCTTTTCTTCAGTATAAAATGTCGAATCTGTTACTTAAAATATTGGTTGAAACAAACAAGTTGACTGGAGCAAACTTTCCTGATTGGTTAAAGAAATCTGTGATTAGTGTTAAAACTAGAAAGAATTAAGTATGTGTTAGACACACCATTCTCAACAGTCCCTGCTGATGATCCTGCTGAGTGCCTTGTTTGACAAAGATGGCTTATCAGAAGCATCTAGACAATGCTCCCCTGACACAATGTATAATGTTGTCTTCCATGACTATAGAGTTACAGAGGCAACATGAAAACATGGATCCCAACGAGATGCTAGAACATTTGAAGAGTCTTTATGAATCACAGTCTCAGACAATGGTGTATGAACTGTTGAGAGACCTCTTAAGTGTAAGCTGAACGAAGGGGTCCAGTCGTGAATGTTCGAAGATGATTGGGTTAATAGAGGTTGACTTGATTGGAACGGTCGCCTATAAATGTCTCTGTCAACCTAATCCTAAATTCATTTCATGGTCCATCTGAGAATTTCATTGTGAACTTCAACATGAATGGAACCAAGGTGAATCTTCCAGAACTTCACAACATGCTTGTCACACCCTAACCTCAAGCTCAGGATCGTGCCTACTGCACCTTTCTACCTTAACAACACAAGTAATCTGCGGAAATTAAATAACACCTCTTTTTTTTTTTTTTAAAACCAACACACGTACAAGGGCAAAACGACAAGGCTGCCATAATATACATACAAAAGACACTTCACCGTACATGAGTCCAATCCCACATATGAATACAGACCTCTAAGAGTTATATCAACTATGACGGACAAGGCCCGCCGTACCATAATCGCATAAAAGCCTGCATCGAAAGAACTTATACCAAAAAGATAAACTCCGAATGTAGGAGCTATCCAAAACTCGGCAGGTCCTACACATGCCGATCACCAAACAACAGACCTAAACTCGCATTTAACGCATGAGCGGCGAGGTCGGTCTGAAGAATGTACCAAGTATGTGAAGCGATGAAATCGTAATGAAATCATAACATCAAACAAAGCAGAGACATGTATGATAGCCAACCTACAAGATACAATACATAAGCGATCATATCAAGTCGTGGACGCGCCTCAAAGTCACTACTCAAATAATAAAGACACGATTGCCTTACTAACAATGAGAGTAAATAGTAGTATACTTTCAATATAAAATAGGAAGCTCACGATCAAAGCAGGACCACCCGCCGCAAAGATCGTTAAGCAATCCTACACTGGGACTATTTCACCCGTAGGTCGCGTGGACCCGCGTGAGGTATTCCTCGTGAGACTATTTCACTGCATAAGCCCTTACGGACTCGCACGAGGTATTCCTCGTGATAGGTCAGATCCGCCGCATGGGACTATTTCACCCGCATAAGCCCTTGCGAACTCGCATGAGGTATTCCTCGCATCGTGGGTAGCAAATCCACGGAATATGCAAATGCCACAAACCCGGGGAATGACCCCGTAACGAATGATATACCACTAGCACAAAACCGGCTATCAAACAATATATAAGCAAGTTAAGAATCCCCTAACTTCTTATTATTCTTGTTCACATACACTCTCATTTTAACTTACTTAAGGCACTAACATGTCTTTTATAAAGATCTGGGAATCTAACCCGCCTCCTGGTCACATGCCCCGGAATCCCACATCGTATAAGCATGTCCAAGGGGTAATACAAATAATGGAAGCATACCCGTGGAATCTCACATCACTGTCGGTATGTCCAAGTAATCCTACAAGACAAATTGACCCTTCAACCGAGAGTCGCGGCAACGTAATAAAACATAATACTTGTACTCAAAGGCTATCGCCAGTACACACAGGCAAGTTCATAAAATCTATAGACTTTCATTTTATAAACTCAAGGCACTTAGAGAATAATTCCCATATAAACAAGCCAAAGTACTTATCAAGGCACACATAGAATAATTCTCAATTAAATAAGCCAAAGTACTTATCAAGGCACACATAGAATAATTCTCAATTAAACAAGCCCAAGTACTACGTACGTACATTCTTTTCAAAAGACTCCTTTTATGTAAAACCCCAAGATACTAACACCCGTAGTATCAAGGCATGTCTATTTTTCAAAGTAAGTTACTACACTTTTAGAAAACTCATTTCAAAGCTTGAAATCAAGTAACTTCAAATTTTCACAATCTAGGCAACTTATGCCCATTAATCAAAATAGACAACTTTCTTAACCTTCCATAAAGCCGTTATAACCAACTTCTCATAAAGCCGTTATAACCCTTTATGGTTTTAGACATATCCATTCCTTTTATAACCAAGAGACTTACACTTTAAAACCAAGTATCACATACTTACAAAACAAGTTCTTAACTTTCCAAATACTTCAAGTCTCTTAATATTTAGAAAACAAGTTTCTTCTACTTTTAAACCTCAAGTAACTCCCACCTTAAAACAAGTTACTTCTCTTAAATCATGTCATTTCTCCTCTTTTAAAACAATTAAGTAAATTACTCCTTTTGACTCCCCTAAAGTCATTAACAACCCTTTAGGTTTTGGAACTAAGGCACTAGCCAAAAGGTTTGGACACCACTTCCTTTTCAAGACTCTATGTACTTTAAGTAAAATACCTTCACTTTTAAGAATCCAAACTTCACTAAGGAATTGGATTATACAACTTACAAATTAAACATCAAAGTACAATCAAGGAACTACATAGAACAAATTCTATTTTAGGCAATCCAAATACAACCAAGGAATGGATCATTTAAGGAGTAGGACGTACTTTCTTTATCTTAAGGAATCATGCTAGAAGAGGAGATAGTTCACATACCTTTTCGGCTAAATCCACAAGCTAAGCCGAATAGGCCGTACGCAGAATTGTCAACCTATAATGGTCACAACATGACTATCAATTTCTAGTTTCTAACGTAGAATAATACTAAGTATACGGTCTCTAATTCTACGGAAAATCAGGCAGCACTTCCTTTGTTTCTACTCACTTTGCCACCTTTTTCAAGGCCGAATACAATAACCAACACGCCACATTTAAGGCTCAAAACAACAACCAAACAAAGGGGATTACACGCCTTACAATACGTGTAAAATTCCGCCCCACAATTCATACGAAGTAGTTCCATATTTAAAGCCATTCTCGGCCAACTACATAACCAACAATTCAAAGTCTTTTCCAATTCCAAGTTCTAAGGCCTAACATGTTATATAGTCATAAACAACTACAATTTCCTTCTTTATACAACATGCGACGACTTAAATTAATAATCAACTCGAATTGTAATCTTAAGGCTAAACATGCTAGTTTTCGGATTAGGGTTCCAATAGCCAATATACTTATCAAACTTCATACTATGTAACTCATGCTTGCTAATATCCATAGCTACAACAATAAGTAAGTCTTAACTACTAAAACGACAAAATTTATACCTTTATAAGCCCTTAAAAATTCCAAGATTCAAAGTCGCTCCTTAGCAAATTCTTAGCTCCTTTCCTTAGGTTCCAATCCGCTCCAAGCACTCCTTAGAAGCCTATGAAGAACCCATCTTCAAGTTCCAACTTCAAAGTTGAAGAACTCCCTAAGTTTCCGCCTTGCGACTAATACGAAAACGCCGTTTTTCCGAAATCTTTCTATTGAAATATCCTTACAAAACCCTTAGGGACATTGGGTTAAAGTCTTGTGAATAATGGATCAAAATTACAAATTTTTTTTGTGTGGAAATGAGCAAACCCGAGAGCAAGATAAGCTAAGCTCAAAGTTTCCTAAATTTTTCTAAGTGTTGAAGACCTTGTCTTGCACTAGGGTAGTATATATAACACATTGGAGGGCTAAGACTTAAACAAAAGTGTTGGCTAAGATGAGTTTCACTAGGATCAAGCACAAGTGGCAAGTTGACTTGGTCAACAATCTCAAGCTTAGCAAGACTTATCTTCTACCATGGTCAATGACCATTTTACCCCTTACTATTTCGACCAAGACCATATGTGGGGGTGCCACGTGTCGTCCTCTCATTCGTCCATAAAATTCCGTAACCCTCGTGGGTCCCACAAACGTAAAATTCCTCGGTGGGCCCACATGACCAAATCCGTAAAATAAATTTCCATAATGTTAATAAGTTCCATACTCTTCAAATAATGCATTTTGAGAATCTAATTCTCCTCAACGAACATTTTTCCTTTCCGACGTCCGGAAGATTTTCCGTCGGAAAAACAATTCTTCCTTTCGTACCAATTTCCAAGTCTTGATTCCTTACATACATTCTCTTATACATGTCCTGGACTTACGGGGTGTAACATTCTTCCCCCCTTAGAAACATTCGTCCCCGAATGTTCTTAGTCGGTTTTCAAGCTATACCCACTCCGGCATAAACTCTATACTATGCCTAACAGTCAATACTCCACAAGACCAACGATGCCACACATGGCCACCACCTAACATACGTAAACATATCAATGGACCTTCCGTCCGCGACCCCTCCTCACAAAACTCGAAGGTTACAGTCTTCTAAAATATAGGATTCTTAGAGGTTCCTTTCTTTCCTTACTTGTCATACTTTCTCGTACTTTCAAACTTATCTAGTACACGTACAAAATCTCAATTATTGTTTCTGTCCTCCAATCCTTGGAGTTACTATCCAAACTTGGCCACTATGCTACTTGAATTTCCGCTAAGGCCCTTCTCGGTCCTTACGACCTGATTCCAGTGGAACGCGTCCACAAACTCGTACAACAATTAACTAAACTTGGGCCTTGCATCCTCGGGACCCTATCACATAACGGGACCATTTCTAACTGACATCACCCCATTCCATACTACCGGTTGACCCAAAATGAATCCATAACCCGACTCATCGTCATACTTAACTTCTCGTTCTTAGTCTGAAATAAATCTCTCTCTTATCTCAAGGTATTTCTCACCCTATCCTCCCATTCACTAGAGGTTCGTCACATAGGCCAAAGTATTTCTACCGTACATCCTTCCCTATCGGTCTTACACTGTTATGGGGCAATTACAACTTGTGAACTCTACACAACTATAGTCTCAGTTCACTGACCATTCTTGTCAACATTCTTAACTTTTCACTTTACTAATCAAAGTATTCCTACCTCTGGGGTACTATCACTTACAACTGCTAGCAACACAGGGAAAACATATATGCTAGGGCAAAATCTGAAACTAACAATGCACGTATGATTCCAAAGAATCAAAATATACCTGTAACCCCATGCGATGTCGCCTCCTGATCCTGCCCAGTAGTCACGTCATCTCTGCGGTTCGAAGGACCACCAGAACTATAAACTCCACCCTGACCTCTACCACTGGGTCGACATCTCAACACCGCCTCGGGGACTCAATTTGTGGAGGAAAGGGAACCAACTACCGGCCTCATAGGCTGAGCCACCTCACCGGTGTTTCTTCTAAAAGGACATACCCTCAGAATATGGCCCGGACGGCCACAATAAAAACAAGCACTTGTGCCATAACGACATTTCCCCAAATGACGCTTACTACATCGGAAACACTGAGGAAAAAGTGGCCTCGACTGAGAAAATCCTCTGCTCCTCTGAGAACCTCGACCCCTGGAGCTTGGACCGGCTCCTAAATACCTTGTGGAGTCCAATCTCGACTATGAGCGAGTGCGGTATGTCTTGGGTAGGTGGACGAATATCTCACTCATTCGAGGTCGCTTGTCCAAAAACTCACCGGGATAACCAACCGGTCTAGCCCTCTTACGCTGATCTCCTCTTTGGCCCTCTACCCTCCGTATACCTGCCTGTACTGGCCGAATAACTTCCTGCTGGTGAAACTGTAGCACCGCTATCTTGGTCAATAACATAATTGCTTCCCTCATGACCCTATAGTCTTCTCCTAACTGAGAAACTGGAGGCTCTGGTGCTGGGGCCTTAAAACCTGGCGCAGAAGAACTCGCCGACTGCGGAACAACATCCGGTATACCCTGGGCATAAGCCCTATCAACTCCCTGAGTCTGACTAGTAGCTC
This sequence comes from Przewalskia tangutica, assembly GCA_029844215.1. Lineage (NCBI taxonomy): Eukaryota > Viridiplantae > Streptophyta > Magnoliopsida > Solanales > Solanaceae > Przewalskia > Przewalskia tangutica. The sequence continues at coordinate 25,969,200 of CM056723.1, forward strand.
CTGCTACTCCTTTGCCCTTCTGGGCGGCTGTTGCCCTCCTTGGAGGCATAACTGTAACACAAAATCACGTCAGAGATGAATTATCTTACTAACACAGCTTTATGGCACGATCTCATAGTGAGAAGAATAGAAACCAACTCTTAAATGTCATGTAGCCTCCTGTTTATGGGTGTGGCGCGCAACACACCGATAATCAAGACTCTACTAGACACGGTCTGTAGACATTTCGAGGACTGACTGCTCTGATACCACTCTGTCACACCCCTAACCCCGGGCCCGTGACTTGTGCCCTACCTGGGCACCTTTCTACCTTAACATCACAAGTAATCTGCGGAAATTAAATAACACCTCATTTTTTTTAAAACCAACACACGTACAAGGGCAAAGCCGACAAGGCTGCCATAATATACATACAAAAGACACTTCACCGTACATGAGTCCAATCCCACATATGAATACAGACCTCTAAGAGTTATACTGAACTATGACGGGACAAGGTCCCGCCGTACCCATAACTGTACAAAAGCCTGTTCATATACTCTCTCATTTTAGTTTATAACTTCTTTTAGTCTTGTTCATATACTCTCTCATTTTAGTTTACTTAAGACACTTAATCATATCTTTAATAAAAGAACACCGGGAGTTTAATGTTACACCCCGTAGTTCAGGTCATGCGCATGAGGGCGTACGAAAGGGAGTAAGACTTAAAATTTTCAAAGGATAGGTTGACGGATTATTCCGGGCGGTTTTTAGTCAACTTTGAGGCGGGTTATGACCCGGTACATTGAGAGTTCCTAAGTGTTTTAAAGGCCTAGGGCGTAGTTCGTTGAGTCTGGAGTCCAACGCAACCAACCGTTAAATCGATAGGGCGTCGGAGTAAAGTTATGAGTTACAAGTTCGGCGTGATCGGGCAAAAATGTGTTTGGACAGGCGAGCGCGGCTCGGATGCAGGGCATGGCGCCGAATGTCTTGAGGGGTCGCTGAAGTTTCAGCGCGCGCCGGAAGCAGGCGGCGCGGAAGATCTCGAGGTCGCAGGAGTTGCGGGCCATGGCCGCGAAGCCGCGCATGGCGGGTGACAAGTGTCCCCCCTCATCTGATTTTGCTTGCATGGCTTATATTGACCAAGTCTTGTAGACTTGGTCATCTCTCAAACACCTCCCTCTCTCTAGAAAATTTAGCTCTCCCTTCTCTCTAGAGTTTTAAGAAGAAAGAAAAGCTTAGGAAAAATCTGGAAAGGTGTGGCAAGAAAGGAAAGGTTATTACAAAGCTTGTGAAGACTATTGTGGTGGTATTCTTGGAGTAGAGGCTAGCAGTTGTTGGAGTAAATTGGCTAAGAGCTTTAAGGTAAAATTTCTTCCTTTAGAATTAGTTCTAAGTGTTGCATGTTTAGAAGAAAGAACTTGTGGTAGTAGATAATGCTCATAGAATCATTGCATGCTAGAAATGTAGTTTGGTTATGAATAATGGGTTAAGAAGAGATTACGAGCATGTTGTAGCCTAAAAACTACCCTAGAATTGTTAAGTGAATTATTGTAAACTTATGGGGCGTAATTGGTATTTGGGTGTGTAATCCCTTTAAATTGTTGGATTGATTGAGCCTTAAAATGTGGCGTTGAGTGTTAAAAATCGGCCTTTGAAAAGGTGGCAAAGTGAGTAGAAACAAAGGAAATGCTGCCCAATTTTCCATAGAATTTAGTGGCTTTGAGTTTAGATTATTCTACATTGAAATTAGAGGTTAATAAACATATCATGGTTATTATAGGTTGAAATATTACTTGCGGTAGTTGAGCTTAGCAAGTGGATTGACCAAAGAGGTATGTGAAGCTTTCCTATCTTTGAGCATGAGTATTTGTATCTATGTAGTACGGTAGACGTACAAGATTTAGTATTTTTACTTGTTTAAGTATAAACAAAGACTTGTTTTGTTTTAAGAAGTATAAGCCTCTTGGATAGTGAAAGAACGAAATGGTTCATAAGGAGTTATAACGGCTTTATGAGAAGTTAGTTATAACGGCCTTATGAATGGATAAGGATGTCGTAAATTTCTAAAGCATAAAGTTAGTATAACGGCTTTATGGGAAGTTGGTTATAATAACTTTATGGAAGGTTATGAAAGTTGTCTATTTTGATTAATGAGCATAAGTTGTCTAGATTGTGAAAAATTGAAGTTACTTGGTTTCAAGCTTTGAAATGAGTTTTCTAAAGGTGTAGTAACTTACGTTGAAAAATAGACGCTCCTTGATACTACGGGTGTTAGTATCTTGGATTTTGCATAAAGGAATCTCTTGGAAAGGATGCGTACGTAGTACTTTGGCTTGTTAAAGAGAATTATTCTGTTTGTGCCTTGATAGTGTTTGGGCTTGTTCAATTGAGAATTATTCTATGTGTGCCTTGATAAGTACTTTGGCTTGCTTAAATAAGAATTCTCTTGGTTTATGTGAAAAGAAGGCATGGTAATTGTCTTGGTTTATGTAAAGGCATGATATTGAAATTCGAATTAAAAGCATGTAGTTATGAGTTACTCGGGCGTACGCCCGGTGATGAAGGATTCCACGGTATGCTTCCATTGTTCGATTATGAGTTACTTGGACGCATCGCTTGATGATGAAGGATTCCGCAGGTATGCTTCCATTGTTCGATTATGAGTTACTTGGGCGTCGCCCGATGATGAAGGATTCCACGGGTATGCTTCCATTGTTCGATTATGAGTTACTTGGACGCATCGCGATGATGAAGGATTCCAGGTATGCTTCCATTGTTCGATTATGAGTCTATTTGGCGCACCGTCGGTGATGGAGGATTCCACGGGTACGCGGCCATGATGAGGTTCGTTTCCCCTGGCGATATTTTGTTCCATGGATTAGCTCTCCGCGAGGTCTCACGCAGGTGGATCTAGTAGTTAGCACCGTACTTGCCGGTCGAGACGTGATGCAGGTGGATCGGTAGTTGGCTTTCGCACTTGCCGATCGGGGTTAGGCGAAGTGGTGTGATGCAGGTGGATCGGTGGTTAGCCGTCTTGCCACGGTCGCGGACGTGGCGCAGTGGATCCGGTAGAGGCTATCGACTTGCCGATCGGCCGTGATTCGTGTATTAGTATTGTTGGTGCGGGTGGATCGGTAGGCGGCTTTTCTGCCCGGTCGATTGAGGATGCGAGGTGGATCTCGTAGCTATGCCTTCGTCTTGCCTCGCAGTTCTTATGATCTGAGTGGGATCTAGTATTCATATGCACATCCTTAGTGTTGTTATATCATAGGCCGGCGGTGAGGAAGAATTCCAGCACGATTGATATTATGGGCATGAGACCTATGGTTATATTTGAGTGATGACTTAGAGGGCGTGAGTCCCTGACTTGACATGGCTGCGTATATGTTGTGTACTGTAGTTTGGCTATCATGCATGTCTCATGCTTTATATATATGCTATTATGAATTCATTACGATATTTTCGGTTTCACATACTTGGTACTGTTATCGACCTCCTCGCCGGCTGCGTTCATGCCGCAGGTCGAGATACGTAGCTTGCTGGTCCGCACTCTTAGGATCACTGTTCATTTCTTGGGAAGCTCCATCTCTCCGGAGGCTTGTCTTTTTGGTATGATTCCCTGAGGTTATAGACTTTGGTACATTCAGGGGGTATGGCGGGGCCCTGTCCCGCCACGATTGTTCTTAGAAGTGCGTAGTCACGTTTGTGTTTTGGGTTGTAAGAATAAAGTTATCTTGTTCACTATCGGTTAAGTTATTTTATGAAAGGCGGCCTTATCGGCTTGCTAGTGATGTTTACCTTATACAGATTTGTTTCATGTATGTTCATTGCTATTCTCTCGACATATACCCGAGGTACCGGAAGGTACGATCGCTGACCCGGTCGGGTCGTGACATTTAACCCAAGTACTATATGCTTCAACTCTTTCAACAATGACTCTTCTTTATACATAAAAACCTTTGGACAATTGATACCTTAAAATCAATTTGCCTCTTCACATACTTATCTTATTTAGAGAAAATCTCTTCTCATTAACCTTTTATGAAGCTAATAAACCAACTTCCCATAAAGTTGTTATATTAACTCTATACTTTAGTAAAATCATACTTTTTCCCTAACTAAGGGAATTATACATTCTTAAAATGAAACAAGTCATTATATACTTAAATCAAGTAAGAATACCAAATCTTGTACGTCTACCGTACTACATAGTTTCATCTATTCATGCTCAAGAGATAGGAAAGCTTCACATACCTCTTTGGTCAATCCACTTGCCAAGTCCAAACTACAAGTAATATTTCAACCTATAATAGTCATGATACGTTTATTAACCTTTAATCTTAATGTAGAACAATCCAAGTTCAAAGTCACTAAATTCTAAGGAAAATTGGGCAGCATTTCATTTGTTTCTACTCACTTTGCCACCTTTCTCAAGGCCAAATTTATCATCCAAAACGCCACATTTAAGGCTCAATCAATCCAACAATTCAAAGGGGATTTCACACCCAAAATTCTGCCCAATAAGTTTACAACAATTCACTTAACAATTCTAAGGTAGTTTTTAGGCTACAACATGCTCATAATCTCTTCTTAACCCATTCTTCATATCCAAACCACATTTTCTAGCATGCAATGACTCTAAGTGCATTATTTTACTACCACAAGATCTTTCTTCTAAGCATGCAACACTAGAACTAAATCTAAAGGAAGAAATGTTACCTTAAAGTTTTAGCCAAAACTTATCCCAAATATTGCTAGCTTCCTTGCCAAGAACACCACCACAATAATGCCAACAAGCTAGCTACAAGCTTCCTTTTCTTGTTCTTAACTTTCATATTTTTCTTGTGTTTTTAGAGATAAGGGGTAGCTGATTTTTAGAGAGAGGAAGATGTTTGAGAGATGACCAAGTCTACAAGACTTGGTCAATATAAGCCATGCAAGCAAAATCAGATGGGGACACTTGTCACCCTCCCATGGCCTTTTAAAGAGAAATCGACTTTCCTAAGTTTTTCGCCCAAAATCCGCCTCGGCCGCGCCGCCGCCGGCCATGGCTGAAACCTCCGCCGGCTCTGGACTTTCGCGCGCGGCCCTGCTCAGCTGGCGCGGCTGAAACTTCAGCGACCCTCGATTCCGCGCCACGGCCGCTTTGCTCGAAACGCATTTACGCCCATCGCTGAACTTGTAACTCTCATAACTTTCTACTCCGACGTCCTATCGACGAACGGTTGGTTGCGTTGGAATCTAGACTCAACGAACTACGCCCTAGGCTTTTAAAATACTTAGGAACTATCAATGAATCGGGTCATAACCCGCCCCAAAGTTGACTAAAATCCGTCCGGAATAATCCGTCAACCTATCCTTTGAAAATTTTAAGTCTTACATGCTTTCGTACGCTCTCATACGTAGGGTCAGAACTACGGGGTATAACAATTTCACCCGCATAAGCCCTTACGGACTCGCATGAGGTATTCCTCGCATAGGTTGTATCCGCCCGCATGGGACTATTTCACCCGCATAAGCCCTTGCGGACTCGCATGAGGTATTCCTCGCATCGTGGGTAGCAAATCCACGGAATATGCAAATGCCACAAACCCGGGGAATGACCGTAACGAATGATATACCACCAAAGACAAAACCGGCTATCATACAATATATAAGCAAGTTAAGAATCCTAACTTCTTATTATTCTTGTTCACATACTCTCATTTTAGCTTACTTAAGGCACTAACATGTCTTTTATAAAGATCCGGGAATCTAACCCGCCTCCTGGTCACATGCCCCGGAATCCCACATCGTATAAGCATGTCCAAGGGGTAATACAAATAATGGAAGCATACGTGAAATCCCACATCACCGATGCGTCGCCCAAGTAATCCTACAACAAGACAATGCCTTTCAACCGGAGTCGCAGCGTAATAAAACATAATACTTGCACTCAAAGGCTATCGCCAGCACACACAGGCAAGTTCATAAAATCTATAGACTTTCATTTTATAGACTCAAGGCACTTAGAGAATAATTCCCATATAAACAAGCCAAAGTACTTATCAAGGCACACATAGAATAATTCTCAATTAAACAAGCCAAAGTACTTATCAAGGCACACATAGAATAATTCTCAATTAAACAAGCCCAAGTACTACGTACGTACATTCTTTTCAAAAGACTCCTTTTTATGTAAAACCCCAAGATACTAACACCCGTAGTATCAAGGCATGTCTATTTTTCAAAGTAAGTTACTACACTTTTAGAAAACTCATTTCAAAGCTTGAAATCAAGTAACTTCAAATTTTCACAATCTAGGCAACTTATGCCCATTAATCAAAATAGACAACTTTCTTAACCTTCCATAAAGCCGTTATAACCAACTTCCCATAAAGCCGTTATAACCCTTTATGGTTTTAGACATATTCATTCCTTTTATAACCAAGAGACTTACACTATAAAACCAAGTATCACATACTTACAAAACAAGTTCTTAACTTTCCAAATACTTCAAGTCTCTTAATATTTAGAAAACAAGTTTCTTCTACTTTTAAACCTCAAGTAACTCCCACCTTTAAAACAAGTTACTTCTCTTAAATCATGTCATTTCTCCTCTTTTAAAACAATTAAGTAAATTACTCCTTTTGACTCCCCTAAAGTCATTATAACAACCCTTTAGGTTTTGGAACTAAGGCACTAGCCAAAAGGTTTGGACACCACTTCCTTTTCAAGACTCTATGTACTTTAAGTAAAATACCTTCACTTTTAAGAATCCAAACTTCACTAAGGAATTGGATTATACAACTTACAAATTAAACATCAAAGTACAATCAAGGAAGTACATAGAACAAATTCTATTTTAGGCAATCCAAATACAACCAAGGAATGGATCATTTAAGGAGTAGGACATACTTTCTTTATCTTAAGGAATCATGCTAGAAGAGGAGATAGTTCACATACCTTTTCGGCTAAATCCACAAGCTGTCGAATAGGCGTCTGCAGAATTGTCAACCTATAATGGTCACAACATGACTATCAATTTCTAGTTTCTAACGTAGAATAATACTAAGTATACGGTCTCTAATTCTACGGAAAATCGGGCAGCACTTCCTTTGTTTCTACTCACTTTGCCACCTTTTTCAAGGCCGAATACAATAACCAACACGCCACATTTAAGGCTCAAAACAACAACCAAACAAAGGGGATTACACGCCTTACAATACGTGTAAAATTCCGCCCCACAATTCATACGAAGTAGTTCCATATTTAAAGTCATTCTCGGCCAACTACATAACCAACAATTCAAAGTCTTTTCCAATTCCAAGTTCTAAGGTCTAACATGTTATATAGTCATAAACAACTACAATTTCCTTCTTTATACAACATGCGACGACTTAAACTAATAATCAACTCGAATTGTAATCTTAAGGCTAAACATGCTAGTTTTCGGATTAGGGTTCTGATCGGTGTATTTTATATACACTTTTTGAGTCATTTTTAGTTAGTATTTTACTCATTTTGTTTATGTTTAGTAAAGTATTAGGGTCATTTTTCTTTCTTTTGTGTCACAGCGATCAAAAATGGAGAAATGACGAAAAGATGAGGAAATGAGCTTAAAAGAGATGGAATTGCACACTAAAAGGGCCAAGAGATGAAATCTAAAAAGTTCCGGGAATTATAGAGGAAATCAGACGAAGTCCGGACGAGAAAAGACGAAAACGGAAGTCGCGTAAAAGCATGGCGCTGGCGCATGTCTGAAAGCTCAAAGTTCTTGATCTTGGTAGCTGCCAACATGGCCGACGCGGAATTATGAAGTCTTGGCGAATTTGACATGTTTTCAGAATCCTAAAGGGATTATTTTTCCTACCTAAAGGGATAACTTTTCCTACCTAAAGGGATAACTTTTCCTACCTTAAAACCCTTACCTAAAAGGATTCTAATAACTTTTCCTTTCCTACAAATCCCTAACCCTTCACCAAAAGGATTCTTTGGCTATAAATACTATACATCATTAGAAGAATTATTCATTCTCCATTCTACCATTCACCATTCACCATTCTACATCCATCCTTCCACCAATCCATCTTGTAAATATTCCACAACACAACCCTTGGATGCTTGGCTTGGAGACTCATACTTAGTAATTTTCTTTTCTTTCTTTTACTTTATTTCAGTTTTTATGATGAACTTTGAATTAGTTCTTGTCATGTCAATGACTAGGAACTAATTCTCTTATAGGGCTTTCTATGTTGAATTGCTTGAAATTTATGTTATAAATTAATGCATGCTTATGGTTATTGTTCTTATTGAGAGATCTATCCAATAATTGAGTTGAATTCTTGGTAATTAATTGACAACTAATTATCACTATATGATTTCTAATCAGATTCTGAAAAGGGGGGATTGTGAATATGCTGTAAGTTGGGTAGACATTCTTGGATTGGGGATGAAAATACCTCAATTATTTATGTAGCGTTGATGAGAGGCTTAACAACCCTAATTTTGCGCATTGTGCGTGACGGTCAATTAGGTTTTGTTCTTAATCCTCATAAAGTTACCACTTATCACGAAGGTAGGTAAGGAGCGATCTGGGGTTGAGTGTTTATATAACCCTAGCGGGAGTATAAAGCGATTTAAATGAAACCCGCTTTCTCCAAAGAAGAATACCATAAGTAATGCGTTAGTAAGTAGCATAGCGGATAGTGAGGATACATAGAAGCCTTATTCTCATCACTCACAAGTAAATCTTTATACTCTAAATAGCTTTTATAATTCTTAGTCATAAACAACCAATCAATCATTAATCCACCAAATAGATACTAGAAAATAGATAATTGGTACTTGAACCTAATCTGAGGGCGATATTCGGTCTTATCTAAGACTATACTACTTGATACGATAACGTGCACTTGCGTTTAAAGTGTGTGCATCTTCTGCATCAAGTTTTTGGCGCGTTTAGGGATTAGGCATAGTTCAATATCAAATTTATCTATTTTTAATTTCTAATTTGGTTTTTATTTTGTTTCTTTAAATTATTTATTTTATTTTCTTTTGAAAAAAAAAAAAACAAGTGTCTTAGTGATTATTTGTTGGTTTTGATTCATCTCGGGGATCCTTAAGACATGGATTTCTCATCAATATGATCGAACTCAACCATAGAAGAAGAGGAGGAATTGCGAGAAGTTATACTCGGTCTCACGAGGTACCAAGCTCGATTCATGGACGAAGCGAGAATGGCCATGAAGAAGTTGGAAAGCATGAATAGCGAACTCGCAATCATATTCAACGAACAACAAATTGAGGCGAACCAAACCCAACTATTGAGGAATGCGGTGAGATAGTTGGTGTAGAAAAGGAAAGGATAGCGAGATTCAATTATTTACCTTCTTGGATTACGTGGAAATTCTTTTCTTACACCTATTACTGAAGAAACACCACTAGCTATCACGGTGATTCCCGATTAGGAAGCCCATACCATCAAGGTACCCCTAGAGTTGAGAGATGTAGAAGTTCACGGATTCTACATTATAGAAAGCATAAAACAAGCCTACTTGGGGATAATTGTGTTTTAAGGCTCTTGTTTGAACAAATGATTGTAGGGAAATTGAGGCCTACAACAATAAATTTGCGGATCGCAGCGGTTCGCAGAAGGATCAATAGGCACTCGTAAAGGTTAAAGCGTCGGCTAAAAGGCGTTAAAAACGCTTGTTGGGAGCAACAATATTTTTAATTATGTTATTTTAATTTCTGTCTTTATTTTATTTTATTTTATTTTATGCGAACAGATCTCGGTCTTGGGTTCTTGTTTTGTGTTGTTGGATGACAGGTGGTGAAAAGTGAAAGCAGGAAAAAGGCAACAAGCTGAAAAAAAAGGAAGCGATCGTCGGCGCGGCTCAGAATCGAGGGCAGCGCGGAACTCAGAGGGCCACAGTACTAGCGGCGGCCTGAATCTCGGGCATGGCGCGGAACCGGAGAGCCATATTTCCGTGCAAATTCGAATTTTCCTCCTAGACCTCCATTATGACATTGTGTTGTGTCGATAGTTGTCCATTTTTCATTTTTTTAGTATTGCACACATTGGGGACAATGTGTGATTTAAGTTTGGGGGTGTTTTATTTGTGTCTTGTTATGTTTCAGTTAAGTTTTTTTTGTTTTTTTTGTGTTTATTTTTGAGTCACAAATTATTATTATTTTTCTCTTTTGAGTCATAATTGTCTGTCAAAGATCATGTATGTTGTAGTTGCTAGAAACACCTAGTGAAGGAAGGTGGAATAATGTAATGGAATTAGAAGCAACTATCTAAACATCTAGGTTAGATATGCCAAAAACTCACAAAATCTGTCTATTTGGAGTTTCTTGCTTAAATTGTGCATGCTAAATAATGAAAACCTATGTGTTATGATTGCTTGCTATTTGAGGCGAAATAGTTAGGATATGCATGATAGGGAGATGATTCAGGCATTTCTTTGATAGTCAATTCTTACCACTCTTTTCTATCCGGACTTTAAAAGTATCCTAGTCATTACATTGAGCCTAAAAGTTAAACTTCTTCTTTTGACCCCCTATATGCCCACAAATTGTACCATAAGTAAAAATGTGAAAAAGTGGAATATAAAGTGTTGAAAAGAGACAAAAAGAGTAAACAATTTTGATGCACCCAATGAAAAGTAATAATAAATAGGCAAAAGCCTAAGTTTGGTGCTTGTTTTTCATAATACACTTCACTCTGTCAAAACAAAGAGGGAAAGATAGATATGAAGTGAAGAAAGAAAATCAAAAGAAAGGGAAGAATTGAAAAGCAAAAGAGCTTATGGTACACGAAATGAGCCTAAATGCCTATTTTTACCTACCTACACCTAAGCCTACATTACAACCCTTAAAGTCCTGAAGATCTCTTTTATGCATATCCAGGATTAGTGGAGAATAGCAAGTAAGCATGCCATAGGATTTCTTTGAATTTATATGCATGATTTAGTATATTGACTTTCATTAAGCATGATAAATATGAGTTTGCGAAATATCTAGCTTAATGTGTTTAGTGTGCTGAAATTTCATGCTATATGTTCGTGCATATTATTCTGCTAACCTTCATGTTTTTCTAGATAACACTAAATGCAGCAAAAGTGATCAATGTCAGTGAGTCTTTTATTTTCCATTTTCTTGAATCTTTTATTTCTTTCTTTCTATCTTTGCTCGAGGGCGAGCAAAGGTTAAGTTTGGGGGTATTTGATCGGTGTATTTTATATATACTTTTTGAGTCATTTTTAGTTAGTATTTTACTCATTTTGTTTATGTTTAGTATAGTATTAGGGTCGTTTTCTTTCTTTTTGTGTCACAATGGTCAAAAATGGAGAAATGGCGAAAAGAAAGAGAAATGAGCTTAAAAGAGATGGAATTGCACACTAAAGGGCCAAGAGATGAAATATAAAAGTTAGGAATTATAGAGGAAATCGACGAAGTCCGGACGAGAAAAGACGGCGAAAGCGGAAGTCGCGAAAAAATGCGGCATGAGCATGGCGCTGATGTCTTGAAAGCTCAAAGTTGCTGATCTTGGTAGCCACTGATCTGCGAACATGGCGACGCGGGAATTATGAAGTGCTGGCCGAATTTGACATGTTTTCAGAATCCTAAAGGGATTATTTTTCCTACCTAAAGGGGTTATTTTTCCTACCTAAAGGGATAACTTTTCCTACCTAAAGGGATAACTTTTCCTACCTTAAAACCCTTACCTAAAAGGATTCTAATAACTTTTCCTTTCCTACAAATCCCTAACCCTTCACCAAAAGGATTCTTTGGCTATAAATACTATACATCATTAGAAGAATTATTCATTCTCCATTCTACCATTCACCATTCACCATTCTACATCCATCCTTCCACCAATCCATCTTGTAAATATTCCACAACACAACCCTTGGATGCTTGGCTTGGAGACTCATACTTAGTAATTTTCTTTTCTTTCTTTTACTTTATTTCAGTTTTTATGATGAACTTTGAATTAGTTCTTGTCATGTCAATGGCTAGGAACTAATTCTCTTATAGGGCTTTCTATGTTGAATTGCTTGAAATTTATGTTATAAATTAATGCATGCTTATGGTTATTGTTCTTATTGAGAGATCTATCCAATAATTGAGTTGAATTCTTGGTAATTAATTGACAACTAATTATCAATATATGATTTCTAATCGATTACGAAAAGGGGATTGTGAATATCTTTGTAAGTTGGGTAGACATTCTTGGATTGGGGATGAAAATACCTCAATTATTTATGTAAGCGTTGATGAGAGGCTTAACCCTAATTTTGCGCATTGTGCGTGATCGACTAGGTTTTTGTTCTTAATCCTCCTATAAAGTTACCACTTATCAGAAAGGTAGGTAAGGAGCGATCTCGGGGTTGAGTGTTTATATAACCCTAACGGGAGTATAAAGCGATTTAAAAACTGTTTTCTCCAAAGAAGAATACCATAAGTAATGCATTAGTAAGTAGCATAAGCGGATAGTGAGGATACATAGAAGCCCTATTCTCATCACTCCTGAAGTAAATCTTTATACTCTAAATAGCTTTTATAATTCTTAGTCATAAACAACCAATCAATCATTAATCCACCAAATAGATACTAGAAAATAGATAATTGGTACTTGAATCCTAATCCTAGAGGACGATATTCGGTCATATCTAAGACTATACTACTTGATACGATAACGTGCACTTGCGTTTAAAGTGTGTGCATCTTACCGCGCATCAGGTTCCAATAGCCAATATACTTATCAAACTTCATACTATATAACTCATGCTTGCTATTATCCATAGCTACAACAATAAGTAAGTCTTAACTACTAAAACGACAAAATTTATACCTTTATAAGCCCTTAAAAATTCCAAGATTCAAAGTCGCTCCTTAGCAAATTCTTAGCTCCTTTCCTTAGGTTCCAATCCGCTCCAAGCACTCCTTAGAAACCTATGAAGAACCCATCTTCAAGTTCCAACTTCAAAGTTGAAGAACTCCATAAGTTTCCGCCTTGCGACTAATACGAAAACGCCATTTTTTCGAAATATTTCTATTGAGATATCCTTACAAAACCCTTAGGGACATTGGGTTAAAGTCTTGTGAATAATGGATCAAAATTACAAAAAAAAATTGTGTGGAAATGAGCAAACCCGAGAGCAAGATAAGCTAAGCTCAAAGTAACCTAAATTTTTCTAAGTGTTGAAGACCTTGTCTTGCACTAGGGTAGTATATATAACACATTGGAGGGCTAAGACTTAAACAAATGGGTGACTAAGATGAGTTTCACTAGGATCAAGCACAAGTGGCAAGTTGACTTGGTCAACAATCTCAAGCTTAGCAAGACTTATCTTCTACCATGGTCAATGACCATTTTACCCCTTACTATTTCGACCAAGACCATATGTGTGGGTGCCACGTGTCGCCCTCTCATTCGTCCATAAAATTCCGTAACTCTCGTGGGTCCCACAAAACGTAAAATTCCTCTGGTGGGCCCCACATGACCAAATCCGTAAAATAAATTTCCATAATGTTAATAAGTTACATACTCTTCAAATAATGCATTTTGAGAATCTAATTCTCCTCAACGAACATTTTTCCTTTCCGACGTCCGGAAGATTTTCCGTCGGAAAAACAATTCTTCCTTTCGTACCAATTTCCAAGTCTTGATTCCTTACATACATTCTCTTATACATGTCCTGGACTTACGGGGTGTAACAATGCTGAAGGTTTATGAAGGGGATTGCAACGATCCAATAGGACACAAGGCACTAGGTGCTTCTGGAACTGCTGGACAAGGTATGTTTGTCATTGAAATAAATATGTCTGTAACTAACTCTCACTGTTGGGTATTAGATACCGCATGTGGCTCTCACATTTGTAATAATGAGAAGGGTCTAACTGACAGCGGAAAGGTTGGACCGTGGGAGGTTGATCTGCGCATTGGAAATGGAGCACGAGTGGATGCTAAATGCGTGGAGACTTATAGACTAGATTTACCTTCAGGCTTTTGTTTAGAACTTAATAATTGTTATTTTGTTCCGTCTTTGACGAGAAATATTATTTCTATCCCTATGTTAGACATTGAGGGGTTTTCCTCTCATATTACCAATGGAAACTAAGTTTTATCTTATGAAGGTTTTATTTGTGGAAATGCTCCGCTTGTGGATGGATTGTATGTTCTAAACTGTAGCCATGAAATTTTCAATATACAAAATAAAAGAGCTAAAATAAGTAATCAAAGAAATCCCACCTACTTATGGCATTGCAGACTTGGTCACATCAATGAATCAATGATAGCAAGATTGAGGAAATTAGATTACTTAGAACCATTTGACTTAGAGTCATATGGTGATTGCGAATCTTGCTTAAGAGGAAAGATAACAACCAAATCACTTTTTGGGAAAGAGTATGCGTGCAAAGAGGTGCTTGAGTTAGTCCATACCGATGTATGTGGGCCTTTTCCAACTCAAGCTAAGGGAGACTTTCTTTATTTCATCACTTTTACAGACGATTTCTCAAGGTTTGGGCATGCGTATCTTATGAAACATAAGTCTGAAGCTTTTGAGAAATTCATGGAGTACAAGTCAGTAGAAGCAACTTGAAACAAGTATTAAAACTCTTAGATCGGATCGAGGAGGTGAGTACTTAAGTAAAGAATTTCTAGATTACTTGAAGCTTCATGGAGTCCATTCGAATGGACACCTCTAACGCATACAAATGAATGGTGTTCTTTGAGAGGAGAAATCGTACCTTATTAGATATGGTTAGATCAATTATGAGCTTCTCGGCTACCAACATACCTATGGGGATATGCGTTGCAAAGCTCAATCTACATTTTGAATAGAGTTCCATCAAAGTCGGTTGAGAAAACTCCATATGAGATATGGAAAGGCAAGCGAACACTTAGACACACGCGACCACAGGGTGCCTGCGTATGTAAAGAAGTTGCTCACCGACAAATTGGAATCTAAAAGTGAAATATTATTTTGTAGGGTATCCTAAGGAAACAAGAGGTACTACTTCTATCTTCCGAGGAACATAAAGTAATTGTTTCAGAAATGCAACTTTCTCAAGAAGACTATGTCTACAAGCGAGTTACAAGATAGAACTTGAAGAAATTCAAGAAGTACAAAATAATGTAGAGAATGACCCACTTGTCAAATGACCTAGACAAGTTCGGTGGGAGTATTTGATGATAATTGGGTACTTAGAGTGCGCCTTGACGATGGGAGTGTTGTGAGGATCTGCAGAAATGCAAGACCTCATGCATGACGATGGTAGATGACACAATAGTTGTGCATCATCCTATTCAAAATGATATTCTGAAAGTTCTCGAGGTGGTGGATTGTCCAACACACAAACATCTTCTCAAAATCAAAATACAAAGCAAACTGAAGCAGAATGTTCAACTCCGTAGGACCACTAGGACTCATCGTGCACCTGAAAGACTTAATCTCCTTGTTGAAACACATAATGAGATAGATATTCCTGATGATGATGAGCCTACTACCTACAGCGAAGAAATGTTAGACATTGATTCACAGAGATGGCAAGAAGCCATGAAATCTGAAATGGAGTCTATGTACATAAACAAAGTATGGAACTTGGTTGACTTGTCAACCGGGGTTAGACTCCATAGGATGCATATGAGTCTTCAAGAAGAAGATTGATGCATATGGAAAAGTACAGACTTATAAAGCAAGATTGGTGGCTAAAGGTTATAATCAAATGCCTAGGGTCGATTAAGATGAAACATTTTCACCTGTTGCAAAGATTAAGTCCATTCGGATTTTGCTCGCAATAGTTGCATACTATGATTATGATATTTGGCAAATGGATGTTAAAACTGTCTCCTCAATGGTAAACTAATTGAGGAGGTGTATATGATACAACCAGAGGGTTTTACATCCAAGACTCAACCCAAAGCAGTATGCAAACTACAAAAGTCCATTTATGGACTTAAGCAAGCCTTAAGGAGTTGAAATATTTGCTTTGACAAAGTAGTCAAATCGTTTGACATTGTTAGAAGCGAAGATGATCCATGTGTTTATAGTAAACGCACAGATGAGAGTATTATCTTCATTGTCATATATGTAGATGACATATTGATAATGAGAGATAATAATACTCTCGTCAATCGATCAAGGAATTGTTATCCATGCGCTTGATGAAGGACTTAAGTGAAGTCTGCTAAATTCTTGGAATTAGGATCTACCAGAGATAGACTTAGTAGATTGTTGGGGCTGTCACAATCTGTATACATAGACAAAGTGCTAAGACATCTCTCTATGGAGAAATCCAAGAAGGGAGATCTTCCTATAGATCAAGACATCAAGTTATCAAAGAAAGATAGTCTTTCTGCAGTTGCAGAACTTGAACGCATGAAAAGAATCTCATATGCATCAGCTATAGGATAAATCATGTATGTCATGGCCTGTATAAGGCCAGATGAGTCATGTGCACTTAGTATGACAACATTGTTAATTCAACAACTTAAACCGAGTACATTGCTTAATCGAAAGCTTATAAAGAAGTTGTTACAATATCTGAGTTCTTAAAGGAACTAAGGGTTGTTCCAAGTGCCAGATGTGTGCAATAACGATTTATTGAGACAACACTGATGCGATTGCGCAAGCTAAGGAACCAAGATCAACAAACAAAAACAAGCATGTACAAAGGAAATACCACATACTTAGAGGGGTGGTAGAGACTGAAGAAATAAAGATAGACTACATTCCCACAGATGAAAATCTAGCAGACCCATTTACTAGATCATTAAGCTTAGTCAAACATAATGGTCATTTTGAAAACGTGGGCATTGGATACGTTAGTGATTGGCTCTAGGCCAAGTGGGAGATTGAAAGTATATATGTCCTAGAAACAATCATTTTAGGAGCACATGTACTTGAACACATTCATATTATTAATGAGATTAATATATTTGGCTTTTGCAATTATTGAATTATTATTTGATTGTTTATATTATTCATTAATGTGCATCCCTTGAACTTACATTGTCATTAATCATGTGAGAAATTAATGATAGAGTGTAGTTCCTAAAATAGCCTAGACTAATGATCATTGAGAATGGGATATCAATGATATGTTATAAGTCGACATGATGTCTGCATCACATTCTTAGAGAATGTAGTATATCTCACTTACTGCTAGCAATAGTTGCTAGTGATGGACACATGGATACTCTTAGAGGAGTATTGACATACCCTGCTGATAAACTATTTGTTATACATGTCTAGAGTATTATCATGTGGGAGATAGAGGTCCTTAGACTTGAGGTCAATATCGCCTTGTTTACGGAGCAATGCACTTTGATCCTGTCCTAAGCTCAAATGCCTTATAGGTTGAGACGCAGCTTGTATTGGGTGCATTACGAAGTAGATTGAAGGTGGTAGTTGAGCCAAGAATAGGATTCATTCCTCGATTGGAATTTCGAGAGAACACTGACCGGAGATATTAGGTCGACCAAGTCATTGGCGATCACGAGAGACATATCTAGGATATGGTCTGGTTGTCGACTAATATAGATGAGATAAAGTGATCAAGCCATTTGGATGACACTTGGCAAATCTTAAGCTTGATCGAGTGTGTCGCGAATGAAAGGAATTTATCATCTCGCGTAGAGTGCATTTACTTGAGTCTTGTAAACGTATTTCACATGTTGAATTAAAACCGCTGCCGATCTAGGAGTTCAAGTGTGAACCTTGATTTGATCAAATGCCGATGTGTGAAGGCATAAAGGGTCACACTAAGTCGATTGTCTTTTCGGTCTAAGGATATATTGAGAGAATGTAAAATATCGGATTTTGAATCAAGATATTTTATTTTATAATAAATTATGGGATAATTTTCATTTGATGAAAATTAATTAAGTTAAAATTAAATCTTGGATTTAATTAGAACTAAAACGTGCAGAAAATAAATAGAGGCAGCATGATGGGCGGTTCGATCGCCCATGCAATTGATTTGGGTCAGTCTTGGCTTTGATCCAAATCTCATTTAGTTTAGGGTTTCCTCCACTATATATTTGGCACTTAACTCATAATTTCAGCATAACTGACTTCCACTTTCTGAACTCAGAGTTCAGGAAATAAAATTCTCTCAAACCTCTGCCAAGATTTCCTAGCTTTCTTGGGCAAAGGATTATACCGAAGCAAGGCTTGCACCCGGATTGAAAATCGTGTGCGCACCTTTTAGTAGAGACTGCATTAAAAGCATAAACTATAAGTTTTTCTTTCATGTCTTTGCAGATTTGAATTATCGCATAATCATACCAGAAACGTTTGTTGGAGCAAGTAAGTTTACTCAAAATTTTAAATTTCCGCTGTGCCTTACTTTTATGTTTTACACCCAACAAATCCCTTCATGGGCATACTAGAAAAGGTAGGATTATAAATGAAATTATTCGGGATAAGGTAGAGTGACCTCGGTAGAGGACAAAATGTGAGAAGCGAGACTAAGATGGTTCGAGCATGTATAGAGAAGATGCACAGATGTCTCGGTTCGGAGGTGTGAGAGGTTGGCTACAGATGATTTCAGGAGAGGCAGAGGTAGGCCGAAAAAATATTGGGCACATGACGCAATTGCAGTTTACCGAGAGCATGACCTTAGATATGAGGTTGTGGAGGACACATATAAGGGTAGAGAGTCTTTCAGAAACAACCTTTATACCTCCCAAAAGGTAGGGGTAAGGTCTGCGTACACTCTACTCTCTCCATACCTCACTTGTGGAATTACATTGGGTATGTTGTTGTTGATGGTCCAAAGGTTAGAACATCTGCTGTGGATCACTAACACTTGGAAATTTGATATAGTCTTAAATATAACCTTAGGAATTGACATTTTACTAGTTTGAGGAAGATTTGATTAGTCTCATACATTAAACTTAGTCCATGGAGTGACACCTTTTTGGTTCATCAACCAGATTTTAAGATCTGTTACCAGCAATGATCAAGTTTCATACTGCTGTATACACTGGGGTCATCAGTATATATATCACGTTGTTGAATAAAATGATATCAAAATTTTGTTTTAAGCAACTCCATCCATGGACTGGTACCATAAGAACATAAGGTTTGATGGCAACAATACACTTTGGCCCAAAGTAGATCAAACAGCAAGAAAATAGATCTTCCTCTTGCTTCATTTCGGCAAAAAAAAAATGTGTATTCAATTCTAATCTGAGAAGATTGATACTATGATACATGATGGAGGATCATTTTTCCATGACTTCGAAAAGAACCTCCAGACTTTCCAGGAAGCACGCTAGGGCAAACATAAAGAATTGATGGCAGGGGTCAAGGTTATTTAAACTGTACATGAACCTAAAAACAATTAGTGTACAGTTTATTTTTTACAAGGGAAGCTATGCTGAAATCATCTCCTTTTAGCAAACCAATAGTGGGATGCTTTGGTATCTCCTCAGAGCAACAAGTGTGGCAACCACATTATATACCAAGAGAGATTGAAGTTCTTCAAAGAGCTAAAATTGTTTAGTGTACACGATCATCTTGAGAAGTAAAATGTCCTTGGATTAGTTCCATGTTCATTTGCTGAATGGCAATTGCTTTGCTCCACTCTCTACAGCATCTCTCCATATCCTATACCTCACTCCTAGCTTATCGTATGACACGGGCAGATTCCAAATGTTAGCACCATTGAGCATCCGGTCTTGCTGACCAAGCACAAGCCGTAGGTCTTCATTTAAAACCTGAAAACGTTTTCCCAAAGCATAGATCAGAAAAAAAAAAACAGAACATACTTTTTAACTGCTTCCTTTTCATTTCTTTAGGTGGGAAAATCTTTAATGCAATATTCAGTTTACAAGAAAAACAAATGTCGACAATTTTTTTTTAAGGAGATGAGTTTCCATTTTACATTTTGGCAAGCTTCACTTTTAGTTGTTTTAATAATTTTGTTGTTTAAATAGATAGATGTGGAGAATTCAAGAGTTCAGCCACTTTGCACTGAGAGTTTTGAGACATGACCACAGCCCAAAGTGTCAACGGTAACAAGAGAAATCTCCACCTCTGATTTGGCTGCATATTGCCAACTTTGAGCAAGTTTTGCTAAATGCATCAATTTCTGGACTAATACACATGAAATTGAGGAACTTTTTTCACAGATTAATCAGGAAAAAATATGATGGAGAACTCGTGATTATAGGTATTGTGCGGTCATTTATCTTGAAGAACACAATGAAACCGATCTACATCATTACGAGGTTTATGTAATCACGGTTCACGGACACTACCAATGTTAAGGATAGAATCTAACCTGTTCAGCAAAATGCCTCCACACATATTGCATGAAAGGAATGTGTTTTAATACGGGAGCAAAATCCAGTGACATCCTATATAGCAACCTTGTCTTCTGTCGAGATGCAGGTAAACATACATGAAGTTGGTGAAGGTGCGTAGAGCACTCTTTGGTGCTCTGACCCTCCAATTTGCCTGGCTTTGAGATTCCAATGGTTGATAGAACCATACAAGGTGGTCGAAATTCCATATCTATTGGATAGGGATCCCAATATCCTTGCAGACCAGATGCAGGAGTCAAGAATTTTACAAAGCTGAAAAAGAAAGGTAACTATTAAGTGTTCATATCTTCGGGCTTTTACTGCCAGACATTATTTATCAGACAGGTACAGGAACCACTGTGTCCTCCCCTTTCCCAACAAAAAAGTAAACAAGATAAATATGACATCACATTGTTTTGGTTGTCAGGAAGTGGAAAAATCTTTTATATGTTTATAGCTAATTCTGCTCCACCATATGTTTATTCTACGCAATGCACACGACCACGAACCATTGTCACAGATTCATAAACAAGATAACAAAAATTTAATTCTCTATGAAACCATATGAAGTCAAACAATAAAATTTAGTCAACTCTCCTTTAGAAGATTCATTTCGGGACTTGAAGAATTATTAACCTGTAAAGTAAGAGTTATCAACTAATCTAACTCGGTATCCTCCACAAGAATCTTTTCACATTCAGAAATCCAATAAAAATCTATTTAAAAGAATTTAAGAAGTTCTGATTAACTTAATAGGTGAAAAGCTTTATGCAGTTAACAAAGTTTCACATTACCTAGCATAGTGGAACTCATACATGAAATATGCATGCATCTCCACATTGTCTCGGTGATGATATCAACTCAAAACATAAAGGTTTCTTGACAGGTAATTGAATTATTTATTTCGGGAAGTAATCCAGTAACTTTTAAGAAATTATGACACCAATAACTATGCCTTCAGTTCCATAATGTCTAAGGTGGAGATTTCAACAACAGTTGGCATTTTGTTTAATTTCAAACTGAATTCTACTAGATTAGTGTTACTCTAAATTCTAGATTATTTGGCATCATTATAAATTTGTAATACAACAAACCTTGGGACGCTCCATCCTTTAGCAAATGTAGATGTATGGGTGAAAGGAGCATGTGCAAGATCCAGCAGGTTGTCTAAAAGTAACCCATGTTCCACTGGAAGTTCCATCACTATCTGCCAGTTTCAAGAACAACAGGAATGAGGCAGGCAGACTTAAAATGACTGTTGTTAAATAGTCTTCCTATAAACAATTAAAATGTTGTTGATGTGATTCAAACCTCTGCATGGATTTGAAATCCAGAAGGTGGAAGTAAAGAAGGAATAGTGGCTTCAGGAGGATCATTTCCAGGCCAAATCCATATCATCCCCTCTTGCTCAAAGCATGGCAGAGCCTTGATCTTGACATTCAGAAATTTTGTTGATGGCATTTTCTCACATTTTCCTTCTGTTGAATATTCCCACCCTAATGATCATCAAACAAACATAAAAGTAAACATCTGCTATTTCATGCACTCTTCACGTATCAAACACCAAATTGATTAAGTGTTATTATTTCCTAGACAGGAAATTTGCACTGAAGAATGCTTAGTCTTCTTATTCTCACCATGATACGGACATTGGATGCGACCCTCTTTCACTGAACCCAAATGAAGGGGGCAGGCTCTATGTGCACATGTGTTCTGGACACATCCAGGTTTTCCATCTTTCCCACGAAAAATCACCCATGGTTCCTCAAAGCAATCAATTGGTATCTGATACATTATAGTCAAACGACCATCAACAGACGAGACACTAGAATACTGCCAAAAGCATAAAAATCTTAACAGACCAATTCCTATCTAAGTTTTTCCTCGTCATATTATCTCCTCTCTCAGAAATTTAGAAAGGAGACGGTACAACATGCCATCGGTTGGCATCACATTGCATCAGTCCATTTAAGTAATTTAATATGTCCTTTTCTTTTTTCCGGGGGACTTATTAATGTGTAGAGAATACAGAAATTGGTAACATATTGTCTGCAGTTATGAAAATGAGATTATTACATAAGTCAGGTAATTGACTTACCATGGTATCATCCTTGATATCAGCGGAGAAAGCAACAGGATACCAGAAGTTCTTCAAATGGAGGCTGTATTCTTGGACAGGACCTGACACATTGAGGGTTCTCCTAGGCTGCTTGCTTTTAGCCGTATGGCCCGTATCTCTAGATACTGTAGACGTACCGGAGGATGAAGACGGGTGATCTGATTCTTCTGTACTCCTCTCCGGTAGTAGCCTATCATTAACCAACGCTTCCATGTAAGCTAGCTTATCTAAAGCAGCAGAAACCCGCACCTCAGATATATGTACCTGTTGCTATCACTACTTTAGATACGGAACTTGGGTTATATGGAAGTACACAAAATCCTCAAACTTGCTTTTTGTGTTGCTTTTTGTTTTTGTTTTTGACAAGTAAGATTCTTGAACCATTTTATCTATGTATTAACCATTTATTCATTAGAAAACCTGCTCTGCTTCAATAAGTTTAAGAGATACAAGGAAACTAGAGCTGAATAACCAATAATAACGGGAATATTTATTTCTTACATATCTACCCAAGAATTTAGAAAGGAGTAACTTGTATCCAACGGCATACTTGTTCAATGGGATCAAAGTATTATATACCTCTTTATGAGCCTGAGAAAGTGCTTCTTGCAACTCCGCAAGTTCCTTCTTCACGGTTCCAATAGAATTATACTCCCGTGCTAGAGGATTCAATACTTCCACAACCTACTCACAGTATCCACCCGTCACATGAATGAGAAAAAAATTAGAAACAACTCCAAAGAAGGAACAGTCTGCTAATTAGCAGTGTTAAGAGTCTCACATCGGATATGGAATGGGAATATGGACTCCTTATATGACTTGGACAATCCTCACCCTACAAGCTAGCTTTTGGGGTTGAGTTAGGCCCAAGATCCATTCTTTACATGGTATCAGAGTCAGACTCATTCCAATTCGTTGTATGTTGGGCCCCCAAATTATATAATCCACGCTCCAGTTAATAGGTCTGGACGTGCGGGGAGTGTTAAGAGTCTCACATCAGATATGGAATGGGAAGATGAAGTCCTTATATGGACTTGGACAATCCTCACCCTACAAGCTAGCTTTTGGGTTGAGTTAGGCCCAAGATTCATTCTTTACCAGCAGAAATGACATTGTATACATGTATACAAACTACAAAGTATTGCTTTGTGTATAGACCTAGAGATATACTGAATCTTAAACTCAGCTTAATTTAAAACTTCAATAAAATGAGGGGTACAACACATTATTTACAAGAACCAACCTTTTCATGCAGGAGCATTATGGTAAGTACGTCTTGACGAGCTCGCCAATCACAATATTGTATATCAAATCTAGCAACTTCTAAAGCTTGATTTGCATCCAGGAACTTCCCTTTAGACTGAGGGAATTTTGACCTTGGATCTTCCACATCAAAGATTGTCAACCAGGAGCTTTTCTTGTTTGTTAACCCACTCGCCTCCTCATATACTGCAAACACTCCAAATCCCCCTTTGAAACACTGACAATGAACAAATTGCAGAATTATTATCCACTCAACAGGTCAACAGACAGACAAAATGCAAGAGATGTATGTCTCTGTCTGCATTCAGATCATAATTTCCCGAATAACCCAATGATTAATCAATTGCTACTTATTCTCCCCTATACACTAGAGCATAAAAATGCGCTACAAGCAAGTTAATATTAGTGAAAGATCAGAGACACCAAAGTCCACTAAGCTTTATTAATTTACTAAAAAGAAATACAGACATATGGTATGCTTAGTACAACTGAAGTCTTGCATGAGAGAAAAAAATTCGTCTTAGATGAAGAATGCCATTTAGTAGCTTATATGACAAAAATACAGCAATCAAACTAAATTAATGTTTGTGTAACACGAGTAGTAAAAAGAAGTAGTACTACCTTTCTTGTATAAGTCTTTGTAGAGCGGCAAAAAGAGAAAGGAAAAAAGAGAGCAGCAGAAGTAGCAATGGTGGACATGGCAAGTCGAGGCTGCTATTTTTTTTTCTTTCGAAAAGATGAAAGAGACTGACTTTTCTTCTCTTGTGTTGTCCAAAGTAACACAAGAGAGAGAGAAATTGAGTCTCAGTTTAGAGGTGTTAAATTTCATTTTGTTGATAAGAGGTTAGTGTGTGGATCGCGATCTCGACGTTCCTGCCATGGTTCGCCATGTGGAGTCTCTACGTATCCCTCGTGGCATCTTCCATCTCCACATGCTTCTCTATTGGGTGCCCTCCTGTCTCTATAATATCTTCCATTTGACAGCGTGGATGGTGAATTATATCTTGTCTATCTGCTCATTGGCTATGTCTTGGTTGAAAATCCATTTCTTTATTAATGTGAGATTGTCAAATGGCATATCCTCTTACCAGTGTCATTGTCTGTCAGTCTGCTTAGAAACTAGTTTATTGCCTACAATCTACTTACATATTAATGTGTACTGGATGTTGCAAATGTTATTGTTATAATTTTTAAAAATAATTAGTTATTTAGTTATAAGAGAACTTTAATATTTAATTTATTAGAATATTCAGTGTTATATAATTGTTGTCGTAGAATCTATCACTTTATTTATGCATTTATTCAAGACTATAGTTAATGAAATTTAAGACAAAGATTGTATGTCATACCTTTAACCTTGTTGTTTGCATCAATTTTAAAAATCCTAACAGTGGGTATATACCGCACTGTCATGTCATGTCACCTTAAAAATTAATTGAAGGTAAATGTATATACTATAAGTTTGCAGAATTGGTTATCTTAAGGTTTTGTCCACCTCCAAAACATTTAAAACAAACAAACGATCGGAAATGATATTAATATATTATATTGCATTTTGCTTCCGTATTTAGCTAGCTGATCCACCACGTTATTTTGTTTTATGTAGTTATGTTAAATTAAAGGGGTCTCAATGTTTAGTTCAGGTTAATGTTAGGTCTTGTGTCATGATATATTTTTTAACATATTATTTTTAGAGCTAAGTTAAAATCAGAAAATGTTGGACCAAATGTCTTGACATTCGGAACGACATTCTGGTAACTGTTTTGCCTATCTTCACAGACAAATTTCAGGAAAGTGTAACCTTTTTATCACATGACCATTTGACTTGGCAAGGAGTCTTTGAAGCAGATTGAAAACGTGGAAGACTAAGTCCAAGAGATAGCTTAACTTAAGGAGCAAGACGAGGGAAGAAATAGTCCAAACTGTTGAGAAAATCACTCCTCAAGCTACTGTCACACGTGACCAAATTTAGCTCAACTTCCACAACCTGTTGAGGAGTCTTTCAATGGAACTCTCTACTATAAATAGAGAGGTCACTTCAAGGATTCAATATCCAGAAAATACGAGTGAAAACAATCAAGAGAGCTCTCCAGATTATCGATCAGAAAACTGGATCAAACTGTGTTGCCTGTATATGTGACGACATTATATCCGACATTATAATTGCTCTTTAGATTCTAGATTTGTTCTTTCATTAAAGTAATTGTAATGAGGTGTTGATCACTTCTATTTAGATAGATCTTTCAGGCATAAGTCATCTGCGACTTAACATTTTTATTCATTTTGTATCATCTTGTAAATCTTGTAAGAGAAGAAATATATACAATTGTATATATATATATATATATACAATACCTTTGGTCATTGACCATCATGGGTTATATTAATATATAACCTATGAAAATTAAACATTTGTGTTCTTTATCTATTTCCGCTGCACTCTAACTATTTCAAAGGTTTTTCTGTTTTTTATCCAAATATCATAACTTATGTCAGGCGACATTTTAGCTGACATTTGATATTGTTTCTGCATACGTTCAGTTCTACTTTGTTGTTTGATTTTATTCAATCCATAGTATTAACCCACGAGACCCAACAAGTGGTATCAGATCCGACACTTAACATAATAAGTGCTAATGTCCTTTTATTTTAACTATGGATCCGACAGAAGCGCCGCGGCGCCGTGATACGCGATTTATGCACACACTAACGCAAGTGCACGTATCGTGACAAGTAATATAGTCTAGGTAAGATTGAATATCGTCCTCAGGGACTGGTTTTCAAGTACCGATTATCTATGCTTTAGTTTCTATTTGGTTAACGTTAATTGAATTGGAATTCTAAACTAATAATGCAGGAAATAAACTAATTATGAAAATACTTTGATTTAAATCAGTTATGATGGAGAATTAGGGCTTCCAAGATCATCAACTATCCACTCTATTCAATCCTTAATACAATTAGACTAACTTCTTCTTCTACGTTAAGATAGCAGGTTAACTAGACCGTTTTATACTCCTGTTAAGGTAATATAAACACTCAACCCCAATGGAGAACCCTTCTACCTTTCGGTGACAAGATTGACTACAAAGGAGGATTAAGTGCAATAATCTATTAAGCTACACAAGTATCGGGGTACTTTCGTCCACGATTTAAACCTATGTTTATTCAACTATAGCATATTCACAATCTCCTCTTTCGGCTTTCGATTATAACTCATATAAGTGATGATAACTAGTGATCAATTAATTATCAAGCAATCAAAATAACTATTGAATAAATCTTAAACAAGTGAAGAAGAAATCAACTAATTTATTAATTCATGAATAAGAGTTTCAAGAGAATCACAAAAAAAATCCTAACAAGTAATTAGCTCCTAGCCATAGTCACGCTAAGAACTAATACAGTCTCCATACATGAACTGAAATAAACAAAGAAAAAAGAAAGAAAAGAAAATACTCAAGAACAAGTCTCCAAGCCCTCTAGCATCCAAGGATTGTGTTGTGGAATATTTACAAGATGGAATGGTGGATGGAGAATGGAATGGGTGATGGATTGTAGGATGGGAATTGGATGAATTTTTCTAATGATGTAGAGACTATTTATAGCTCAAGAATCCTTTAGGTAAGGGTTAGGGATTATGTAGGTAGGAAAGGTTATGGAATCCTTTTAGGTAAAGGGTTTAGGGAAAAGTTATGGAAAAGGGTTAAGGAATATGTAGGTAGGAAAAGTTATCCCTTTTGTACTCTGAAAACGTGTCAAATTCGGCCCAAAGCTTAGAAATCCCGCGTCAGCGCGCGCGCCGAGGCGTTTTCGCGGATTGTTTCGTCGTCCTTTTTCGTCGGTCTTCGTCGATTTCTTCTATACTTTCCGGAACTTCAGCTTCATTTCTTGGCCCTTTAGTGTGCAATTCCATCTCATTTATGCTCATTTCATCTCCTTTTCGCCATTTCTCCATTTCGACATTGTGACCTGACACAAAAGAAAGGAAAACGACCCTAATACTATACTAAACATAAATGAAATGAGTAAAATACTAACTAAAAATGACTCAAAAGGTGTATATAAAATACACCGATCACGCGGACCACTGAAATTTCCGAAAACTCTCTGATTTTCAGGCGTCGTGGCGCCAGACTGCAGGGCCACAACGCCGACGCGGTATTTTTGACGTTTTGGGACGAATTTGACACATTTTCAGAGTCCAAAAGGGATAACTTTTCCTACCTACAAAACCTATATAATCCCTAAAACCCTGCTCATTATTCATTCCATCTATTGTACATACAACACAACTCTAGGAGGCGAAGATTTGAGACCTAGTTCAAGTATTTTCTTTTCTTTCTCTTTTCTTTGTTTATTTCAGTTCATGTATGGAGATTGTATTAGTTCTTAGCGTGACTATGGCTAGGAGCTAATTACTTAATTTAGGGTTTTTCATGTCGAATCGCTTGAACCTCGTTCTTATGAATTAATGCATGTTTTGGTTTCTTCTTATTATTGTTGAGGTTTATTCAATAATTGCTTTGATTGCTTGATAATTAATTGATCACTAGTTATCATCACTTATATGAGTTCTAATCGAAAGGGGAGATTGTGAATATGCTATAGTTGAATAAACATAGGTTTAAATCGTGGACGAAAGTACCCCGATACTTGTGTAGCTTAATAGGTTGTTGCTCTTAATCCTCCTTTGTAGTCAATCTTGTCATCAAAAGATAGAAGGGTTCTTCATTGGGGTTGAGTGTTTATATTACCTTAACAGGAGTATAAAATTGCTTAGTTAACCTGCTATCTCAACATAGAAGAAGAACCTTAATTGTTGCATTAACGATTAAAAGCGAGCGGATAGTTGATGATCTTGGAAGCCCTAATTCTCCGTCATAACTGATTTAAATCAAAGTATTTTCATAATTAGTTTATTTTCTGCATTATTAGTCTAGAATTCCAAACCAATTAACGTTAACCAAATAGAAACTAAAACATAGATAATCGGTACTTGAAAACCAGTCCCCGAGGACGATATTCGGTCTTACCCAGACTATATTACTTGTAACGATATGTGCACTTGCGTTTTACAATAGTGTTAGGACCGATGACACGACCTTGTGGCATCAAAAATTAGGGCACGTTAATTTCCACAACCTTAAAAGATTAATTTCTTATGAGGCAGTAAGAGACATCCCTAATCTAAGTCCTAAGGATAAAACAATGGTTTGTGAAGATTGTCTCAAAGGTAAGCAAACCCGTGTCTCCCACAATGTTGTCCAAAATGACGGACAACATTTAGGTACGTCTCACTGTTTTCAGCTTTTGCACATGGTTCTTTTGGGTCCAATCGAGGTAGACAGCCTAGGAGGCATGAGGTACTCATATGTGATTGTGAATGACTTTTCCAGGTATTCTTGGATATTCTTTTTGAAGGAAAAGTCTCAAACGTTTGGCATGTTCAAGGTACTACACTCTAGAATAAGAAATCTATTTCATTCCTCTATTTTTCGAATTAGATCCGACCATGGAAAAGAATTTGAGAATAGTCAGTTTTCTACATTTTGTGAGAAAAAAGGTATTTTCATGAGTTTTCTGCTTCCAAAACCCCACAGCAAAATGGTGTAGCAGAGAGGAAGAATAGGACTTTACAAGATATGGCTAGAGTCATGTTGAGTTCTAAGAAGTTGTCAAAACGTTTTTGGGCAGAAGCTCTAAATACTGCAAGTCACATCACGAATAGAGTCTATCTTAGGCCTGAAATTAAAATGACACCCTATGAGCTTTTGAATGGAAAGAAACCCAATTTGCATTACTTTCATGTGTTTGGGTGTGTGTGTTATGTCCTTAATGATAGAGATCACTAAGGGAATCTAAAAGTGATAAGGGAATCTTTGTAGGCTATTCCCAAAATAGTCATGCTTACCGAGTTTATAATCTTCGAACCAAAACCGTACAAGAATCTGTTAACATTGTCTTTGATAATTCTACTGAGCTTACAGGAAATAAACCAGTAGATAATGTTATCATAATAGTGGAAGATGCGCAGAATGCAGAAAATCCAGATGTTGCTCCAAATGTCACGATATCTGCAGCAACACCTGAAGCAGAAATCGAAAGCACAGAAGGTGTGGATGAGGAATCAGAGGCTGAATTGTGAGACCCAGTACGCAGGGATCCCTCATCCAGGATTAGGAGAAATCATCCTACAAAACAAGTAATAGGAAAGGTGTTCAAAGGTGTTAGAACAAGAAGGAAGGAACCACAGAATTATCGAGATATGGTGAAATATGTGTGCATGTCCACCGTATATCATAAGGTAAGTCATTCTTGTTATGTATCTACATTGGAACCAAAGAATGTCATTGAAACACTCAAGGATAGTTGGTGGATAGAAGATATGCAATAAGAATTAGAACAGTTCACCAGAAATAATGTTTGGGATTTAGTTTCTCGCCCTAATGATACTAATGTTATTGGAACTAAATGGATCTTTAAAAACAAATCAGATGAATCTGGAACTATTGTGAGAAATAAGGCTAGACTAGTTTCTCAAGGATACTCTCAAGTTGAATGGATTGACTATGATGAAACCTTCGCTCCAGTTGCTAGAATTGAGTCAATTAGATTGTTGATTGTCATAGCTTGCTGTTTGAAGATCACTCTCCATCAAATGGATGTAAAAGGTGCTTTCTTGAATGGATATATTGATAAGGAAGTGTATATTGAACAACCTAAAGGATTCTAAGATCCCCACCATCCACAATTTGTATACAAGCTGAAAAAGGCCTTGTATGGATTAAAACAAGCTCCACGTGCATGGTATGGTCGTTTAACTCAGTTTCTTCTTGAATTTGGTTTCAAACGTGGTGTAGTTGATTGTACGTTGTTTATAAAACACCACGGAGTAGATATGGTCATTGCTCAAATCTATGTAGATGACATAGTTTTTTGTTCGACTTCACATTCCCATCTTACGACATTTGTCAAAGTTATGTCCTCAATATTTGAGATGAGCATGATAGGGGAATTAACTTTTTTCTTAGGCTTGCAGATAAAGCAAAATGAGGAGGAAATCGTCATCTCCCAGAGTAAGTATGCCAAGAATTTGGTCAAGAAGTTTGGATTGGAGAATGTTAAACATATGAGGACTCCAATGGGATCAACACAGACTATATGCAAAGATGATATTGGGGAAAATGTCGACCCAACTTTGTATCGCTCTATGATAGGTAGTCTCGTGTATCTCACCGCGAGTCATCCTGAACTAATGTTTAGTGTATGTGTGTGCTCGATTCCAAGTCTGTCCCAAAATCTCTCACTTAAATGTCATAAAACGTGTCATCAGATATGTTGCCGGCACATGTGAGTTGGAAATTTGGTATTCCAAAGACACTAATTCT
Source organism: Przewalskia tangutica (assembly GCA_029844215.1). Lineage (NCBI taxonomy): Eukaryota > Viridiplantae > Streptophyta > Magnoliopsida > Solanales > Solanaceae > Przewalskia > Przewalskia tangutica. Next base: position 26,000,266 of record CM056723.1, read on the forward strand.
AATTTGATATGATATAGTGATTCGGATTGGGCTGGTGATGTGGATGACAGAAAGAGTACAAGTGGAGGATTTTTTTACCTTGGAAATAATTTGGTTTCTTGGTATAGTCGCAAACAAAACTGTGTTTCACTCTCAACTGCTGAATCTTAATATGTAGCAGCTGGGAGTTGTTGTTCTCAATTAATATGGTTAAGACACATGTCAGACGACTATGGTTTTTCAAATAATATCTTAGTTTTGTATTGTGATAATATGAGTGTCATCAACATTTCAAAAAATCCAGTTCAGCACTCTCGTACAAAACATATAGATATTAGACATCATTTTTTGAGAGATTTAGTTGAAAAACAGCTAGTACAAATTGATTATATTGACACACTTCATTAACTAGCTGATATCTTTACAAAACTTTTAGATCATGAGAGATTTTTCAGTTTGAAAAGCTCTCTTGGTCTCTGTACTTTTTGAATTCGGCACTGTTGGGCAAATGTCGTCTGAAATGTCTCTAACATTTCGGGTGACATTTACCCTTGTAATATCAGAATCTGATTTTCACTCTTTTGTTATGTCTAACCTTTGCTCATTCAGGTATGGTTTTCAAATAAGAACATGAATTTAATGTGATATTGTTCTCTGCGATGATATTATATATCATAAAAAGGGAGTATCAAAATAAGGCAAAGCCTTTGTAATTTTCGGCAATTGTGCAAATTGAGCAAAGCCCTTGGAAATTGATACCGTTCTTATACTATAGGAGTATTAAAGTGTTTAATCAAAAGAAATTATGAGGATGCTAAATAAGTATTCTTGTTTTTTACACGAAAATAAATTTTGTATGTATTTCATGATTAGATCTAGGACTCAATGGGAACATGTTACATTCTGGAGATTGAACTCATAAAAACATATACGAAACGTGTCTTGATTTGTTGTCGAAATGTAAATGTTCTTGATAGATTATGATACATGTGTTGTTCAAAATGTTGCTAACATTACTGATGACATTTTCAGATATTGATATTTGTTAGGATGCAGTGTGTAACTAATTTTTGAAAATTCAGTTATACTTTTCCCTACTGTGTGCCGTTAGTTTTGAACATATTTAAATGCTTTTGTTGATAATGATCTAATCTTGATGTCTATCTGTTAAAACTCCAAATTTTAGGAACAAGTATTGGAATACAATACAAACTCTTAAAATCTGGAAACAAAAATATTTTGCCAAGTATATAATTTCATCTTCATTTTGTATTTTGTCTTGTCTAGTTTTTTCCGAAAGATTAAAAAAAAGGAGAAAATCATCACATCATCTCGGTTTAAACACCAAAACCGGTGGATTTTTTCTCAAACACTCCGTCTTCCAAAACCCTCAAAAATCCTAAAACCCCTTCACTTCTTCACCATTTTCGCCCATGGATATTTGTTGCGATATTTCTAAGTGCTTACGCAAGTGTACGTATCGTTCAAGTAATAAATATCTGTAAGACCGAGTTTATCGTTCACAAAGACTGGTTTATTAAGTACTGATTATCTATCCTATGGTATTTATTTGGTTGACGTTCTTTTAGTTTGAGGATTATAAACTACGAATTATGACTAAGTGCAGAAAATAAACTAAAGACTATAATACTTTGGGTTTATAACAATTATGAAGGAAATAGGGTTCCAATCTTCTCAACTATCCACTCTTTCACGTGTTAATGCAATGCTAATGATTCTTCTTCTTATTAAGATAGCAGGTTAACTAATCTGTCATTATATTTCGGTTAAGACATACAAGAGCTCGACCTAGTGCAGAAACCTTCTATATTTCTATGATAAGTTTTACCACACAGGAGGATTAAGAACAATAACCTTTAAATACTACACAAGTATCGGGGTACTTTCGTCCACAATTTAACCTATGTCTAGACAATTACAGCATATTCAAATCTCACATTTCAGACTTTTGATTCGAAATCATATAAGTGATGACAATTAGTAGCTAGTTAATTATCAAGCAATCATAACACTATTGAATATATCTTAATATGATGAAGAAGAAATCAATAATGAATGTATTAACTATATGAAAGAGCTTCAAGAAGATTCGATGGAAACTCTACTAAAGTATTTAGCTCCTAAACATTGTCATGTTAAGAACTAAATTACAGTTCAACATAAACTGAAATAAAATAAGAGAAAGAAAATAACTTGAACAATGAGATGTCTCCAATTGTGTCTTGCCTCATTTTCTCCTCTCCAAAGTTGTGTTTAGAATATGGTATAGAATGTGGTATATGGTCAGGGTTTTAGGGATTTTATAGCTGGGAAAAGTTGTCTTTAGGACCCCAAAAACCCTCTCCAATTCGGCCAAGGAAACCTGAAAATTATGCGTCGGCACCGCGGTTCCTCTGCCAGGCACCGCGGTGCTAATTCAGCCAAAATCACTGGAAGTTACTGGAATGGAGGCACCCCGGTTCCTCTGTCAGGCACCTAGGTGCCTTCGACGATGATTCAGTTTCGGACTTTCTGGAAATATTACGCCTCAGTGCTAATTCTTCTGACTGCGGTTCTATGGCACCACGGTGCTGCTTGGCCAGGCACCGCGGTGCCTCTGTGATTTTTGTCCGGAATGTGCCAGATTTCTTCTGTTCTTCTTGGAACTTCTTAGGCTTCATTCCTTGGGTTATTCTTGTGCAATTTTCATTCTCAATTAAGCTCATTTCATCCTCAAAAGTGGTATCTTCTCCTTTATGACCGTTGTGACATAAACGAAAGAAAAACACACCTAACACTATACTAAACGCAAAATAAAAGAGTAAAATACTAACTAAAAAGGATTCATAAGAGTATAAAATACACTAAACAATATTTCCCCAGTGTCAAATAAAATGTCTCATAACATTTCTGAAAGCACCACAATGAGCACAAGTCATCCTCAGTGCAATGACATTGTACTAAGTGTTCATCAAGAACCTCTTGGAATCAGTTACCCTGGAGATAATGATAACTCAATAGACCTGGACGCAACTCCAGATATGTCGTGTTTTGGCAAGCGTGAAGGGACCTCCAAGTTTCCAACAAGGAGGTCAACAAGAATCTATGAAAGGGATGTTGAAGCACAACCAGCGACAAAGAAAACGAAGATTGAAGAGGAGGTTCTGGTTCCTCCATGCCCTAGTTATGATTGAGATGATTCAGATATTGATTGATCGTTTGGAAGTAATGCCAAGAATACGCCTTCAGCTGAACAACAAACAGAAACCCCGACATCACCATCTCATTCTGAGTCCCTTGTTTCTAATGTGGTGATATCATCTGAAGATAGTGAGATTCCGGACGAAACACCATTGAAGAAATTTTGTCCGAAAAGAGTTCAACAATCTCCAAAGTCAAGTGTTGAACCAGATGTTGCCCGAAATATCACAACATCACAAGCAGCATTTCCGTCAACTCCTGAACAAACTCACTCACCAGTCTCCTCTAGTAAAGCAAAGTCAGATTCAGAATCTGATAAAGAGGTAATCTTTTTCTCTAAGAAATTCCATTCAAGTGTTGCTTTCAAAAATTGGGCTTGGTATTAAAATAGAGTTGTAAAGTCTGAAAAGGCATTAGACATTACTTCATGTTCAAAATATGGCCTTGTAGAGTTCCTCAATCAGAGACATCTCCTTGGATCAGTCACAAACAAAGGGTCTTACATTGATGAAATAATCAGGTTATTCTATGTCAACTTAGAACCTTTTATTGGAAATACCAACTAAAAATATTTTGGGAAAGTATACTTCTATAATAGGATGTATCAATTCACACCTGATATAATCAACCAATGTTTGGATCTACATGTCATAGAGAATGATAAGAAGATTGACCCTGTTATGAACAATAAATATAAAGTTATTGAGTATCTTACTGGAGGTATAATCACGAAATGGACCTCTCGGTGCCCTGCCTCAAAATTGACTGTCTTATTTTCTACCCTACATAATCTTGATGTTCATAATTGGCTTCCTTCGATGAACGAGTCTATTGTTACTTCAGAACAAGCATTCCTATTGTATAGAATTGGAAAAGGTTTAAAAGTTGACTTGGGCAAAACAATCTTCAATCAAATAGTCAACTTAGCTAAAAAAGAATCCAATCTAATCCTACCCTTTCCTTGTTTAATCTTCAAAGTCCTTACCAAACAAGGTTTTAAACCAAAGACCAAGGACAAATTTGGAAAAACACCAGAGATATACACTGTGAATAGGACAATTCTGAAAAGCAAAGACATAATCATACTTACCCTGGAAGCTGGAAGACAGAAAGATGAATGTTGACAAAAATGTTACTAACATTTTTTACAACACTGAATCAGTCCAGTCTCTTATGTCTACTGATTGGATTGTGCGACAGATAACCAAAATCAATGAACAACTATTTGAAGTTGATAGTATGAAACAAGCTCTGATTCAAGCTAGAGAACATTTTTGCTCATTCATTTCTTCCCAAAAAAGGGGAGAAGATGTTGTGTAGGGAGAGATAGAATATGCAATAGTTGGGCAGGAAAAAGATATTGTGCAGGGAGAGATAGAATATGAGGAAGCCGAGACTAGCAAAGTTGCAGCTGCTCGTGGCCCTGGTACTGGTGCAGGGGGAGCTAGGCAGTAAGGTGTCGACTGAAGTTGAAAGAGGCTGGAATCTACTACTTTTGGTTGACTCCCAGAGACTGCTGCTGATGTTGTTGTGTTGCTGCCGAGACACTGTTGGCTGAATTTTTACTGCTGACCATGGTGTTGAATGATGGCTAAGGTTGAATGTTCTATTCAGCTGTGTTTTAACATTGGGATGTTTTTTTAAGACAATCTTTTATACTATTTATTTTTGGGTTGTAAAGCTCTATGGATGATGATTATCTGAATACTGCCAAGGATGTCCACTTTTCACTAACAATTTTTGTGTATATTGTATATGTTGTGTTTTTATATACCATCACAGGTTGAAGGGGAGCATGTGTGTGGACTTGTCGTCGCTATAGGTCACTTGCACTTATTCGATTAGGTTTTGTGAAGAAAGGCAAAAAGGGGGAGAATGTTAATGTTAGGTCTTGTGTCATGACATATTTTCTAACATATCATTTTCAGAGCTAAGTTAAAATCATAAAATGTTGGACCAAATGTCTTGACATTCGGGATGACATTCTGGTAACTGTTTTGTCTATCTTCACGGACAGATTTTAGGAAAGTGTAACCTTTTTATCACATGGCGATTTGACTTGGCAAGGAGTCTTTGAAGCAGATTGAAAACGTGGTAGACTAAGTCCAAGAGATAGCTTAACTTAAGGAGCAAGACGAGGGAAGAAATAGTCCAAGCTGTTAAGAAAATCACTCCTCAAGCTACTTCCACACGTGACCAGATTTAGCTCAACTTCCACAACCTGTTGAGGAGTCTTTCAAGGGAACTCTATACTATAAATAGAGAGGTCACTTCAAGGATTCAGTATCCAGAAAATACGAGTGAAAACAATCAAGAGAGCTCTCCAGATTATCGATCAAAAAACTAGATCAAACTGTGTTGCCTGTATTTGTGACGACATTCTGTCCGACATTATAATTGCTCTTTAGATTCTAGATTTGTTCTTTCATTGAAGTAATTGTAATGAGGTGTTGATCACTTCTATTTAGATAGATTTTTCAGGCATAAGTCATCTGCGACTTAACTTTTTTATTCCTTTTGTATCATTTTGTAAATCTTGTAAGAGAACCTATGAAAATTAAACATTTGTGTTTTTTATCTATTTCCGCTGCACTCTAACTATTTCAAAGGTTTTTCTGTTTTTTATCCAAATGTCATAACTTATGTCAGACGACATTTTAGCTGACATTTGATACTGTTTCTGCATACGTTCAGTTCTAATTTGTTGTTTGATTTTATTCAATCCATAGTATTAACCCACGGGACCCAACAGTTTATAGTATCTTGCTTTGGGGAATGCCACTTCACTTGCATGATAATGATATTTTAAAGTATATATGTTGGAGCTTGTTGTTACATAGTAATTTAAATTCAATTTGCTCTCATTATTGTAGAGTACTTACTGGGAGAGAATACTTTTGTTTTGTTCTGTTAAATATACATGGCCAGCCGCGAGGCCCAAGTCGTCCAGCCCATTTATGGAACAGTCCGTGTACAATCAATTTATGGTATAAACTGTAAATTATACTTGTATATTAATTAGTCTTGTAGTCTTACCATAATTGTATTATTAGTCTCCATATAGAATAGGAATTTAGATGTAGAATAGGAAAAGGATTTTCCTTAACTTGTATATATACATCTTTCATCAATGAGAATAATCAAGGAATTATTTCTTTCAAAAGTCTAGGATATTTTTGTCTTGCTTCCGCTCCTCTCTTTCCTCGATTTTCGTGAAACCCCCCCTCGGATTCTTCACTAAAAAACCGAGATACCCTTACACAAATCCCTTCTCCAAAATTTCTTGTTCTATTCAATATGACTAATAAAAACATGTTTCATCCAGCCCTAACGGTTTCTAACATCAAGAGCATTATTCATATTGTTCTTGACATAGAAAACGTTCAATATGGAACGTGGGCAGAATTGTTCAAATGCCCTAGTACATCAAGTCCTCCATCATATCATCCCTCCGGCTCCTGATACGGAAGGTGTGCCCACCAAGGAGGAAGAACCAAAATTATGAATTACTCTTGATTCTAACGTTCTCCAGTAGATTTATGTCACTATCTCCCTCGACCTCTTACAGACGATTATGGAACCAAACTCTTCCGCTATGGAGGCTTGGAATAGATTGTGTGATATATTCCAAGATAACAGGCATTCCCGCATTGTCGCCCTTGAACATGAATTTTCTCAAGTCGCTATGAAGAATTTTCTGAACGTTTCATCTTATTTCTAATGACTCAAGGAATTGGCGGATCAACTTCGCAATGTGGGTGCTCCAATTAGCAATAGTCATCTCATTTTACAGATGGTTGCAGGCCTGTCCGGGGCCTATAACGGTGTTGCTTCGATTCTTCGTCAAAGTAACCCTCTTCCGAAATTCTATCAAGCACGCTCAATGCTTACGTTGGAAGAAGCTAATTTGGCTAAGAAGGTGGCTACCAGTACTAGACACATAGTCATGATGACGTCCTCCACAAATTCTCCAAGTTTTGCTGCTAATTTGCGCCAAAACCGTGCTCACGGTGGCGGCAAAAATAATCATAAAAATAACGGAAAAATCGTGGCGGCAAACACGGTTCCAGCAATAACAGCGGCAACATTGGGTCCCACTTCAATAGCAGTGGGCCACCACCCAACTGGTCTCAGCCTTGGGCCAGCTGGCCGTGGGCCTGGACCAGTGGGCAGTGGCCCAACAACCACTGGTCCAGTACCGTTCCAGTCCAGCAACAACAACAGTTTATGGGCCAACAGAAGCAACAACTTTCCAGGCCCAACATATATTGGCCCAGCAATCACGGTCCAGCAGTGTTCGTCCCAGCCATTGGCCAGTGGGCTTTCAGACACTTATCGGCCCCACTTCCCATCGGGCGGAGGTTCCGCCAGCGATCGCGGGCTGGCGGAATCGTGTATTCTTGGGCCCCGACCTCCACAAGCACATCACAGTGGGTCCCACCTCGACCAACATTAATGTCGTTATGCACACTATTGGTATAATGCCAACGGAACCGAATTGGTACATGGACACCGGAGCTACTACCCACATGACGTCCGACCAAGGTACTCTCTCGTCTTATTCAAATTTGAGCAGTAATCGTGGTATAATTGTTGAGAATGGTAATTCAATTTCGCTTCACGGTTATGGTCATAAAACTTTGTCACCCTCTGCCCCTCCCACCTCCCCAATCCACCTCTTATCTTGAAAAATATCCTTCATGCCCCTAAATTGATCAAAAATTTGGTGTGCCGTAAATTTACCACTGATAATTATGTTTCTATTAATTTTGATCTATTTGGATTTTTACTATGAAGGGTTTCAAAATGGGGTTTCCTCTCACGAGGTGTGATAATACGGGGGATCTTTATCCTATCACGCCAAGTTTCGGTCTTTCGAGTCAAGTCTTGTCATCTACGTTTGCCGCCCTTGCTCCCTCCTTGTGGCATGCTCGTCTAGGTCATTCGGGATCGTCTATTTTATCTATTTTAGATAAAAATAACCTTATTTCTTGTAAGGGTGCGCGTAGTACTTCGAATTGTCAAGCTTGCTCTTTAAGAAAAATTGTTAAGTTATCATTTGTAGACTCTAATTCTTATACTTTAATGTCATTTGATATTATTCATAGTGATCCATGGACGTCTCCTATTCTTAGTTCTTTGGGTCATCGATATTACGTTCTTTTTTGGATGATTATTCTAATTTTTTATGGACGTTTCCGATAGCGAAACAATCTCAAGTTTTTTCCATCTTCCTAAAACTTAGAGCATTCATTAGAACTCAATTCGAACGGAAAATAAAAAATATTCAATGTGATAATGGGAAAGAATATGACAATAGGGAGTTTCGTGAGTTTTGTGCTAAAAATGGAATCAAATTTCGCTTTTCTTGTCCTCATACGTTTTCACAAAATGGAAAGCCGAACGTAAAATTCATAGCATTAATAAAATTATTCGCACTTTATTGATCCATGCTTTCGTACCCCCATCGTTTTGGCATCATGCTCTACAAATGGTTAAATATATTCTTAACATTCTTCCTTCCAAAGGTTTGACATATTCGTTCCCTCTGCATATTTTATGTAATAAGACTCCTTCGTATTCACATCTTAGGATCTTTGGGTGTTTATGTTATCCACTCTTTCTGTCCACCACAATTAAAAACTTCAGACTCGTTCTACCCCTTGTGTGTTTTTGAGTTATCCGTCAAATTACCGTGGTTATAAATGTTTTTATTTGTCATCCAAACGAATCATTATTAGTCGTCATGTTATTTTTTATGAGTCCTGATCGGTGTATTTTATATACACTTTTTGAGTCATTTTTAATTAGTATTTTACTCATTTTATTTATGTTTAGTATAGTATTAGGGTCGTTTTCCTTTCTTTTGTGTCACAGCGGTCATAAATGGAGAAATGGCGAAAAGAAGATGAAATGAGCATAAATGAGATGGAATTGCACACAAATAGGGCCAATAAATGAATTATAATAAGTTCCGGGAATTATAGAGGAAATCGACGGCAGTCGACGAAAAAAGATTAAACGAATTCGAGAAAAATGTCACCGCGCGCTGGAAAGTGAGCGCGGCGTGATGTCTTCTGAAAGTCAAGTTCTTGATCTTGGTGTGGCGCTAGTGCCGCAGCCATGGCGCTGGAATTATGAGTCTTGGCCGAATTTGACATGTTTTCAGAATCCTAAAGGGATAAATTTTCCTACCTAAAGGGATAACTTTTCCTACCTAAAGGGATAACGTTTCCTACCTTAAAACCCTTACATAAAAGGATTCTAATAACTTTTCCTTTCCTACAAATCCCTAACCCTTCACCAAAAGGATTCTTTGGCTATAAATACTCTACATCATTAGAAGAATAATTCATTCTCCATTCCACCATTCACCATTCTACATCCTTCCATCCACCAATCCATCTTGTAAATATTCCACAACACAACCCTTGGATGCTAGGCTTGGAGACTCATTCTTAAGTAATTTCTTTTCCTTTTCTTTTCTTTATTTCAGTTTTTGTATGATGAACATGGGATTAGTTCTTGTCATGTCAATGGCTAGGAACTAATTCCTCTATAGGGCTTTCCATGTTGAATCTCTAGAAACTTATGTTATGATTTAATGACGCTTATGGTTATTCTTCTTGTTGAGATCTATCCAATATTTGAGTTGAATTCTTGGTAATTAATTGACAACTAATTATCACTATATGATTTCTAATCAGATTCCGAAAGGGGGGGATTGTGAATATGTTGTAAGTTGGGTATACATTCTTGGATTGAGGATGAAAATACCTCAATTATTTATGTAGCGTTAATGAGAGGCTTAAAAACCCTAATTTTGCGCATTGTGCGTGACGGTTAACTAGGTTCTTGTTCTTAATCCTCCTATAGAGTTATCCTTATCACCGAAAGGTATGTAAGGTGCAATACTGGGGTTGAGTGTTTATATAACCCTAACGGGAGTATAAAACGATTTAGTGAACCTGCTTTCTCCAAAAGAATAAGACCATAAGTTATTGCATTAATAAGTAGCATAAGCGGATAGTGAGGAGACGTGGAAGCCCTATTCTCATCACAACTAAAGTAAAACCTTATAGTTAAAATAGCTTTTATAATTCTTAGTTATAAACAACAAATACAAATATCAATTTACCAAATAGATACCAAAAAATAGATAGTTGGTAATTGAACCCTAATCCTTGAGGACGATATTCGGTCTTATCAAGACTATACTACTTGTCACGATAACGTGCACTTGCGTTTAAAGTGTGTGCATCTTACCGCGCATCAAGTTTTTAGCTGAATTCTGGGGATTAGGCATAGTTCAATATCAAATTTATCTATTTTTAATTTCTAATTTGGTTTTTATTTTTGTTCTTTAAATTATTTATTTTATTTTCTTTACAAAAACAAAAAAAAACAAGTGTCGTGATTCGTTGTTGGTTTTGATTCATCTCGTGGATCCTTAAGACATGGATTTCTCCGTCGATATGATCGAGCTCCAACCGTAGAGGAAGAGGAGGAATTACGGAAGCTATACTCGATCTCACGAGGTACCAAAATCGGTTCATAGGCTAAACGAGAATGGCCATGAAGAAGTTGGAAACGCAAATAGCGTAACTCGCGATCATATTCAACGTACGCAAGAAGAGCAATTTGCACTGGGTAGGCAATGAGGAAACACAATGTCGTGCAATTGACTGAAGGATGCGAATCGGGAGATAGAGAGTTCGCGGCAGCGCTGTGCATGGCGATGAAAGCGCGCGCGTAACCCGTAAATCGAGGTGATTTTGAGCAATGAACAACAAATTGAGAGCTGAACCACTGACTATTAAGGAATCTGGTGAGATAGTTGGTATAGAGAAGGAAAAGATTGCAGAGATCCAATTATTTACCTTCTTGGATTCTGTGGAAATTCTTTTTCTTGCACCTATTACAGAAGAAACACCACTAGCTATCACGGTTGATTCCCAATTAGGAACCCCATACCATCAAGGGTACCCCCTAGAGTTGAGAGATGTAGAAGTTCACTGATTCCTACATTATAGAAGCGTAAAAGACAAGCCTACTTGGGGATAATTGTATATGTAAGGCTCTTGTTTGAACAAACGGTCGTAGGAAATTGAGACCTACAATAACTCTGGATTGCAAGCGATTCGCGAAGGATCCAATGGGCACTCGAAAAGGTTAATTGTGTCCGGCTAAAAGACGTTAAAGACAGCACTTGTTGGGAGGCAACCCAATATTTTTAATTATGTTATTTTAATTTCTGTCTTTATTTTATTTTATTTTATTTTGTCTTGAACAGTCTCACGGTCTAGGGTTCTTGTTTTATGTTGTTGGATGTCAGGTGGACTGAAAGCTAAAACCGAGGAAAAAGGAGCAAAAACGCTGAAAAAAGCGATCGTCGGCGGCTGAATCGAGCGTGCATTTCAGAAGAGTGATCGGTGTATTTTATATATTTCTCGAAAGGAGAATCAGGAAGGGGGTAGATCACGTGTAAAGCAGGCAAGCCTCAATTGGGGATGAAAAAATACCCTTTAGATAATTTCAGAAGGTTGATGAGAGGCTTTAGGCCTAATTTTTGCGCGCATGCGTGGCGTGCGACTAGGTTTTTTTCCTAATCCTCCCTCCCGAGTTACCCCCTTCATCAAAGTTGTAAGGAACAATACGGGGTTGAGTGTTTATAAAATAATAGATTACTTTGGACCCTAATCCTGAGAGGCGATATCTGGCCTTTTTAAAAGTGTGCATATTACGCATCAAAGAGCCACTAGCAGCGTGTATGAATCTCGAGCCGCGGCGCGAACTCGTAGAGCCATATTTAGTGCAAATTCGAATTTTTCCTCACAGACCTCAGTTAGACCATGTTGTGTCGAAGTTGTCCTTTTTCTTTTATTTTCTTTGAGTCTTGCACACATTGGGGACAATGTGTGATTTAAGTTTGGGTGTGTTTTATTTGTGTCTTGTTATGTTTCAATTAAGTTTTTTTTTATTTGTTTTGTGTTTATTTTTGAGTCACAATTTTTTTTTCTTTTTCTTTTTAAGTCATAATTGTCTGTCAAAGATCATGTATGATGTAGTTGCTAGAAACACCTAGTGAAGGAATGTGGAATAATGTAATGGAATTAGAAGCAACTATCTAAACACCTAGGTTAGATATGCCAAAAACTCACAAAAATCTGTCTATTTGGAGTTTCTTGCTTAAATTGTGCATGCTAAATTATGAAAACCTATGTGTTATGATTGCTTGCTATTTGAGGCGAAATAGTTAGGATAAGCATGCTAGGGAGATGACTCAGACATTTCTTTCATAGTCAATTCTTACCACTCTTTTCTATCCCGGACTTCAAATATATCCCTAGTCAACCCCATTGAGCCTAAAAATTGAAGCTTCTTCTTTGACACCCTATATTCCCACAAATTGTGCCATAAGTAAAAATGTGAAGTAGTGGAATCAATTGTGTTAAAAAAGAGACAAAAAGAGTGAATGAGCTTGTTGCACCCCAATTAAAAGTAATAAGAAATAGACAAAAGCCTAAGTTTGGGGGTGCTTGTCATTATTATATACTTCACTCTCCCAAAATAAAAGAGGGAAAAAGATAGAATTGAAGTGAAGAAAAGAACAAAAAGAAAAGGGAAATACTGAAAAGCTAAAAAGCTTATGGTATACAAAAATGAGCCTAAATGCCTATTTTTACCAACCCCTACCTAAGCCTACATTACAACCCTTAAAGTCCTGAAGATCTCTTTTATGCATATCCAGGATTAGTGGAGAATAGCAAGTAAACATGCGATAGGAATTTTGAAATTAACACGTGATTCGATTTGACTTCCATTAAGCATGATAAAAATGAGTTTGCGAAATATCTAGCTTAATGTGTTTAGAATCTTTGAAATTTCATGCTATATGTTCCTGCATATTATTCTACTAATCTTCATGTTTTTCCAAGTAGCGCCAAACGACAAAGTGATCAATGTCATTGAGTCTTTTATTTTTCGTTTTCCTGAGTCCGTATTTCTTTCTTTTGATCTTTGCGAGTGAGCAAAGGTTAAGTTGGGGGTATTTGATCGGTGTATTTTATATACACTTTTTGTCATTTTTAATTAGTATTTTACTCATTTTATTTATGTTTAGTATAGTATTAGGTCGTTTTCCTTTCTTTTTGTCACAATGGTCATAAATGGAGAAATGGCGAAAAGAAGATGAAATGAGCATAAATGAGATGGAATTGCACACAAAAGGGCCAAGAAATGAAGTCTAAGTTCGAATTATAGAAATCAGACGAAGGCGGACGAAAAAGACGACGAATTCGCGAGAAAAATGTCACCGGCTACATGGCCGCGATGCATGGCGTGATATGTTCGAAGTCCGAAAGTTGTTGATCTTGGTAGCCATGTTCAGTCTGCATGCGTAGACGCGGAATTATAGTCTTGGCGAAATTTGACATGTTTCAGAATCCTAAAGGATAAATTTTCCTACAAAGGGATAACTTTTCCTACCTAAAGGGATAACTTTTCCTACCTTAAAACTCTTACATAAAAGGATTCTAATAACTTTTCCTTTCCTACAAATCCCTAACCCTTCACCAAAAGGATTTTTTGGCTATAAATACTCTACATCATTAGAAGAATAATTTATTCTCCATTCCACCATTCACCATTCTACATCCTTCCATCCAACAATCCATCTTGTAAATATTCCACAACACAACCCTTGGATGCTAGGCTTGGAGACTCATTCTTAAGTAATTTCTTTTCCTTTTCTTTTCTTTATTTGGTTTGTATGATGAATACGGGATTAGTTCTGTCATGTCAATGGCTAGGAACTAATTCCTCTATAAACTTTCCATTTTGAATCTCTAGAAACTTATGTTATGATTTAATGCATGCTTATGGTTATTCTTCTTCTTGTTGAGATCTATCCAATATTTGAGTTAAATTCTTGGTAATTAATTGACAACTAATTATCACTATATGATTTCTAATCAGTTAGAAAGGGGATTGTGAATATGCTGTAAGTTGGGTAGACATTCTTGGATTGGGGATGAAAATACCTCAATTATTTATGTAGCGTCAATGAGAGGCTTAAAAACCCTAATTTTGTGCATTGTGCGTGACGGTTAACTAGGTTCTTGTTCTTAATCCTCCTATAGAGTTATCCTTATCACCGAAATATAGGTAAGGTGCAATACTGGGGTTGAGTTTTATATAACCCTAACGGGAGTATAAAACGATTTAGTGAACCTGCTTTCTCCAAAAGAATAAGAACATAAGTTATTGCATTAATAAGTAGCATAAGCGGATAGTGAGGAGACGTGGAAGCCCTATTCTCATCACAACTGAAGTAAAACCTTATAGTTAAAATAGCTTTTATAATTCTTAGTTATAAACAACAAATCCAAATATCAATTTACCAAATAGATACTAAAAAATAGATAGTTGGTAATTGAACCCTAATCCTTGAGGACGATATTCGGTCTTATCAAGACTATACTACTTGTCACGATAACGTGCACTTGCGTTTAAAGTGTGTGCATCTTACCGCGCATCAAGTCCTAATTTCCGTTTTCTAAGGTAGATAATCTCGTGCCTAGTTCGTATACTTTTTTGAACGATGATATATCCCCATATATTATTCAGCATTTTTCGGATATATCTCGCACCCAAATGTCTCGAGCGGGCCCTTTATCGCCACGCAAATTGACTCAGTGTCGTCGCCAGCCAAAGTTTGGGCGATCTAGCTCGGTCTCGAACGGTCCATGTTCCGTGTCCATTGTTTCGATCTTGGGCGATGAGTCCATTTCTGGCGCGGTATCACGTCTTCCAAAAATTCACTCAATCCAGCCCCGAATCATGGTCCAGTCACCCGAGGTCAACGGGGTATTTTTAAACCAAAAAGACATTTTAATTTAAGTTTTAATGTTTTTAAATCACCCTTACCCCGGAATCCTATGTCTGCTTTAAATGACCCAAATTGGAAGATTGACGTGACCGGTGAATATAATGCTCTTATTGATAATAAGACGTGAGAGTTGGTACCCCGTCCATCTGGTGTTAATATTATTCGATTTATGTGGATTTTTGCTCATAAAGATAATTATGACGGTTCGTTTGCGAGGCATAATGCTCGCCTTGTAGGTGATGGTAAGACTCAGCAGGTTGGGGTTGATTGTGGTGAGATATTTAGTCTGGTGGTCAAATCGGCTACCATTCGCGTGCTCAGTTTGGCTCTTTCAAAAACATGGTTCATTCATCAGCTAGACGTGAAGAATGATTTCCTACATGGCTATCTCAATGAGACAGTTTACATGCACAGTCCTTGGGGTTTAGGGATACTCGATATCCTCATCATGTCTGTTTGTTGAAAAAGTCCGTTTGTTGAAGAAATCCTTGTATGGGACTATGGGCTTAAGCAGTCTCCACTGGCTTGGTATAAGAGGTTTGCTGACTATGTTTCGACTATTGGGTTCTCTCACAGCATGTCTGATAATTAATTATTCATATATCATTGGGGTTATTCCATGGCTTATATATTATTATATGTGGATGATATTATCTTGACTGCCTCCTTTGATGCATTACGCCAGTCTATTATGACAATGCTCAGTTCTGAGTTTGCCATGAAAGACTTGGGGTCATTGAGTTATTTTTTGGGGATTGTTGTCACTCGTCATGAAGGTGGACTGTTCTTATCACAGAGGAAGTATGCAGCTGAGATCATTGAAAGGGTTGGGATGTCATCCTATAAGTCCACTTACACTCCAGTTGATACTAAACCCAAGTTAGGCGATGCAATTGGCTCTCTCTATGAAGATCTGGCCCGCTATCGTAGTCTTGCAGGAGCCCTTCAGTATCTTACGTTCACGCGACCGGATATTACATATGTCGTACAGCTTGTGTGTTTGTTTATGCATGACCCCAGGATTGAACATATAAATGCGCTCAAACGCATTCTTAAGTACGTTCAGGTAACACTTGATTATGGCTTGCATTTGTATCTTTCATCGATGTCTACGCTTGTATTCTATACAGATGTTGATTGGGGTGGTTGTCCGAATATCAGGCGTTATACGTCTGGCTATTGTATGTTTCTTGAAAATAACTTGGTCTCATGGTCTGTCAAACGTCAATCCACGCTTCGCGTCAAGTGCGGTAGAGTATCGAGGGTAGATGTGGTCTCTGAGTCATGTTGGTTACGTAATCTTCTTTTAGAGCTCCATTGTCCTATTGAGAAAGTTACTTTGGTGTATTGTGATAATATAAGTGTCATCTACCTTTTCGGTAATCCAGTTCAGCATCAACGGACTAAACACATAGAGATGAACATTCACTTTGTTCGAGAAAATGTAGCTAAAGGACAAGTACGTGTCTGTCATGTCCCTTCCAGATATCAAATTGCAGACATCTTTACAAAGGTCTTCCCTCGGTCCTTTTTGAAGATTTTAAAGACAGTCTCAGCGTACAAAGACCGTCGCTATGACTACGGGGGTATGTTAAATATATATGGCCAGTCGAAAGGCCCAAGTCGTCCAGCCCATTTATGGAACAGTCCGTGTACAATCAATTTATGGTATATATTGTATATTACACTTATATATTAATTAGTCTTGTAGTCTTACCATAATTGTATTATTAGTCTCCATATAAAATAGGGATTTAGATGTAGAATAGGAAAAATTGTAACTTGTATATATACACTTTTCATCAATGAGAATAATCAATGGATTATTTCTTTCTTTCATGTTCATTAAAAGGATTATGGTCAGTGGTTACGAGTTAGCCATGTATTCCATAAGAGGGTAACCTCATTTTTACCAAGTCATTTCATATTTGCAGATTCGAATTTCTCAGAGAAAAGATGGGAGTTTGCAGCTCCTGATCCAGGAGGAGATGTTGCAATGTATCAGGAACTGTTGCAGTAGTCCTGGTTTTTAGGAAATTTGTTTTTAAATTGTTATCCATTATGGTTGCTCCTATATTTTTGGTTAAGTTGTTAGCAGATTGCATTCAATTTGTTGTTCCTGTATTTATATTAGTCTTTCCAGGTAAATTTTCTTTCTTCTTTCTTCTGCAATTTTAAAACAACACTTATCATGTTGTGCGGGCTAGGTTATAGCCAGTTATTTAACTCATGACAAACTGTAGACAGGTTGAGTCGTTGGGCTATGACTAGTTTATTGATTCGATCCTTTTTTATCAATCCAATTTTAACTTGACTCAATAATTTATGTAAAATGCCTTGTCCTACGCCCATCTTTGAACCAATAACTACAATCTCTAAGGTATATCTTGCACACACAAATTTAAAATATGACATAGTTGCTTCTGTTTTTTGTTTTGTTTTGTTTTGTTATAAAGTAGCAAACATCGTATAATGCCAGAGTTTAAAGATTCGAGTAAAGGAAACAGCTGCAAATGGATATATCATCTACTAAAAGGGATCAAAACAAGAAAGAGGGAGAGCACTGGAAATTAATGATCTAATGCCATTTGAAGATATGCGCATTCTCATAACAATCAAAGCGCATACGATGCTAATTAAACAAAATTTAATCAGCCATCCTACTTATAACCATATGAAAATATGATGGCAACAACGATGCCTTAATCTCAAGCAAGTTAAAATCAGCTATGTGAATCCTCCCTCACATCTACATCTCGGCTTTCATCTTGTAGTATCCCTTTTGATTTTAGAACTCAAATCAACTCTTATATTTTAGAGCTGAATTCCACTCTTACTTCGAGAAAACAACTTTCCAAAACTATTTCTACTTTTGGAAGTTGTCACCTAAGTAGCTGATGAAGTCGAAGATGATGATTCTTCCTTCATTTCCATTCATAGAATGGCTAGAATTCTCAATCTTTTAATTATCTGAATTGCGTTTCGGGGTAAATGTCTCGTTTACATGCAACTTCCATTCCTCTCCACTCGCTCCAGCCACAACTGATCCTCCCCCAGAAAATCCAGGAAGATTTGCTGTGTCTGTCAAGAAATCTTCTAAAGTAGCAAGTGATTGAAGCTGCTTTCCAAGAGATGCAATTGTTTTCTGGCATTCTGCAAGCTTGTCAGCAGCTACAGCTAAATCTTCCTGCAAATAAAAAATTTCAGAATTGAAGAGCTTCAAGATTTTCAAACAACAGTAAAAGAATTCGTTGAGACAAGCGTTACCTGCTTTATTTTCGGTTCACCATTTGAACTAGAAGCTTGCTGAAGTTCAAATTCCTGGGATTTTCTTCTTACTTCATTTTCCAATTCCTGGCACTTAGTTTCCTTATCAGATGACAAGCATCGTTCTCTTTCGACTTCCTGGGATTTTCTTGTTAGTTCATTTTCCAATTCCTGGCACTTAGTTTCTTTATCAGATGACAAGGATCGTTCTCGTTCAATTTCCTGAGATTTTCTGCTTAGTTCATTTTTCAATTCCTGGCACTTGGTTTCCTTATCAGATGACAAGGATCGTTCTCTTTCGACTTCTGTCTTTAAAGAATCAATGTTTGCTGACATAGTCCGTGCTTCTACTTCCATGCCAAAGAGTTGAAACTCAAGCAACTCTTTTGACTCATTCAATACATCTAGCTCGTTTTGTAGCTCTTCTAACTTGATTTGAGCTTCCTTAAGCTGCAAGTCGGACAACTTAAGGGCATCTTGGCTCTCACTTAAAGCATTCTCCAGTTCAGTTTTGTCTGCTTCAATCTTCTCCAGCTTTTGCTCTAATTCAGCCATCCTTTGTGAAATGGTCTCACTAGATGAGTCATTGGCAACAGCATCAGATGTAAGTGAAGAGGCTTTATTCGTAGTTTCAGATACTGCAGCAAGTCTCTCCATCTCCAAGAAGTCATCCATCATGTCGATTTCCAAAGAACGAGCAGCAAGAGTTTTAGACATAGCTTTTTCATTCTTAAATTGATCGAGTTCAGCAATTAGTGTTGATGCCCATGAATCAGGGCAACTTTGTTCACATTCACTTTTTTCGACTGTCTTCAGTCGCTCTCCACTGCCAGATTGACTATTGGTGAAGGACTCAAAGGATCTTTGGTCACTGAGTAGGGATGATTTACGAGCCAAGGCTTGTAGTCTTCGACACTCAGCTTCAAGCTTGGTCACCTTCTTTATGCTCTCTAGTTGCTGCTTGCTAGCAGTTTCTGCTGCTTGGGTGCTCAAGTCCCTCTCTATGGTCCTAATTTGCAACTCCTCTGAACGAGAAGAAAGGTTGACTTTGAGAGCTGTGTTCTCCTTCTCTAAACACTCAAGCCTGTCAAGAACATTGGGATCAGTAGAAACAGGAGAACCAATTCTACTAGCCTCAAGTAGCTGATTTTCAAGTGCAGCTTTTTCAGACTCCCATTCTTTTTCCTTCTCTACCACAGCATCTTGAATTCTTTGCTCCTGCTCATCTCTAGCTTGTCTCAGCTGCCTGACACATTCCTTCAGAGCACCATTAAGATGGTTGACGCGAACATCCAAAGTCAAGTTCTCCTTCTCAGCTGCCTCAAGCTGCTTCTTTAGAACTGCAACTTCATTTTCTGCCTTTTCCCAACCTACCAAATATTACAGAAAGAACATGGAACTAATCAAGAGAAAAAAAGGGATAATTACAATTTTGGACTGCTCTAAAACATAATAGCCGGTAAATGTATATGTTTTGTATATTAAGTACAAATTTACATATAATATACATAAATTTACATAATCAGTGTATAGGTTTTGTATATTTTGGCTAGCACCCGTAATTAATTTTGGCCGATGGGCCAAAAATGAAAAAACCCCTTAAAATGCATGACTTTTTTGTTGATGAAGGAACCCGCAGCCGCTGCTCTTTCGAGTGCGCACAGGGTAAACCCCGGACTGACGCAATAGCCTGCAAACCACGTCAGCCAGTTAAACCACACTTGGCAAGCCAGGTGTGACAGGCTCCCCCCAAGAGGCGAAGGCAGGTCAGGCGTTACCCTGGGGTTTCGAACTTGTGACCAAGCTCTCCCACACCACCCAATGAGGATACCCTCTGCCTTCAAGACCAACTGGTCTAGGGCTTCGGACTGATTGGAAGGTGAAGGGAGATGCGCAAGTTCCAACCACATGTGATTCATGTACAGCCAAAGGACTGGAAACAGTCTAGACACCATTCAGAACTGTGGAAAAAAGGGAGTGGTGAAAGATACCTGCAACAGCTTCTTCTGCCACCTTAGCATGCTGCTTAACTAAGTCTTCTTTTGCACTAACATTAACTAGAGCAGCTGATAACTTTTCAATCAACTTCTTTGGACTTTCTTTGGCTTCATGATCAATAGTTGCAGCTTTTGAGGTTACTTCAGGTGACTGCTTGTCATGATCTGGGGCTTCTTTTAATGGATCCTGCTCCAAACAGCAGAAATAGCAAGTATTGAAGTGAGAAAATCTAGGTTAACAAGGAATTACCAGGAAAAATAATGCAAGGATAAAACAAAACTGGAGTTAGAGCGCGAAGGAACAGATGAATGGCAGCCAAATCAGGAAGAAATTTACTTCAGGGGGGTAGTTTTTCTTTTGAGGACTTAAAGATATTATTGTTAATAATGCGTTGATTTGGTTTAATTCCTTTGACTTATATCTTTTCTCAGTTTATTAAAACACATGTTATGATCAGTTTGTCCCTTTTTGGTGTCCTTTTTCTGTTTCTGCATTAGTATTACTTTACCTGTCGTAAGCTAAAGTTTTCAAGGCTTTCATGTAAAATATTTTTCTGTGCATTGGATCTCTAGACTGGGAATGTGGCACACAACAGCATCAACTTTGAGATAAAAGTTCATGAATACATTAGTTAATACAATGTAAAATGCATATTGAGCCAATTGGCAGTCATTAATTTTTTTTCTAAACACTCTTCACGGATAATGAAAAGATGTTTGGCTGCTTAACTAATGTGGGACTGACATAATCAACTCCATGCTGAATTCTTTCCCACCTATATTGACTTTTGGCTTCACAGATCTGAGACGTGTGGCTTCAGAACTAAAATCTTTTGAGTATAAAGCTTGAGTTAAGTTAAACGTAAATTTTATCACTATCGCATCAAATTAGCACAGAGTAACCTTTAGCTAATATCATAACTACGAAATTTACATATAAGAAATGTCATTTGAGAAACCTTTTACTAAGTGGATAGCTGGCTCCAACACTAAATGATGTGTTCCAAACTTACATTCTTACCATTATGTCATTGATAGCTTGGATCAGTTTAAAGTTGAAGCTTTCAAACATTTGGACTTAATCCTAACTCCATCAGCCTAGATAGAACTTTACAAATCCTTATAGAATCAATTTGCAGCAATTTTCCATTAGCCATACTTAAATGTCGCATGGCAAAATTTTTGTTACTGATTCATTGAAAAATGAGGGATCCTGAAACATTCATGTCTATGAAACTTGAATCCCACATTTCCAGAAACTTGTAAATGCAATTCAAGGAGAAGAATAAAGATCTCATACATGAAAGACGACCCGAGTCACAAAGATATAGCATTCGCAGAAAGCGTTGTAGAGAACTAAAGCTGCACGGAATATAAGCATTTGCAGAGTAACATTCCTAACTATGAAAAATTGAGCTGCATAATTAGCTCAACCATTAACAGGTTTAATAAAACATGCATATAAAGCTTTAAGTATGTAGCTGTGAGAAATCATCAAAGTATTAGCTTCATCATAACAAATAATTAAAAGGCCAGATAGAGAATATCAAGACAATCTATAAGCAAAAAAAACTCTTTTATTTCTTTTTTTTATTTGTTTTATACCTGCTCATTAGAGTGTCTCTCTGAATGTGAAGATAATGAACCAGAACTCTCAGTTTCACCAAGGCTCTTCTCAGAAGGTCTCCTTTTCCACAACCAATTCCTTTTGTCCATCTCAATAACCAACTAAATCTCCTACAAGGTCATTGCCAATGTCCACCTACATATAAATGACAAACATTAACCAATAATAACCAAACAGAAATTTTTTGGTAAGCAGATAATAATGGAAAAAGAAAGCAATCAATATATTTATGCCTAGAGTCATTCAACAACAACAGAACTTGGCTTCGCATTCTTTCATCTTTCCTTCTAATCCACTCCACTAACGAATCAAACGTACCAAAACAGAAGCAATATATATATATATATATATACATCTCAACAAAGTAAAAGACCCCATTACTCAAATTACAAATTAAAAAATACCCATCTAACAGAATCCATCAAATCTCCAAAAATACTAGTCTAAACCCCACTCCAGATTAACAACAAGGAAAGAAAGCATTAACATATGACTAAAATGACTTGAAAAAAAAGATATATGAATATTAAATAAAAACAGATCCAGGTCTGATCATAGGAATCCATTGATTTACAACAACATAACCTGTGTAATTACAAAAGTAAGGTCTGGGAAGGTTAGTATGCACGAAGATCTTATATTTACCATTGTGTGTCAGAGAGGCATAGTTAGGCTCAAAAGAAATGTAGTGAATGCAAAAAAAATTAAAAAAATAAGATAACAAAATAAATGAAGCAACACATATTAATACACAATTCACATATATCCATTGGTTTACATTAAAAAACAAAACATACCTGATTGTAGACCAAGAAAATCAAATGGGATATTGGAAACAATAATAAATGTGAAGAAAACAAATGGGGGTTGAGAAATCAGAATGCTGAACCAATTAAAAGCACAACTCAGTCAAAGATCTGTAGAATGTCAGTGGGAACTGTTTGGATAAAATAACTCCAAATACAGAGGAAAGAACACTCTATGCATTTAAAGAATAAAGGGTTCTTGTGGTCGTCGCTGGAAGTCGGGTTCAAATTTTGGCGTGAGCACTTTATCTCTTTTGGGATAGACCTTATAGTTGTTTTGTTCTCAAATAATGATAGGCACATAACGCCTATTGTTGGTATAATAATCTGTATATGGCCAAAATAATATTTCAACACAATCTGTTTAAATACTTAGTAAAAAACAGATTTCACGATATAAACATTACTTAACAGTAAATTGATCATGAAACAATAAACGAAAACAGAATGACCTTATAGTTGTTTTGTTCTCAAATAATGATAGGCACATAACGCCTATTGTTGGTATAAGAAAATAATATTTCAACTGTTTAAATACTTAGTAAAAAGATTTCACGATATAAACATTACTTAACGAAGAAATTGATCATGAAACAATAAACGAAGCGAACTGCTTTGAAAAAATAACTTGAATATAATCGAGTCCACTTAGTTCAAAGTGTCCCTAAGGTCCAGGAAATTATTCCCCTCAGATTCGAGGTTAACTAATATCGCCTCGGGATAGAGCGATTATCTTACGAGAATAGTAGTACCCCAAATTGGCGGCAGTGTATCACACAGAATGAAATTTCGAGTTGAAGATGAAATTCAGAATTGAAAATGAATTAAATTATTAAATTCTTGGAACAATCAAGAATTTATAGGTTTGGAGGCCATTCAGAATAGTCACCTAATTTTGGAGGGAAATTCGAGAGTCACGTTTGTCCAAAAAGATTATCAATCGATCCGAAGTCGAAGTCGAAGCCGAAGCGAAGCGAGCGACGACGACGGCGCGAGAGGTCCTTGCCCTCTCAACTCTTTTAGCAACTAGAGAAGGTGTAATGTAATATATACACCTGTCTTTCCTTCTCTTTTTTCGATGTGGGACAAAAGAGCATTTTACTCCCTTTAATTTTCATCCCATCATTTCTCATTCATCAATATCAAAACTCAACCATCCCCCACATGAATGGGGAATGGTTATAAGATAAAAGAATGTACGGACGAGTGTGATATACAAGCGAGAATTGACTGCATCTGGATAAGTAGGTTTCCCTTTGAACTTTTCTGTAGTGAACTTATATCGGATATACTCGATCAATCGGTAGATTTGATATCTTTGAACCGTCGAACTTTGTTGTATACCTAGACAACATAAGACACACAATCAACCTTCAACCGTTTATAGTCCTCGCGGTTGTGTTCGTTTCAGCCATGAACACCGTCTGGTCTCATGAGTGCATAGAGAATGGGCCTTTACTGTTATTCCCCTTTAAAGCGGCTTACACTTAACACACTTAACACTCACATAGGTGATTTATAAACATGTCCTATAGCCACATTATCTGGTCATACATTGCCAGATTTAGATAACCATTAAAAAACCTTAATGTTTTATTAACTCATTAACAAGTCATAAAGTCTTATCTTTATTTCTGAACACTGTCTTCATCTGAGAATGGGTTGAGTTATTTGACAATGTTGAACCATCAGTCACAACTTTGTTTGATCTCCTTGAACCTAGCTCTTGGGATCTCCAGTCTACTAGGTAGAGTTACCGCCATGATGACTTGTCCTTGGCCTTAACCTCATTCTCATTGATGATCTACTAACTCCCTCTCTAGATAAGCCTTTTGTAAGCGGATCCGCCACGTTATCTCTTGACTTTACATAATCAATTGTGATAACGCCACTAGAGAGGAGTTGTCTAACGGTATTGTGTCTCCGTCGTATGTGACGAGATTTTTCCGTTATACATTACGCTTCTTGCCCTACCTATTGTTGCTTGACTGTCACAATGTATACATATAGGAGCCAAAGGTTTGGGCCAGAATAAAATATCTTCTAAGAAATTCCGGAGCCATTCAGCTTATTCACCGGCCTTGTCTAAAGCTATAAATGTTGATTCCATTGTAGAGCGGGCGATGCATGTCTATTTTGATGATTTCCAAGACATTGCTCCTCCGCCAACGGTGAAAATATATTCACTCGTGGATTTAACTAAGCGATCGGTGATCGATTTGCATCACTATATCCTTCAAGTACTGCGGGATATTTATTATAATGCAAAACATAGTTTTGGGTGTGTTGTAAATATCCCAAGACTTATTTCATTGTCATCCAATGAGTTTGATTGGGATTACTCGTGAATCGATTCAGCTTGCTTATAGCACATGGTATATCTGGTCGTGTACAATTCATAATATACATCAAACTTCCCAAAACTCGTGCAAAGTCCAATTGTGAGTCACTTTCACCTTCATTCTTTTGAAGTGCAAAACTTACATCAATTGGAGTCTTTGCAACATTGAAATTTAAATACTTGAACTTGTCAAGTACTTTTTCAATATAATGTGATTGTGATAATGCTAGACCTTGTGGAGTTTTATGGATCCTAATTTCTAAGATCAAATCAGCAACCCCTAAGTCTTTCATGTCAAATTTGCTAGCGAGCATACGCTTCGTAGCATTTACATCGACAATATTTTTACTCATTATCAACATGTCATCAACATACAAACAAACAATGACTTCATGATTTGGAGTATTTTTAATGTAAACACATTTGTCACACTCATTAATCTTAAATTCATTTGCCAACATTGTTTGGTCAAATTTCGCATGTCATTGTTTGGGTGCTTGTTTAAGTCCATAAAGTGACTTAACAAGTCTGCGCACTTTCTTTTCTTTACCAGGAACCACAAAACCCTCAGGTTGTTCCATGTAAATTTCTTCCTCCAATTCTCCATTTAAGAAAGCTGTCTTGACATCCATTTGATGGATTTCAAGACCATATCTGACACTTTGCCACTAACACCCGAATAGATGTTATTCTTGTTACCGGCGAGT
This sequence comes from Przewalskia tangutica, assembly GCA_029844215.1. Classification (NCBI taxonomy): domain Eukaryota; kingdom Viridiplantae; phylum Streptophyta; class Magnoliopsida; order Solanales; family Solanaceae; genus Przewalskia; species Przewalskia tangutica. Next base: position 26,026,081 of record CM056723.1, read on the forward strand.
ATGTGTCAAAGTAATCAAGGTCTTCCTTTTGTCTATAACCTTTGACCACAAGTCTTGCCTTATATTTGTCAATAGTGTCATCAACTTTCATTTTCCTTTTAAAAATCCATTTTGATCCTAAAGATTTATTTCCAGGAGGAAGATCAACTAATTCCCATGTATGGTTGTTTAAAATTGATTCAATCTCACTATTGACTTCTTTCCAAAATGTTGAATCGAGAAATGACATTCTTTGCTTTAAATGTTTGAGGCTCATTTTCAAGCAAGAATGTTACAAAATCTGGTCCAAAGGAAGTAGATGTCTTTTGACGTTTGCTACGCCTTGGATCCTCTTTTCTTGGTATACTTTCCTTTGGTTCTTTCCACGGTCGTTTAGATCTTTCACTTGAAGACTCACATTCAGTTTTATACGGATAGATGTTTTCAAATAATTTAGCATTATCTGATTCAATTATCGTATTAACATGAATTTCGGGATTGTCCGATTTGTGAATCAAAAATCGACAAGCTTTGTTGTTTGTAGCATAGCCAATAAAAACACAATCCATAGTTTTTGGTCTGATTTTTACCCTTTTGGGCAAAGGAACTTGGATCTTCGCTAAACACCCCCACACTTTGAAATATTTCAAGTTGTGTTTTCTTCCTTTCCATAGATCATATGGAATAGATTGTGTTTTGTTGTGGGGTACTCTGTTGAGTATTCGATTAGTTGTAAGGATAGCTTCCCCCACAAGCTCTGCGGTAAATCGGAACTAATTAGTAAGACATTCATCATTTCCTTTAATGTTCGGGTTTTCCTTTCCGCAATTCTATTTGATTGTGGTGTGTAAGGGGCAGTAGTTTGATGAATAATTCCATATTCCAAACATGTCTCTGCAAAAGGAGATTCGTACTCTCCACCCCTATCACTTCTAATCATTTTGATATTTTTATTCAATTGATTTTCCACTTCGTTCTTGTATTGCTTAAATGCATTAATTGCTTCATCCTTACTATTAAGCAAATACACATAACAGTATCGAGTGCAATCGTCAATGAAAGTTATAAAATATTTTTTCCCACCACGAGATGGTATTGACTTCATATCACATATATCTGTGTGAATTAAGTCTAAAGGATTTGAATTCCTATCAATAGACTTATATGGATGTTTAACAAACTTAGATTCAATACAAATTTCACATTTTGATTTGTTACACTCGAATTTAGGCAATACTTCTAAATTGATCAATTTTCGCAAGGTTTTGTAATTGACATGTCCTAAACGAACATGTCATAAATCATTTGACTCCAATAAGTAAGACGGAGTTGAATTTTCATTAATAATGTCAACAACCATTACATTAAGTTTGAAACGACCCTCGGTGAGGTAGCCCTTTCCTATGAACATATCATTCTTACTTATTACAATTTTCTCACTAACCAACACGCACTTAAACCCGTTTTTGTGAGTAGTCCCATTGAAACTAAATTATTACGAATTGTTGGAGCGTGCGAACATTGTTGAAGTCGAGGACCTTGCCGGAAGTCATCTTGAAGTATCTTCCATATCCTTCAACCTTGGTACATTGCGATATTTCCCATGATACCTCTTGGGTCGGCGGAGCATATGTTGCAAATGCTTTTTTTGCAGCGCAAACATGTCAAGTGGCACCAGAATTCAGCCACCACTCCTTTGGGTTTCCAACCAAATTGCACTCTGACAGCATTGCACACATATCATTCAGATCATCATTCATTTCCACCATATTGGCTTGTCTTTTCCCTTGTCCTTTTTAGGAGACAATGCAGGCTTTTATGGCCAACTTTCCCACAATTAAAGCGATTGCCCTTGAACTTTTCTTGTTAGAACCGCCTGCTTTTCCGAAGGCCTCTTTCTTTTCTTGTTCATTTTGAGAGATCTTGGCGATGTTGGCCCTTGATTAGTGAACTCTTACGATACCTCTTACCGTGGTTTTGTTATCTTCCTCGATCTTGAGGCGAATCACAAGATCCTCCAACTTCATTTCCTTTCTTTTGTGCTTAAGATAATTCTTGAAATCTTTCCCACGAAGGCGACAATTTCTCAATCATTGCAACCTTGGAATGCTTCATTCACTACCATACCTTCAAAGATAAGGTCATGGAAGATAAGTTGAAGCTCTTGAACTTGGTTCCAGCGGTTTCCATCAACCATTTTATAGTCTAGGAATTTGACAACCACAAACTTAAGAAAACATCTTTTGTCTTATACTTCTTTTCAAGTGCACTCCATAGTTATTTGGAAGTTTCTCTTTGCTGTAGACATTGTACAAGTCATCTTCTAAGGCACTTAAAATGTAGCCTTGCACAAAATCAGCTGTTTCAAGCCTCATTAACCATGAGCTGGCTTGGTTGTCG